>JBCFYV010003508.1:43850853-44455890 GCA_039000515.1 Timema cristinae | reverse complement strand
TTATCCGATCGTAACGTGTAATCTCTTTTTAAGTATGTTATTCCGGGACTTCGTTTTATTAAGGAATTTTTATATGAAAAAATCGATATTTTTAAATTTTTTTTGAATATTCGTGATTTTTCCACCAATCTTGTAATATTGAAGTGCATAAAAGACTGTAAAAAACTTAAATTTTGTAACAACACCCCAACTGGGACACCGACTGGGACAGCCAACTGGGTCAACACGCGGCACTAGCTTGGCCCGGCGACCTCCGCTCTCGCCAAATACAATAAACTGATGAAGGCGTGTCTGCGCCTGCCGGCAATGAGAATCGACCACGTGTTCGGCCAGCAGACGGATAGAAGAGTTCCGTTTCCGCCTTCGCTGAGCTTCGCGAAGGTGCTACGTGTTCGATATGAGTCTCGAACTTCTCTCCCCCCTTGTTTGTAATGTTCTCCAACCTTCCCTTCCTTCGATCCGCCCCCCCTTTTCTGAGAATTATATTTCGTTATAAATACTAGCGGTACCGGGGATCTCAGGTCACTTACTACCCCACCGGCTCGAGGATAAGAGGTGGAGGGCAGGCGACTGGGTTTCGGGGGATATTACCTTCCTACCAAATTTACTGTTTCGGCGTCATGGGGGGAACTCTTTCTAAATTACTATTTGGACTTTGTTATTAACCTATGTATATTTGGATATTGACCTATGCTACGCGTTATCGCGGCTGGGAGTTAGACCGTCGCTTTCGCCACCACTTATATTCAGGATCTGGGCCTATTCAAATGTATTTCTACATTTGCCAATATTAGCTTTTAACTGAGAATGTCAGGTCCTGGGTTCGAAACCCGGCTTACGTTATTTTCAAGTATAGCTGTTTCTGGACTCAACTTTGTTCGCCAAGTTTAACGCCTAGGGTTGTTGGGTTATTGTTACCTTGTGGCCTTGTTTTAATTGCTATGAGTCACGTTTGCTACGGGCGCCAGTAAGAAAGATATATATTTATACTAGGGTGGATAACTTAAACGCTAGAGTAACCAGTTTAGGAACTAATCAATTTAGCGAAGTAACCAAAGAATCATAAACCAAAGACCATGTCACTGAGATCCCGGACCGTTCCTTTTGATGGTTTTAATGTAACGTGATTTGTTTTGAGGAGGTAACGTTTATGTTTACCTTTGATGTAATTGATTTCCACGTTGGACGGAAAAAGCGCGCTTCACGCGGTGTTGATTGTTTGCTCAGCTTGTTATTGTTTTTTTGACAAAATAAAATTGTTATGTTCATTCAGGTAACTCTTTACCTAATTTACTGCCTCTCTCACCTTATAGATATTAAGGGGGGGGTTGCAAAATGGTAGCAGAGCGTGGTTGTCATGGTTATTGTGGTTAGCGTGGTTAACAGTGGTTACATGATTGATGGTTACTGGTTAGTAATTATTGGCTTTATAATTTCGACGTTTATGTCTATATTGTGCTCTTGGTCCTTAGTTCATGCCTCGAACGACTATGGCTCTATAATGTATGGGTTTGGAAAGATGCCGAGAAATTAAACAAAAAAGGGAAATATGCCAGAGGGCTATATTTTATGTAATACATTGTACTAATACCTATTTGTATCTTTTTTCATACTGTCATTGACCATGGCTCCTCCGCTGAAACCAGACGACAAGCCATCAACCAAACTGACGAGATCTGATGTCTACAGACTGAACCGTGAACAACTCATCGCCGAGCTCCAAAATTGGTCCACCCCTACTCCACCCAACGCAACGGTGGGTGAGTTAAGGTCTATTTTATGCGAACTAGTGAGTGAGGTTGGGGAATCTCCGGCAGATTTTGGCATGGACACAGTTGCGAGTGGTGAACAACCGATGATGCCCTCCCCTCCCCCAGTCCTCCAAACGCCAGCGGTATCTGTTAAATGTCATAGTAAGGTCCTATTGGAAATATTAGGTCGCATTCCTGTGTGTAGTGGTCTGAACTACACGGAGTTATTTAACTTCTTGGTTGAAATTAGCCGGGCATCCCGCCTTAAACTTGTTAGTGAGCCCGAGTTTTTGACATTGTGTTTGTCCAAAACGTCGGGATTCTTAACCGAATTATTTTCCGGGGGTATTCAGGCAGGTTTATCAGTTAAGGCGGTAACTGACCAGATTCTTAATACGTTGTTACTAGTAGAGTTAGACAGAAGTTATGCAGGGAGGTTGTGCATAGATTTCAGTTTCCTTGTGAAACTTTCAGGAACTTTTGTTCTATCTATCACGGAGGCTGCTCGCGTACTCAATGCCGATCTTAAGGAGCCTGAACTTGTAAATATTATTTTGGAGAATGTGTCGCCGCTTACCAGGCGCCATTTTGTGTTCTCAAGTAAACCAACTTGTATACTTGATCTCTATGCCTTGGCTTCGCACATTGAAGAGACTCTTCTCTCAGAAGAGGAATATCTCAATGCGCATACGCCTGAGGTTGTAAGCCGCGCGCAGTCGGGTTCAAATCCCGGAGCAAGTCCTCCTGTGCCGCTTATCGGCGCTCGTCCCCTCGGGAACCGTTCTAGGTATTTGGGGGGTAGTAACCCTGTGGGTGCTAACCAAGGGGGCCGCGGGCCTCGTGACATTTCTAGAGTTAGATGTTTCCGCTGCAATAGATTGGGGCACGTTCAGAGGGAGTGCAGGCAGGTAAACTAATAAGGCGCGTTCGCGACCGTGGTACGGCCGCGTCTGTAAGTTTCATGCCGCGGATTTTGAATCCCATGGTTAATGTTTGTATTGGTCCTGTGGGATGTTTAGGGTTATTTGATACTGGGGCGAGCAACTCCTTCATTAGTGAGAAACTTCTTGGTATTATTGGGGGCAAAGTTAATATTATGTGTGAAGATATTGGCCCGAAATCGTACACTGTTGCGAATGGGCAATGTTTAATGGTAGACCATAAGGTACGTCTCTCCATTAAAATTGACAGGTTTTCTTGGAAACGTTCCTTTTACGTAGTGCCGACCCTCCCGTTTGACATGATTTTGGGGAACGATTTTTTGTTTGAGACCAACGCTAGGTTGGATATGGGAAAACGTATAGTCTCCTTTAGTTTTGCGCCAGGGGAATTTGTCTCGTTTGCGACCGAGAAAACGCCGCCATGCTTGTTTCCTTTGGATAGGGATAAAGAGGCCATTCAAAGGGTAGTTAACCGGTTTTCTGATGTAATCACAGATAGGTGGGGAAATGCGACATTCTCCCTTACGACATTGTTGCTCTTGACAACATCCCCGTACGGTCAGGGCCATACTCATGCGCTCCTCCCAAAATGGAGATTTTTAGAGATCTGATTTTCGACTTAGAAAAAAAAGGAGTCATTCGCCCGTCTAAATCACCTTATGCCAGCCCCGCTTTCATTATTCCCCGCAAGGGCAAGGGGCATCGCCTCATTGTTGACTACAGGAAACTTAATAAGAAACTTGTTTTCGATCCTTATCCGATGCCTAGCCTAGAGTCGGCATTCCAACACCTTGGTAAAGCCAGGTATTACAGTCTCATTGATCTTAACGCTAGCTTCCTCCAATGCGCGCTCTCAGAGCCATCCAAGAAATTTACCGCCTTTGTAACTCCGTGGCAGGTTTATGAATTTAACCGAGTCCCGTTAGGCTTAGTTGCGGGGGACAAGCGCTTAGTAGAGTGTTAGATCATATTCTTGCCGACTTAAAATTTAAATTTGTTTTCAATTATCTCGATGATATTTGCATTTATAGTAATTCACTTCAGGACCATTTGCGTCACGTAGAAACTGTGTTAGAACGTCTGCGCTCTGCTGGACTCACTGTTAATCCTGAAAAGGTTACATGGGCTAAGGAGTCGGTCCCGTATCTGGGATATGTTATTTCCCGGGGAAATTTGCTCGTTGACCCTGAGCGGGTCAAGCCTATTCTTGACTTCCCTACCCGAAGAATTTAAAGGGAACTTCTAGGTTTTTGGGGATGTGCGCATATTACGCCAGGTTTATCCCCTCTTTCTCTGAGTTAGCTTACCCGCTAAACACCCTTAAGAAAAAGGGAGCTGTATTTGCGTGGGGTCGGGAACAAAATGATGCTTTTCTCGCCCTCAAACGGCACCTTGTCTCTCCGGCGGTATTGCGCATGCCCGACTTCTCCCTCCCTTTTATTTTACATGTTGATGCGTCATCAATTGCCCTCGGCGCGGTGCTTTCGCAGCGAACCCCTGATGGATGTAGGCCGGTAGCGTTCGCCAGCAAGACCTTAAATGCTGCTGAGAAAAAGTACAGTACGTACGAAAAGGAATGCCTAAGTTGTGTTTTCGCAGTAGAAAAATTCTCAGACTACCTAGAGCTTAGAAAGTTTGACCTGTATACTGACAACATGGCGCTGACCTGGCTATGGAACCACCCCAAACAGCTGGGTAAAATAGGCCGCTGGATCTGGAGGCTTTCTAGGTTTGACTTCACTACCCATCATGTCGCGGGTAAAGAGAATGTTGTAGCAGATGCGTTGTCGCGGATGGCAGAGGATCTTGACCCTGTAGGAGGTGAAGCGGAGGCGGGAAAGCTAGGCGTGATTCACACCATCCCAGAATCTTTTATTTCAATTGGTGCTCATCAGGCCGAGGATGAATTTTGTAAACAGCTCGTAGATAGGATTAGAACTGGGGAAGTAGTTGGGAACTATCGCCTGCGCAAGGGTCTCTTAGTGACTAATATTAGGGGAGACCCAAATACTATATTCCCGAGAAGCTCAGACCTATGCTCCTTAAGTATTTCCATGATTCTGTTTTGGGTGGGCATTGTGGCGTGCTCAAAACTGAGAGGAAAGTTTCCAAGGAGTTTTATTGGCCCAACTTGCCCAAGGACGTAAGGGAATGGGTGCGCAAGTGTGAGGCCTGTCAAAGGGCCAAACCCTCGCAAAACTCGAAATTTGGTTTTCATTCTGCTGACGTTGCCTCACGCCCCTGGGAGAAAGTTTTTGTTGACTATGTTGGGCCCCTTACGCGTTCCTCCCAGGGCAACACGTCTATTTTGGTAGTGCTGGATGCATCTTCTAAATTTGTGGTGTTAATTCCCCTCAGGAACATGAAGGCATCTACGACTGTGAATGCCTTATCTAGGCGGGTGTGGGGCGTTCTAGGAACCCCTAAGGTTGTGGTTAGTGACAATGGCCCCTGTTTCCGTTCGAAGGCTTTCAAAGACATGTGCTTCTCATGGGGGGTCAAACACGTGACCACCAGCCCATACTACCCCTCCCCAACCACGTCGAGCGTTTTAATAGGAATTTAAATGTGGCGCTAACTATTTTCCACCACCAGGACCACTCTCATTGGGACAAGGACCTCGACTTTCTGAACGTCGCGTTCAACTCCGCGTACCACGAGTCAGTCGGAGCCACTCCTGCCTCGGTCTTCTTGAATAGGGATTTAAACCACCCCCTCTTAACTACGTGGGATGTTGACCCGCTCTTATCTGACGCCCATGACCGCCCCTTTGAAGAGAAGTGCGAACTCGCCTATAAAAATTTGTTAAAGTCTAGAAGGAAAGTAGCTGCTACTTACAATCGGGGACGTGTCCCCGTCCCGTTTAATGTGGGTGACAAAGTAGTTTGTAAATGCTTCCCCTTGAGCTCGGCGATGGACAAGACGTCGGCTAAGCTGGCATTCAAATGGAGTGGGCCATGGCACATCGACAAGTTCCTAACGCCCGTCTCAGTCCTACTAGTGGACATTGCGGACCCTTCTGTAACCCGCCGCGCCCACGTTAGCCACCTCAAGGCGGTGACGTAGTGAGTCCACGTCCTGTGCAAGAAGGCAGGACGTGTTATTGGTTAAGAATTATTTATGTGTATATGGAGTAAAATTTAGGAATTATCATAGGTTATATAGGTATATAGTGTAAAGTTTAGGGTTTATCGTAGGTTATGCTTATTTGTTATATTGGACATTGATTCAAATCTTAGGGGTAGGCCTACCCGAACTTCTATATGTATCTATTGGTTAGTGACTTATGTTTGAGTGTCACTCTGGGAACTGCGAAGAATCCATACGCGTATGTGCGCGCGTACTATATGAAAAAGGAAGATGATGCAGTGCTTGCCCTTGTAGAACACTCTTGTTCCTGTTGTGCCTACTTGGAGGCATAGTCTCATGTGGATGCGCACTAAGTGCCGTGATGAACTGGATTAGATGGACTGCGCCTGCCAGCAGCCGTGTCGGAGCATTGTAGACTGTACACTTATATTATTTTTGTAACTGTAGTTTATTTGTTCTCAGAGAGGTCTTCACCCTTCCCTCCCCTTCCCTTTTGGTTCGGGGCGAGATATCGAACGCGTCTGCTACAGAAGACGGGGGCTGGCTGGGTCGACTGATATGTGGGACGAGTCTCAGCTTCAGTGGGTCGTCGGAAAGGAGAGCGAGAGCGTCAGTGCCGTGCGTGTAGTACTCCGGCGTGAGCTACTCCAGGATCTGTCAGAGCGCCACTACCGGGTGGGCCTACTACTTGACCGTGAGGCCAGCTATCCAAGGACTGTCATGAGGGTTCGTGTGAATCATCTCCCCATTGTCAGCTACTAACGGCAGGGAAGGTACCGCCCTGCCGTTACGCCTACTGCTGAGTACCCCTTCTGACATCCCGTCAGGGGGGGAGGATGTAACAACTTACATTGTAACAACACTCACCAACTGGGACAGCCGACTGGGACAGCCAACTGGGTCAACACGCGGCACTAGCTTGGCCCGGCGACCTCCGCTCTCGCCAAATACAATAAACTGACTGAAGGCGTGTCTGCGCCTGCCGGCAATGAGAATCGACCACGTGTTCGGCCAGCAGACGGATAGAAGAGTTCCGTTTCCGCCTTCGCTGAGCTTCGCGAAGGTGCTACGTGTTCGATATGAGTCTCGAACTTCTCCTCCCCCCTTGTTTGTAATGTTCTCCAACCTTCCCTTCCTTCGATCCGCCCCCCCTTTTCTGAGAATTATATTTCGTATAAATACTAGCGGTACCGGGATCTCAGGTCACTTACTACCCCACCGGCTCGAGGATAAGAGGTGAGGGCAGCGACTGGGTTTCGGGGGATATTACCTTCCTACCAAATTTACTGTTTCGGCGTCATGGGGGGAACTCTTTCTAAATTACTATTTGGACTTTGTTATTAACCTATGTATATTTGGATATTGACTATGCTACGCGCTTATCGCGGCTGGGAGTTAGACCGTCGCTTTCGCCACCACTTATATTCAGGATCTGGGCCCTATTCAAATGTATTTCATACATTTGCCAATATTAGCTTTTAACCTGAGAATGTCAGGTCCTGGGTTCGAAACCCGGCTTACGTTATTTTCAAGTATAGCTGTTTCTGGACTCAACTTTGTTCGCCAAGTTTAACGCCTAGGGTTGTTGGGTTATTGTTACCTTGTGGCCTTGTTTAATTGCTATGACGTCACGTTTGCTACGGGCGCCAGTAAGAAAGATATATATTTATACTAGGGTGGATAACTTAAACGCTAGAGTAACCAGTTTAGGAACTAATCAATTTAGCGAAGTAACCAAAGAATCATAAACCAAAGACCATGTCACTGAGATCCCGGACCGTTACCTTTGATGGTTTTAATGTAACGTGATTTGTTTTGAGGAGGTAACGTTTATGTTTACCTTTGATGTAATTGATTTCCACGTTGGACGGAAAAGCGCGCTTCACGCGGTGTTGATTGTTTGCTCAGCTTGTTATTGTTTTTTTGACAAAATAAAATTGTTATGTTCATTCAGGTAACTCTTTACCTAATTTACTGCCTCTCTCACCTTATAGATATTAAGGGGGGGGTTGCAAGACCATCTAATCTACTATCTTTTCGGGTCTTGTGAACTTTTTTAATGTATGTAAATCCGAGCCCTTCCTTTTATTATATATGTGGATTACATAAAAACCCATAAAAGCTAAATTTTTTATCCGATCGTAACATGTGAAATCTCATTTAGTGGGTAATTCTAAGGCCTTCCCATTACTTGGGATATTTTTATATGAAAAATTGATATTTTTAGAGTTATTTTGAATATTTGTGATGTGTCTGGCAATTTTGTGGGACTGCACAAGACACCATATAATCTTTTATATTATCGAGTCTTGTGAATTTTTTTATGTACGTAAATCCGAGCCCTTCATTTTACCATGTATGTTGACTGCGGAAGAGCCAGTGAAGCTAAATTTTTTATCCGATCGTAACATGTAATTTCTTTTTAAGTAGGTTATTCCAGGGACTTCGTTTTAGATAAGGAATTTTTATATGAAAAATCGATATTTTTAGAGTTATTTTGAATGTTTGTGTAGTGTGTCCGGCAATTTGGTAATATTGAAGTGCACGAGTCAACATTTAAATTACAATTTTCTATCGGATCATGTTTTGTGATTTTTTTTAATGTTTATGTTTACCATATATGTTGGCTACAGAAGAGCCGGTAACAACTTAGTTTTTTATTCGATCAAAACATTTAAGCTTTCTTTAAATAGGTAATTCCAGGGCCTTCCTTATAATTGGGGAATTTTTTTATGAAAAATCAATAGTTTTAGAGTTATTTTGAATATTCGTGATTTTTCCACCAATCTTGTAATATATAAGTGCATAAGAGACCATCTAATCTACTATCTTTTCGGGTCTGTGAACTTTTTTAATGTATGTAAATCCGAGCCCTTCCTTTTATTATATATGTGGATTACATAAAAACCCATAAAAGCTAAATTTTTTATCCGATCGTAACATGTGAAATCTCATTTAGTGGGTAATTCTAAGGCCTTCCCATTACTTGGGAAATTTTTCTATGAAAAATTGATATTTTTAGAGTTATTTGAATATTTGTGATGTGTCTGGCAATTTTGTGGGACTGCACAAGACACCATATAATCTTTTATATTATCGAGTCTTGTGAATTTTTTTATGTACGTAAATCCGAGCCCTTCATTTTACCATTATGTTGGCTACAGAAGAGCCGGTAACAACTAAAGTTTTTTATTCGATCAAAACATTTAAGCTTTCTTTAAGTAGGTAATTCCAGTGCTTGCTTTATAGTTGGGGAATTTTTATATGAAAAATCAATAGTTTTAGAGTTATTTTGAATATTCGTGATTTTTCCACCAATCTTGTAATATTGAAGTGGATAAGAGACCATCTAATCTCCTATCTTTCGGTTCTTGTGAACTGTTTTAATCTAAGTAAATCGAGCCCTTCCTTTATTATATATGTGGATTACATAAAAACCCTTAAAAGCTAAATTTTTTATCCGATCGTAACATGTGAAATCCCATTTAGTGGGTAATATTAAGGCCTTACCATTACTTGGGAAATTTTTATATGAAAAATTGATATTTTTAGAGTTATTTTCAATATTTGTGATTGTGTCTGGCAATTTTGTGGGAATGCACAAAACACCATATAATCTTTTATATTATCGAGTCTTGTGAATTTTTTTATGTAAATAAATCCGAGCCATTCATTTTACCATGTATGTTGACTATGGAAGAGACAGTGAAGCTAAATTTTTTATCCGATCGTATCATGTAATCTCTTTTTAAGTAGGTTATTCCAGGGACTTCGTTTTAGATAGGGAATTTTTATATGAAAAATCGATATTTTTAGAGTTATTTTGAATGTTTGTGTAGTGTGTCCGGCAATTTGGTAGTATTGAAGTGCACGAGACAACATTTAAATTACACTTTTCTATCGGATCATGTTTTGTGATTTTTTTTTAATTTTTATGTTTACCATATATGTTGGCTACAGAAGAGCCGGTAACAACTTAGTTTTTTATTCGATCAAAACATTTAAGCTTTCTTTAAGTAGGTAATTCCAGGGCCTTCCATATAGTTGGGGAATTTTTATATGAAAAATCAATAGTTTTAGAGTTATTTTGAATAGTCGTTATTTTTCCACCAATCTTGTAATATTGAAGTGCATATGAGACCATCTAATCTCCTAACTTTTCGGGTCTTGTAAACTTTTTTAATGTATGTAAATCCGAGCCCTTCCTTTTATTATATATGTGGATTGTATAAAAACCCATAAAAGCTAAATTTTTTATCCGATCGTAACATGTGAAATCTCATTTAGTGGGTAATTCTAAGGCCTTCCCATTACTTGGGAAATTTTTATATGAAAAATTGATATTTTTAAAGTTATTTTGAATATTTGTGATGTATCTGGCAATTTTGTGGGACTGCACAAGACACCAAATAATCTTTTATATTATCGAGTCTTGTGAATTTTTTTATGTACGTAAATCCGAGCCCTTCATTTTACCATGTATGTTGACAACGGAAGAGCCAGTGAAGCTAAATTTTTTATCCGATCGTAACGTGTAATCTCTTTTTAAGTATGTTATTCCAGGGACTTCGTTTTCATAAGGAATTTTTATATGAAAAATCGATATTTTTAGAGTTATTTTGAATATTTGTGATTTTTCCACCAAACTTGTAATATTGAAGTGCATAAGAGACCATCTAATCTCCTATCTTTTCGGGTCTTGTGAACTTTTTTAATGTATGTAAATCCGAGCCCTTCCTTTTATTATATATGTGGATTACATAAAAACCCATAAAAGCTAAATTTTTTATCCGATCGTAACATGTGAAATCTCATTTAGTGGGTAATTCTAAGGCCTTCCCATTACTTGGGAAGTTTTTATATGAAAAATTGATATTTTTAGAGTTATTTTGATTATTTGTGATGTGTCTGGCAATTTTGTGGGACTGCACAAGACACCATATAATCTTTTATATTATCGAGTCTTGTGAATTTTTTTATGTACGTAAATCCGAGCCCTTCATTTTACCATGTATGTTGACTACGGAAGAGCCAGTGAAGCTAAATTTTTTATCCGATCGTAACATGTGAAATCTCATTTAGTGGGTAATTCTAAGGCCTTCCCATTACTTGGGAAGTTTTTATATGAAAAATTGATATTTTTAAAGTTATTTTGAATATTTGTGATGTATCTGGCAGTTTTGTGGACTGCACAAGACACCAAATAATCTTTTATATTATCGAGTCTTGTGAATTTTTTTATGTACGTAAATCCGAGCCCTTCATTTTACCATGTATGTTGACTGCGGAAGAGCCAGTGAAGCTAAATTTTTTATCCGATCGTAACATGTAATTTCTTTTTAAGTAGGTTATTCCAGGGACTTCGTTTTAGATAAGGAATTTTTATATGAAAAAATCGATATTTTTAGAGTTATTTTGAATGTTTGTGTAGTGTGTCCGGCAATTTGGTAATATTGAAGTGCACGAGTCAACATTTAAATTACAATTTTCTATCGGATCATGTTTTGTGATTTTTTTTAATGTTTATGTTTACCATATATGTTGGCTACAGAAGAGCCGGTAACAACTTAGTTTTTTATTCGATCAAAACATTTAAGCTTTCTTTAAGTAGGTAATTCCAGGGCCTTCCTTATAATTGGGGAATTTTTATATGAAAAATCAATAGTTTTAGAGTTATTTTGAATATTCGTGATTTTTCCACCAATCTTGTAATATTGAAGTGCATAAGAGACCATCTAATCTACTATCTTTTCGGGTCTTGTGAACTTTTTTAATGTATGTAAATTCGAGCCCTTCCTTTTATTATATATGTGGATTACATAAAAACCCATAAAAGCTAAATTTTTTATACGATCGTAACATGTGAAATCTCATTTAGTGGGTAATTCTAAGGCCTTCCCATTACTTGGGAAATTTTTATATGAAAAATTGATATTTTTAGAGTTATTTGAATATTTGTGATGTGTCTGGAAATTTTGTGGGACTGCACAAGACACCATATAATCTTTTATATTATCGAGTCTTGTGAATTTTTTTATGTACGTAAATCCGCGCCCTTCATTTTACCATGTATGTTGACTACGGAAGAGCCAGTGAAGCTAAATTTTTTATCCGATCGTAACATGTAATCTCTTTTTAAGTAGTTTATTCCAGGGACTTCGTTTTAGATAAGGAATTTTTATACGAAAAATCGATATTTTTAGAGTTATTTTGAATGTTTGTGTAGTGTGTCCGGCAATTTGGTAGTATTGAAGTGCACGAGACAACATTTAAATTACACTTTTCTATCGGATCATGTTTTGTGATTTTTTTTTAATGTTTATGTTTACCATATATGTTGGCTACAGAAGAGCCGGTAACAACTAAAGTTTTTTATTCGATCAAAACATTTAAGCTTTCTTTAAGTAGGTAATTCCAGTGCCTTGCTTATAGTTGGGGAATTTTTATATGAAAAATCAATAGTTTTAGAGTTATTTTGAATATTCGTGATTTTTCCACCAATCTTGTAATATTGAAGTGGATAAGAGACCATCTAATCTCCTATCTTCTCGGTTCTTGTGAACTGTTTTAATCTAAGTAAATCCGAGCCCTTCCTTTATTATATATGTGGATTACATAAAAACCCTTAAAAGCTAAATTTTTTATCCGATCGTAACATGTGAAATCCCATTTCGTGGGTAATTCTAAGGCCTTACCATTACTTGGGAAATTTTTATATGAAAAATTGATATTTTTAGAGTTATTTTCAATATTTGTGATGTGTCTGGCAATTTTGTGGGACTGCACAAGACACCATATAATCTTTTATATTATCGAGTCTTTGTGAATTTTTTTATGTAAATAAATCCGAGCCATTCATTTTACCATGTATGTTGACTATGGAAGAGCCAGTGAAGCTAAATTTTTTATCCGATCGTATCATGTAATCTCTTTTTAAGTAGGTTATTCCAGGGACTTGGTTTTAGATAGGGAATTTTTATATGAAAAATCGATATTTTTAGAGTTATTTTGAATGTTTGTGTAGTGTGTCCGGCAATTTGGTAGTATTGAAGTGCACGAGACAACATTTAAATTACACTTTTCTATCGGATCATGTTTTGTGATTTTTTTTTAATTTTTATGTTTACCATATATGTTGGCTACAGAAGAGCCGGTAACAACTTAGTTTTTTATTCGATCAAAACATTTAAGCTTTCTTTAAGTAGGTAATTCCAGGGCCTTCTTATATTGGGGAATTTTTATATGAAAAATCAATAGTTTTAGAGTTATTTTGAATATTCGTGATTTTTCCACCAATCTTGTAATATTGAAGTGATAAGAGACCATCTAATCTCCTATCTTTTCGGTCTTGTGAACTTTTTTAATTATGTAAATTCGAGCCCTTCCTTTTATTATATATGTGGATTACATAAAAACCCTAAAAGCTAAATTTTTTATCCGATCGTAACATGTGAAATCCATTTAGTGGGTAATTAAGGCCTTCCCATTACTTGGGAAATTTTTATATGAAAAATTGATATTTTTAGAGTTATTTTGAATATTTGTGATGTGTCTGGAATTTTGTGGGACTGCACAAGACACCATATAATCTTTTATATTATCGAGTCTTGTGAATTTTTTTATGTACGTAAATCCGAGCCCTTCATTTTACCATGTATGTTGACACGGAAGAGCCAGTGAAGCTAAATTTTTTATCCGATCGTAACAGTTAATCTCTTTTTAAGTAGTTATTCCAGGGACTTCGTTTTTATAAGGAATTTTTATAGAAAAATCGATATTTTTAGAGTTATTTTGAATATTGTGATTTTCCCAATTGTAATTTGAAGTGCAAGAGACAATCTAATTCCTTTTTTCGGATCTTGTGATTTTTTATTTTAATGCTTCTTTTATAATATATGTGGATTACATAAAAACCATAAAACTAAATTTTTTATCGATCTAACATTAAATTCTTTAGTGGTAATTCAAGGCCTTCCATATTGGGAATTTTTATATGAAAAATATATTTTAGAGTTATTTTGAATATTTGTGATGTTCGCAATTTTGTGGATGAAAGACCATTAATCTTTTTTTCGGTCTTGTGAATTTTTTATGTAAATCCGAGCCCTTCATTTTACATGTATGTTGACTGCGGAAGAGCCATGAAGCTAAATTTTTTATCCGATCGTAACATGTAATTCTTTTAAGTAGGTTATTCCAGGACTTCGTTTTAATAAGGAATTTTTATATGAAAAATCGATATTTTTAGAGTTATTTTGAATGTTTGTGTAGTGTGTCCGGCAATTTGGTAATATTGAAGTGCACGAGTCAACATTTAATTACAATTTTCTATCGGATCATGTTTTGTGATTTTTTTAAATGTTTATGTTTACCATATATGTTGGCTACAGAAGAGCCGGTAACAACTTAGTTTTTTATTCGATCAAAACATTTAAGCTTTCTTAAGTAGGTAATTCCAGGCCTTCTTATAGTTGGGGAATTTTATATGAAAAATCAATAGTTTTAGAGTTATTTTGAATATTCGTGATTTTTCCACCAATCTTGTAATATTGAAGTGCATAAGAGACCATCTAATCTCTATCTTTCGGGTCTTGTGAACTTTTTTAATGTATGTAAATTCGAGCCCTTCCTTTATTATATATGTGGATTACATAAAAACCCATAAAAGCTAAATTTTTTATCCGATCGTAACATGTGAAATCTCATTTAGTGGTAATTCTAAGGCCTCCATTACTTGGGAAATTTTTATATGAAAAATTGATATTTTTAGAGTTATTTGAATATTTGTGATGTGTCTGGAAATTTTGTGGGACTGCACAAGACACCATATAATCTTTTATATTATCGAGTCTTGTGAATTTTTTATGTACGTAAATCCGAGCCTTCATTTTACCATGTATGTTGACTACGGAAGAGCCAGTGAAGCTAAATTTTTTATCCGATCGTAACATGTAATCTCTTTTTAAGTAGGTTATTCCAGGGACTTCGTTTAGATAAGGAATTTTTATATGAAAAATCGATATTTTTAGAGTTATTTTGAATGTTTGTGTAGTGTGTCCGGCAATTTGGTAGTATTGAAGTGCACGAGACAACATTTAAATTACACTTTTCTATCGGATCATGTTTTGTGATTTTTTTTTAATTTTATGTTTACCATATATGTTGGCTACAGAAGAGCCGGTAACAACTTAAATTTTTTATTCGATCAAAACATTTAAGCTTTCTTTAAGTAGGTAATTTCCAGGCCTTGCATATAGTTGGGGAATTTTTATATGAAAAATCAATAGTTTTAGAGTTATTTTGAATATTCGTGATTTTTCCACCAATCTTGTAATATTGAAGTGGATAAGAGACCATCTAATCTCCTAACTTTCGGTTCTTGTGAACTTTTTAATCTATGTAAATCCGAGCCCTTCCATTATTATATATGTGGATTACTAAAAACCATTAAAAGCTAAATTTTTTATCCGATCGTAACATGTGAAATCTCTATTTAGTGGTATATTCAGGCCTTCCATTTATTGGGAAATTTTTATATGAAAAATTGATATTTTTAGAGTTATTTTGAATATTTGTGAGTGTGTCTGGCAATTTGTTGGATGCACAGACACCATTATAATCTTTATATCTATCGAAGTCTTGTGAATTTTTTATGTACGTAAATCCGCCTTCATTTTACCATATATGTTGACTAACGGAAGAGCCGTGAACTAAATTATTTTTTATCCGATCGTAACAGTGTAACTCTTTTTAAGTATGTATTCCAGGGACCTTCGTTTTCAATAAGGAATTTTTATATGAAAAAATCGATAGTTTTTAGAGTTATTTTGAATATTCGTGATTTTTCCACCAAATCTTGTAATATTGAAGTGCATAAGAGACCATCTAATCTACTATCTTTTCGGGTCTTGTGAACTTTTTTAATGTATGTAAATTCGAGCCCTTCCTTTTATTATATATGTGGATTACATAAAAACCCATAAAAGCTAAATTTTTTATCCGATCGTAACATGTGAAATCTCATTTAGTGGGTAATTCTAAGGCCTTCCCATTACTTGGGAAATTTTTATATGAAAAATTGATATTTTTAGAGTTATTTGAATATTTGTGATGTGTCTGGAAATTTTGTGGACTGCACAAGACACCATATAATCTTTTATATTATCGAGTCTTGTGAATTTTTTTATGTACGTAAATCCGAGCCCTTCATTTTACCATGTATGTTGACTACGGAAGAGCCAGTGAAGCTAAAATTTTTATCCGATCGTAACATGTAATCTCTTTTTAAGTAGGTTATTCCAGGGACTTCGTTTTAGATAAGGAATTTTTATATAGAAAAATCGATATTTTTAGAGTTATTTTGAATGTTTGTGTAGTGTGTCCGGCAATTTGGTATATTGAAGTGCACGAGACAACATTTAAATTACATTTTCTATCGGATCATGTTTTGTGATTTTTTTTAATGTTTATGTTTACCATATATGTTGGCTACAGAAGAGCCGGTAACAACTAAAGTTTTTTATTCGATCAAAACATTTAAGCTTTCTTTAAGTAGGTAATTCCAGTGCCTTGCTTATAGTTTGGGAATTTTTATATGAAAAATCAATAGTTTTAGAGTTATTTTGAATATTCGTGATTTTTCCACCAATCTTGTAATATTGAAGTGGATAAGAGACCATCTAATCTCCTATCTTCTCGGTTCTTGTGAACTGTTTTAATCTATGTAAATCCGAGCCCTTCCTTTATTATATATGTGGATTACATAAAAACCCTTAAAAGCTAAATTTTTTATCCGATCGTAACATGTGAAATCCCATTTAGTGGGTAATTCTAAGGCCTTACCATTACTTGGGAAATTTTTATATGAAAAATTGATATTTTTAGAGTTATTTTCAATATTTGTGATGTGTCTGGCAATTTTGTGGGACTGCACAAGACACCATATAATCTTTTATATTATCGAGTCTTGTGAATTTTTTTATGTAAATAAATCCGACCATTATTTTACCATATGTTGACTATGGAAAGCCAGTGAAGCTAAATTTTTTATCCGATCGTATCATGTAATCCTCTTTTTAAGTAGGTATATTCAGGGACTTCGTTTAATAGGGAATTTTTATATGAAAAATCGATATTTTTAGAGTTATTTTGAATGTTTGTGTAGTGTGTCCGGCAATTTGGTAGTATTGAAGTGCACGAGACAACATTTAAATTACACTTTTCTATCGGATCATGTTTTGTGATTTTTTTTAATTTTATGTTTACCATATATGTTGGCTACAGAAGAGCCGGTAACAACTTAGTTTTTTATTCGATCAAAACATTTAAGCTTTCTTTAAGTAGGTAATTCCAGGGCCTTCCTATAGTTGGGGAATTTTTATATGAAAAATCAATAGTTTTAGAGTTATTTTGAATATTCGTTATTTTTCCACCAATCTTGTAATATTGAAGTGCATATGAGACCATCTAATCTCCTAACTTTTCGGTCTTGTAAACTTTTTTAATGTATGTAAATCCGAGCCCTTCCTTTTATTATATATGTGGATTATAAAAACCCATAAAAGCTAAATTTTTTATCCGATCGTAACATGTGAAATCTCATTTAGTGTGTAATTCTAAGGCCTTCCCATTACTTGGGAAATTTTTATATGAAAAATTGATATTTTTAAAGTTATTTTGAATATTTGTGATGTGTCTGGCAATTTTGTGGACTGCACAAGACACCATATAATCTTTTATATTATCGAGTCTTGTGAATTTTTTTATGTACGTAAATCCGAGCCCTTCATTTTACCATGTATGTTGACAACGGAAGAGCCAGTGAAGCTAAATTTTTTATCCGATCGTAACGTGTAATCTCTTTTTAAGTAGTTATTCCAGGGACTTCGTTTTTCATAAGGAATTTTTATATGAAAAATCGACGTGACTCAAGTTAGCCCACCACATTGCCGTAAAAAAATATTTTTTTGTTTAATCGTTTGTGCTCTATTTATGCTCATATGTGCCCGAACATGAACATTTGTGCTGTTAAACTGGCCAATTTAGAAAATATTTAATGTGGCGGGCCAACTTGAGCTCAAGCTAGCCCGCCACATATTGAAAAACACAACATAACCAAATTTATATAAGTCAATCCATTGTGTTCCGTTTGTGCTCATATGTGCCCGAAAATGAACATTTGTGCTTTAAAATTAGAAAATCTAGAGAACATTTAATGTGGCGGGCTAACTTGAATCTTCCCTATATCATAAACTGTAGAAAAATATAGTTCAAGCTGGCCAGCCACATTTTTAAATATCAATGTAACAAAATTCTGTATTCACCATTCGTTTGTTCTTAGTTTGTGCTCATATGTGCCCGAACATGAACTATAGTGCTGTGAAACTAGGCCTTTTAGATAACATTTAATGAAGGCGATCCAACTAGAGCTCAAGCTAGCCCACCACATTAACTATTTTCTAGATTTTCTAATTTTAGAGCACAAATACTCATTTTTGGGCACATTTGAACACAAACAAAAAACAAACGAATGGTGAAAACAGAATTTTGTTACATTGATATTTAAAAATGTGGCGGGCCAGCTTGAACTCAATTTTTCTACAGGTTATGGTATAGGGAAGACTCAAGTTAGCCCGCCACATTAATTGTTCTTTAGATTTTCTAATTTTAAAGCACAAATGTTCATTTTCGGGCACATATGAGCACAAATGGAGCACAATGGATTGACTTAAATAAATTTGGTTATGTTGTGTTTTTCAATGTGTGGTGGGCTAGTTTGAGCTCAAGTTGGCCCACCACATTAAATATTTTCTAAATTGGCCAGTTTCACAGCACAAATGTTCATGTTCGGGCACATATGAGCACAAATAAAGAACAAACAATTAGACAAAAAAAGGGTTTTTTCAGCAATGTGCGGGCCAACTTGAGTTACGTTTAATCCACACTTAATAATTTATGAAGCAAATAATGTAAAATGAATTTAAAAGGTTTAAAAAATTGTTTTGAGGTAAGAATTTCATTTGTTTAAAATTTGCGAGGGTTGTTATAATGAGTGCTGATTGAAATACAATTTAATTATTGTTTTTTTAAATAAACCACTAAAAACCTTTTATAGAATGATGGATAAATTAGCAAAGATATTATATATGTGAGTAACAGTTATAGCCGAACCTAAATATATTTTATAGGAAGTTAAGAATCTGAAATAAATATGTGCTACGAGTTTGTCACCTCCCGCGACGCCTCAGTAGGGAAGGGCGTGGTCATAGAGCAATTGGCAATGGTCCCCTAAATTTAAGGTCGGCCCCAAGAGAGTGTTTATTGTTGGGCGCCACCTCGTTGGCGATAGTGAGTCTGAACATTAACGAGGAAATTCGTTCAGTCGCCAGATGTAGAAATGAAGATCAACACTCTCCCTAGTAAGGTAGACCCGGACAAATAAGGGACCTCTCGGTCAGGGATCTACTGCTTGGAAGGCAACGAGGTTCCCCATTAAACCCATAGGCATTCATAGGTTTACTATGATCACATCTGCCATACCTGATAATTCCTAATATAGATGAGAGTTATCCCAACTCCGGAAAATGGGTTCCTAGGGTCACTATAATAGTGAACAAAACAAATATTGTTCGATAAACCAGAAGGGCTTACACAAAAAAAAATCAGGCTATATAAAAAAATTATTCCTTATCTCAATTTTAAATTTACACATTATTTTGGTTAAAATATTTCCAATTAAATGTTTAATTAAGCCTTCGTCTTAATTTCACTACCCAATAGATTCAAATTATAATCATGAATGGAATGTGTGAAGCATATAATTATTTAAATAGTGAAAATATAAATCGAAACATTAATAGGTTAGTTTATAATAAATAATAAACTACTTTACAAATTTATCACGGAAAACAATTTATTGACTGGACACATACTTCAGGAAATATAAACATTGGGCGCTGCGAGTGGCCACTGCAAAAAAAAAAAGTGCACATCTCAACTAAACCTAACGCTACTCTACAATAGGCACAACAGTCACATTCTAAAATAGTGCCATCTAAAGTCCATATTCCAATACCATCGTCTTTGCGAGAAAAAAAAAGAACACAAATATAGCACTTAGCGGTCTATGCGAGTCCTGCGCATAACCATACTCTTCACGTGGAACTTCATGGGTGCCCAGTTGATCAGCCACTCGTGAATGCCTCTGGTCACTAGCCCCGGGTATGCAACCAGTGAAGGCGTACCGCTGATGTGGTCCGTGGTTGACCGTACACAGTCCGAGAACCAAAGTCCCGTCACCAGACGTCGAAACCAGACGTTGAACCCAGAGCCCCTGCCACAAAACTTCGCTCCAAATCCTCCTCACGGAGACAGAGGGTCTTCAGAACCCAGGCGTTCAAGTCCAACACACGTACCCACATGAATCCGTACCGCAAAACATTGACTCAACTCTTCTCATATAACTCAAGCACATTTCACCGCTTAAGTTCTCTTGTAAGCCGCGGATAGTTCATAGCGCTGTCGGATGTACTGTAGCGCCACGTGGCGTAAGTAGGCACCGTTAACGTCCACGCACCCCAGGACGTATCCGATTACTGTGGGCATGCTTCCACAATAAACAACTAATTTATTTAGCGGGCCAGGTTAAATATCGGAGGAGAAATCCATGGGACGGGAAATGTACCAGTTCTTGAAATTTAAATTTATATTACAATAGTTAAAACACAACTACTTAAGCCAATATAATTTATAAATAACTCCACCAAGGAAATGTGTTTGTTTAAAACTTTTCTAACGACCCCACATAACATTTTGGTAACCTATTTTTTATATTTATTAAAATAAAGACAGAAACGACATTTAACGCCAAAGACATATGTAAATCACTCTTTCGTTTGAAAACTTAAATACGTTTTTATTATAGTCAAATAGAATCACTCCTAATCACTTTTAAACTAAGTTGCAGATTGATGCATTCTGAAATTAAGGTTGAATATTTAAATATATATTTATCTCCAATATATAGCATCGATTTGCACTAAGTGAATTATACATTTAGTAGACACTTTAAATACCATTAACATACAAATATTTCGTCATTATTTTCAATTAACCTTGATTTATTTTACTCTTCATATTTAAAAGTTTAAATACAAACACCTTAGAGCCTATCAAATAAATAAGAGCATTAGTTTACTTCAGCAATATTATATAATAAAGTAATTATTTTAAATTCTTTTAGCACCATTTTTCCACTCACTGCCGTTGGTTAAACAACGAGTGTACTGTAAATTGTTAAAAAAAATTAAATACATTAATTTTTAAACCATAAAAATTGATAAGTGTACAATAGAGCTACATTTAAAAAATACTTTAAACTAAGAGTCAAGTTATTTAAAAATTAAATAAAAGTTTTATTAGAAATGTTTACGAATTTAACTAATTTTAAAATTGTATTCAAATTCAATTATTAAAATTGTATGCTTTAACTTTCTTCTTATTTTGAGAATTGATTGAATTTTATCTTTAGAATTTGTATTTTTTAAAGAACAAATACTCCTAATAAACTTTATTCCATATCTCTAATAACTATGAACTGATGTATAAAATTATTTGTGAGTTAAAGACAAGAATTATACTGAGAGATATAGGCATTGGATGGAGTGAATAATATTTTAAATTTGTTTGTCATGTATAGAAACATTGTTTTTAAACATGCAGAATTTTATATTTGTTGTTATTAGAGTCTGTCATCCTTAATAAAACGTTTTAATCCTGTCTTAAATAATATTTCAATCTGTATATAATATGAATCCTCCAATTTATTATAAACATAGAAAATTAATAATTATATAATGGATACAAATTAATTTTTCACTATTTTACTTTTAATTAAAACATATTTATTTGTTCCATGAATATAAACTTTAAAATCATTGTGTTTTAATTCTTTTTTAAATTTCAAATATAAGCTGGATTTAACAATCAAAAATTTAATAAAATTAATAAATACATATTTATTAAATTTAATAAAATTAATATAATACACCTTTATTAAATTTAATAAAATCAATAAATACATCTTTATTAAATTTAATAAAATCAATAAATACATCTTTATTAAATTTAATAAAATCAATAAATACATCTTTATTAAATTTAATAAAATCAATAAATACGTATTTATTAAATTTAATAATATTAATAAATACATATTCATTACAGATCTGAATAAAAACATTAATTTTGTGAAATATTCTTGAATTTAGATTAAATGTTTATACTCTTTTAATATGTATATAATTTATTATAGTGTTAGTTAAAATTTCACAAATGAGTGAAGAAAAGCTCAAAGCTAAACCTCCTATGAGGATGTAAAAGGAAGCCCGGACATGGCCGAGTCCCAATGGTTTCAAATTATGTATCTCCTTTCCTCTATTACGAGCCGATATGGTTAGTTCATATACATCATCGTTAATCCATTTTATGTGAAATCCCGCTTCAACCAGTCTTCTAGCGATAGCTTCAATCCTTTCTTGAAAAGGAGAAACATAAGGAAAGTGAATTACAATGTTCATTGTTACAGGACATTCCTTCATTATGTGTATCAGAGGATACCCATCTTCAAAGTAGTCATTAAATTTAACATATAAATGAGTATAATAAGATACATCAGTATAAGCTGTGCTTCTATTAAAGGCAACAAGGTCAAGTGCAGTTTTTATATCATTTACAAAATATGCCCTGCTTATTAATGTTTGTGAAGTTACGTCATTAGGGTCCCTATCCTGAAACATAGATTGGATATCATCTCCTGTGCCATCTGTATTAAGTACAGCTATGCTCAGATTTTCTTTAATCAAGTCGTCCAAAGTATCAATATCAGGGTAGTAATGTGGTATCGTCAAGTAGCTGGTCAGACTTCCATTATAAGCTCCTATAAGAACCAAGCTCACCAACAATGTAGACATAACGAAACATTTTTGTGTTAGAGAAAGAGATTTAAAATACGTTGCACCACTTACAATAACTCGAATGGTTTCCAAAATTGTTCCCATTTCTAAAGTCATATCTGCTCTAAATATTTTCCAAAACAAAGTAATAATTGGTATGAAAACAATAATTAGAGTCCAAGTACTCTTGGTGAAGGGTAATATGACGTTCATATATTGTGGAATATGTTGAGCTTTGGGCACTAAAATTGTTAGATAGTTTTGATCAAGGGATGCTGTGGATGTAAATTGGTTTTTTAAATGCTTAACGTACATATTTCCAAATATTTCTGTTTCTATATTCGATCTTTCTCCCCCACCTTTGTTCCTAATTACATGTATCGTTGCGTTCATGCTTTGAATGGTTATTTGAATACCTTCATATTCAACTTTTAAAACACCCGATTTCAAACCATATACAGTTCTGCCTTCAGACAACCTAATTTTGTATCCATGTACATTTTTTAATTTGTTTGAGAATATGTTATCATATTTATGTTTGATCAATAGAGTTGGTGGTTCTAGAAATGAGACTTTATTTTGAAATTGGTTGAAAAACAATGCATTTTGATGGTTGACTTGTGAAAAAAATTCAGATTTCGTTTCATTGTTTCTTAAATAAATAGTATTAAAATAAATCAATATCACATTCAAAATGTGATATTCAATCCAAGTCCTTTGGAGTTCTTCTTTGAATAAGTTTATTTCGTTTTGATCTTGTGAAGTAACTATTATTATAAATGGTGTCCTTGGGTTACCTAAGAAGGTTTCTCTAAATTGTGTCAGATACATCCAAAAATATTGATTATTTCTCTCGACAAACCAAATTACTACTCTTGGTACCCCTATAATACCACTAAACAAGAGCTCATCTGAAAACATTTCTTTTAAATCCAAGGTAATGTGTTCTTTCATTTGTAAAGTGAGAGTAGGGAAATATTCCACCAAGTGCACTTGGCTGAACAGTTCATTTGAAAGAAGAGGAGAGTTTTCCTGTAGAATAACTGTGGCCAGAGGGCGAGGTCCAATTCTTCGGATAACATCAACGATTGAGTGGACAGTCTGTGTAAATTCTTTACCAGAACTTACCTCAACTACAGGTATATGAAGTTTAGTTTCACTGTTGCTTATGAAAAACAAGATAAAAAATAGCTTTTAACACTTTTATTACAAACATTATTCCGTTTTTAATTAAAGAGAATACAGCTTAGTGAAATAAATATTTATTTACACAAATATTTACAAGTATTTTTAAATTAAGTTTATGAAATCAATCTCGATTAGTAATTATAAATATTTTAAAATTTTTACTAATTATTTAATTATTTGTTCAGCAATATTTTGTATTAAATTAGATATTATTTCATTAACAAGCTATACAAAAACTGCACATAATCACGGTTTCGCCCGGTAAGCAATGCTGTAGGTCTAAAGTCGGAAACAACAATATATTATGCTTCGAGCTTACAGTTTAAATGAATCAGAGAGGGGAATAAAATTGTTGCAATTGATAAACGTTCGTATTGAATGACATGTTTCATTGTTAAATAAACAGGGTAATTTACGCTTCAACCACAAACTAATAAGATTGTAAAAAAAAATGCTATAATTTATAAAATGTGTTCAACAACATTATGTTCCAATTGTAATAATAGCTTACTTTTTATTTAATAGATAGAATAGATATCTTCAATAAGTGATTTTATTCCGTTAGAGTTTCAAAATAAATTAATATGTATTATCTTTGTTTTGCAGGCTTTCAAGTATTACGTAAGCACCTTAGGGAGGAGGGGGTTTGAGCTTTGATTAATTTTGCTGACAAGGGGGAAGGGAGTTCAGAATAATGCTTAAGTAAGACAAAGAAAGAAGGGGAACATTGAGGAAGGGTGCATCGCAAGCCGCTTGGACTTAGAGCAGCAATAAAGATGCTGAGTGGCTAAAACTGGAAGAAATGGAGACGCCTATAGAAGTAAGTCAAAGCTTGAGGGACCTAGCACCCCCTCCCCCCCCAGATAGAAACATATTAAATGAAAGTGTTAAGACGTGGATTCAAGACCTTCGGCATCGAATTAAATTGAATAATAATAATATTTAGCACCGCGTCTTACTACCTGTTCGGTTTATACGCTTTAAGCACAAATTACGCTAATGGATTAGGAATTGGGAAGGTTGAATTAAAGGAAATGAGCCCGCATTTGCGTGGAGGGAAAGTGGAAAACCATTTAGGAACCCCCCCCAGTTTACCCGACCGAGATTTGAACCTCGATATCCGTCCTCAGAAGTCGAGCTCAACACGACTAGCGCGTAGCCAACTACGCCACCGAGGCGGGTAATTAAATGGAGTTAACGCTTTGGGTTATTATGTTTTTTAAACAAAATATTCCTGTATTCACTTATAATTCTTTTTTATAACTTAAATTAACTAAAATTTGAATTTTAAAATTATATAATGCTATAATTTGTTTTAATTTTACCTGTTCAATAAATGTATACTCATTGTATACCAGTGTTAATTGTTAATTATTTTGCAATATTTATTTAAACCTATATGTTAATAATTACCAGCAATTTATAAATTGCATGAATTTTTAATTATCTTTTTATTATCGTTTCTTACTACCTGTTCAGGCTAGAGGCAAAATTGCATGTGAGAAATAATGGTTATTCCTGTAAACAAATGAAAAATATCGACAAATCTTACGTAAGCAAGTGGGGAGACAGGCATTTGCTTAGTTTGCCCAAAGTGGGGTTAAAATGGGGAAAAAATGTGCTTACGTAATATCTTAACGCCCCTTAGTTAAAAATCACATAAGTTATTTATTAACAATCAATACTTTCAACAATTAAATATTGTAGAAACGATGCAGTTCCTTTTATTTTTAATGACATTCATATATTGGTGAATTCTCATACTAAATTTTTGGTAGAATTCAATTTGTAATTTAAGATGTTCAACTCTATAGCCTCCTAAACAAGGTCAATTTTTGGCAACCAAAGATTTGGGAGTTTTAGCATTAAAATTAATAATTTATTCGACAAGTATATTTAACTAACTGTGTTAATTAAATAAATAAAACAAATCAATATAGCTTGGTGTTATTAAATATAATAATATGACTTATCTCTACACAGTTAAGAGCAAAAACAAAATAGTTATGGTAAACATTATTATAGTCATGCACTAACAACGATTTGTTCAATTATTTGAAGTTAATATTATTTGTTAGAATCAATTGACGTACGGTATATATTTATAACTAATCGCCTGCCTACTTGTCTACATCCATTTTTAACTATCTATTAATCCAGTTTAACCATTTTGATCTATCGGTGTCTGTTTTTTTTTATATCACTTACGATCTCTCATTTCAAAACTCTTGGATGAATTGAATAAAACAGTCTTGGAACTTGATTCAAATATTTCAGTCCTAAGATAATTTATTATAAATGAACCATTAGTCCGTTTCACTCTAGATGCAATAGAAAAAAAAAATCCATCAACATGATTGCCAACACGCTGTTGAAAATTATCAAATAAATCGAAACTCACGTTGCTGCATCAATGGTTGGGTTGGAATCCCAGCATTGCGTACTAAGTTTGGATTTTCCTCTCTCTCTCTCTCTCTCTCCAATCATCTCCCCTAAGTCATGTTTTAATCCTCCCCACCCCGGCAGTAAACGAAGAGTCAAACTGAGCAGTCAGATGGAAGTTCAAATTTAATATATATATATATATTAAATTTGAACTTGGTCTGACGCGCTTATCTCGTGTTGGACTAGACTGCCGATAATTTTTAACAGCGTGTTGGCAAACATGTTGATGGAGTGATTGGAATGGTTTCTTCTATATTTATTTATTTATTTATTTATTTATCACCGCGTATTACTTCAGGCTTGTGTACTAATAAAACTAATGGGTTAGTGATTAGGAAGGCTTAAGTTAGAGTAAATGCACCCGCATTCACGTGGAAAGATAGTGGAAAACCATTTTGGGATAAACCACCTTCAGTGCGCCCGACCGGGATTGAACCCCGATATCCTCGGCAGTCTAGTCCAACACGAGATAAGCGCGTCAGACCAAGCGGCCGCTGAAATAATTTAAACCCACATGTGGTCACCAAAGTCGTGAAATCTGATAATGTCACTTGTGGACGTTAATTCAAGTCTATTCTAGACTCGAACCATATGTGTGTGTGTGTGTGTGTGTGTGATATTCTTGGCTAGGTTAAGCTAAATTATAACTTAAGTCGTGTATTGATATAAGACCCACTTCGGTGGCTCCATGGTCTAAGGCATTACTTTCGCACTAGACTAGGAGATTGAGGTTCGAATCTAGGTCGAGTGTAATGCGGATGATTTTTTACAAGATGGTTTTCCATTGTCTCCCCACAAAAATGCTGGTACCCTTACTTTAAAATATAACCTTCCTAATCCCTAAAAGCTTCATCATGATTAGTACATTTGCGTATAGCCCGGACTAATATTAAAAAATGGTGCTAGATGACGATGATGATAGTAATAATATTAAGAAGTGGTGCTAGATGACGATGATGATAGTAATAATATTAAGAAGTGGTGCTAGATGACGATGATGATAGTAATAATATTAAGAAGTGGTGCTAGATGACGATGATGATAGTAATAATATTAAGAAATGGTGCTAGATGACGATGATGATAGTAATAATATTTAGAAGTGGTACTAGATTACGATGATGATAGTAATAATATTTAGAAGTGGTGCTAGATGACGATGATGATAGTAATAATATTAAGAAGTGGTGCTAGATGACGATGATGATAGTGATAATATTAAGAAGTGGTGCTAGATTACGATGATGATAGTAATAATATTAAGAAGGTGTACTAGATGACGATGATGATAGTGATAATATTAAGAAGTGGTGCTAGATGACGATGATGATAGTAATAATATTAAGAAGTGGTGCTAGATGACGATGATGATAGTGATAATATTAAGAAGTGGTGCTAGATTACGATGATGATAGTAATAATATTAAGAAGTGGTACTAGATGACGATGATGATAGTAATAATATTAAGAAGTGGTGCTAGATGACGATGATGATAGTAATAATATTTAGAAGTGGTACTAGATTACGATGATGATAGTAATAATATTTAGAAGTGGTGCTAGATGACGATGATGATAGTAATAATATTAAGAAGTGGTGCTAGATGACGATGATGATAGTAATAATATTAAGAAATGGTGCTAGATGACGATGATGATATTGATAATATTAAGAAATGGTGCTAGATGACGATGATGATAGTGATAATATTAATAAATGGTGCTAGATGACGATTATGATAGTAATAATATTTAGAAGTGGTGCTAGATGACGATGATGATAGTAATAATATTAAGAAGTGGTGCTAGATGACGATGATGATAGTGATAATATTAAGAAGTGGTGCTAGATTACGATGATGATAGTAATAATATTAAGAAGTGGTGCTAGATGACGATGATGATAGTAATAATATTTAGAAGTGGTACTAGATGACGATGATGATAGTAATAATATTAAGAAGTGGTGCTAGATGACGATGATAGTAATAATATTTAGAAGTGGTGCTAGATGACGATGATGATAGTAATAATATTAAGAAGGTGTACTAGATGACGATGATGATAGTGATAATATTAAGAAGTGGTGCTAGATGACGATGATGATAGTAATAATATTAAGAAGTGGTGCTAGATTACGATGATGATAGTAATAATATTAAGAAGTGGTGCTAGATGACGATGATGATAGTAATAATATTTAGAAGTGGTACTAGATGACGATGATGATAGTGATAATATTAAGAAGTGGTGCTAGATTACGATGATGATAGTAATAATATTAAGAAGTGGTGCTAGATGACGATGATGATAGTAATAATATTTATAAGTGGTACTAGATGACGATGATGATAGTGATAATATTAAGAAGTGGTGCTAGATTACGATGATGATAGTAATAATATTAAAAGTGGTGCTAGATTACGATGATGATAGTAATAATATTTAGAAGTGGTACTAGATTACGATGATGATAGTAATAATATTAAGAAGTGGTGCTAGATGACGATGATGATAGTAATAATATTTAGAAGTGGTACTAGATGACGATGATGATAGTAATAATACTAAGAAATGGTGCTAGATTACGATGATGATAGTAATAATATTAAGAAGTGGTGCTAGATGACGATGATGATAGTGATAATATTAAGAAATGGTGCTAGATTACGATGATGATAGTAATAATATTAAGAAGTGGTGCTAGATGACGATGATGATAGTAATAATATTTAGAAGTGGTGCTAGATTACGATGATGATAGTAATAATATTAAGAAGGTGTACTAGATGACGATGATGATAGTAATAATATTAAGAAGTGGTGCTAGATTACGATGATGATAGTAATAATATTAAGAAGGTGTACTAGATGACGATGATGATAGTAATAATATTAAGAAGTGGTACTAGATTACGATGATGATAGTGATAATATTAAGAAGTGGTGCTAGATTACGATGATGATAGTAATAATATTAAGAAGTGGTGCTAGATGACGATGATGATAGTAATAATATTTAGAAGGTGTACTAGATGACGATGATGATAGTAATAATATTAAGAAGTGGTACTAGATGACGATGATGATAGTAATAATATTAAGAAGTGGTGCTAGATTACGATAATGATAGTAATAATATTAAGAAGTGGTGCTAGATGACGATGATGATAGTGATAATATTAAGAAGTGGTGCTAGATTACGATGATGATAGTAATAATATTAAGAAGTGGTGCTAGATGACGATGATGATAGTGATAATATTAAGAAATGGTGCTAGATGACGATGATGATAGTAAAAATATTAAGAAGTGGTGCTAGATGACGATGATGATAGTAATAATATTTTATAAGCAGACTCACACACATCATTACCTTTTTGTTTTGAGTTATGAATATTTTTCAGCACCTCATTTTGAGAAACAGTAGAACTCGCTCCCTCCATTAAAAAAACATTATTTACATCATATTAAGAACGGTGTCATGGTTTTATAATTACTACAGTCTTAAGATATAGCTTTGGATTTCAAGTTGAAAGATCTCTTTTATAAGTTTTCTTTGGGTTTTAATAGTTTTCTTTTGTGATCAAGCTATAAATAACACAAATTAGTACTATCTTTGATAATATATAATATTCTCTGTTCCTGTGGTTTATACTGCGTTTTAAACTGCTCTAGGTTCGAGGCCAGCGTAGCCGGAGGGGGAGGGGAGGTTCGTCACATTCTCGACCAATCCGTGATGGGTAGTTGTCATAGCAACCGATGCACGTTGCCAGATTTCTTGACAGTCACCGAGTATGCTTGCATAGTAGTAACGCACAAACCCCCGCTATGTGGCAACTACGCTCCCCAGCCTATCCACCACGCGGATCATAAAGCAGTTTAAAGCGCAGTATAAGACTTCAATCTCGTAATAGATATCAACATTAAAAACATATTTGTATACATAATTTGTCGTTTGTTATAGGTTCAAATAAAGGTGCTGCTAAATAGAGTTAAAATTGGTCCACGGATTTGGCAGTAATCGCGGTGCAAATATACAGACGAAAATATCAAACGATCGAGTTAAATTAGGTCATCCGTTCCGCTCGATTGTTTATTTATTATAAAAACATTAATGGGAAAATTAACTTAGGTAAAAACTAGTCATACACGCACGATCTTAGTGTTTTTAAGTTTATATGGACGCGACCAACTTATACATTCATTTCAACGTTTGAGCTTAGAATCGAACCCAAATCTCCTAGGCGAGTTATAGATCTTTCTTGAAACATCAGATACATATATGAACCTGTTTTTTAAATATATATATATATATAAGCTGGTGGAACTTTGTAAACTAGAGGCCGAAAAGATCAAATCGACAGCTTGGAAAATCACTTTTCTCTTCCTCGCACTTATTTCACACGTCACCGTGTTCAAGCATTAGCATATCTCCTCCACACACACACACACACACAACACACACCACAAAACACACACACACACCACACACACACACACACACACACGTGTTACAAAGATAAGCATTCATATTATTTCTACTAAAACAGGAGCGCCATAATACCAAACTACTCTTTCTCTATAAAATGTGATGCTTCACATTAATATTTGTTTCTATATTGTTTAATGAATTAAGTTATGTATTTATTTTAAAAGGTTTCATGTAAGAAAAAATTAATGTAAACTGTTAATATTACGTTTTATTTCTTATAAAAAATAAACTTAAACTTAAGTAAAGGGCCCGCTTATTAAAGTGCTAGGCAAGTTACAAACGTTCTAAAATCCTTTATTATTTTAAAATGGGTTTGTTATTTAAATATTTGTCTCACATCAAAATGGAGGTGAAAGGGATATTTCCTTTTAAACATTTTATTTTTATTTTGGACTTTTTCAATTATTTTAAGAATGCGAAGAATTATCTCATTCTCAGTACAGTTTAAAGTGAACTTTCGCTGTTCTAAGATCAAAGTAAATAGAGAGAAACATAAATAGTTTTCCTCAATCAAATAAAATATTTTTTATTTGGTTACAATAGATAATTTTAAGATTACTTAGGATGGTTTTAAGGTTTTATACGTTCAGAACTGCCATTACCATAAACAAATATACTGTAGAATGAGGAAATTTTACTTGTAGTGGGCGGAGCTTTAAGGTGGGGTGTAGGCATTTAAGGGATTATACAAAAAATGTTCGCTGAAACTAATCAAATATTTTTCAGTAAAAACAAAGTGTTTAGTTTTCTTCGCCACATAGTTATAATCAACAGCTGTTGTTGAATACATGCCAAGGGTGTGCTAAAATTTATTGATCATTTTTTCTCTTGATTCAAATAGTTTCTCATTAAAGGCCGCTACACTAATGACAAATATTCAAAAACTGTTGGGATGAATAGGTGTATCAAATTAAACTCTATGTGTCTACTGGAGAAATATTTGATTAATTTTGCCCAATGCATTACGCAAAAACACCTATCCTTTGTCGTTCCCTCCCCCAATCCCAATAACCACTGTTTTTAATATAAAAGTAGGTTTTAAGACTTTCGTAGAAAAGCTGATTATCCCAACTTAACAAAGCCTAACCTTATATCGGTTGACGCACGGAAACTAGGCTTGGCCAGATTTGTTAGCTTGTAATCAATAATTTACTAACGAATTATAATGAAATAATGTATTTTAATATTATAATACCTTTTCCTCCTGTTTAAGAAGAAAGAACAATAATTTACTATAATATTTATTTATTTATATAACTTCTCAGGTTTTGAATTTTCGCGCACCTGGGGGGTTTCCCCTCAATCTTTCTGATTTAAGATATATAGCCTATTAGGAAGTACGATAAATCTTCTAGACCGATGCACTGTACATACAAACAAATAAATGCAGATGTTTCAACGTTACCTTACAACATTTATCCAGATTTCAACCATTAAGATAAAGTTTTATAGACATTTCAAGTTAAACCTATGTTTAAGACAACTTTTACAAGAGGAAAACTTTTATTCGCATTGTGCTTTTAATACTTTGAACTGAGCCCTGATTTTTAAAGGAAGAACACTTTCGAAAATCAACATTGATTAAGATTCACAAAAAATTTGGCACTGTATAGTATCTAATTTATTAATTATAAAGTGAATCCAAATATTATCAAAAGATTCCTGTAAGCTAATACTACTTGATAAATTACCGTATAATTATTCTATAGTTACGTCATTAATCAAACGGACAATAAATGTGAATAAAATTGTAATATTTTAATGTCCACCATTGTGGCCACATGAGTTTTACGTTTTCAAATATGAGTTTCTTATGAAAATCAGAATGTAAATGACTGTACATTTACTTTATCGGTGTATTTCATATACACATTATAACATATAACTTCCAATTTAAACATATTTAATATTGTTAAATTATATTTTAAGACGTTTAAAAGTTACTCATCTTAATATAACTATATTATTATACAAATATTTGCTACAAATTATTTTTCTAATTTTTTAGCTTAGTTGGTAATACATAATTTAACTGGACTAAGGGTCTCGGCTTTTAGTCACAATGTTGCCAAAAAGATCATCTTTGATTAAATCAGTGAGGATTGACAGAGATGAGATTCGTACTGTATTTAAAAAAAATCGTATGTCAAATGAAAATATAATCACTTTATTCGGAAAATATGCAAGTTTTAAAACCTTGATAAAACCGACAATGTCAGCCTATATAGTGTAATTATGTGACTATGCTTTCATAGTTAGAGCTTTTATATATTTGATTAAACTAAATATAGGTGTTTAAAAATTATAAAACACTATTTTATATTGTGCACAATTTAAATATTAAAAAAACATTACATTTACATTAATAATTCTAATTTAGATTAGAGTATGATTTTTTTTTTCTTTCGAGAAAATAAAAGAAGATTTTAAATTTTATTTCATCAAGTCTCCCAACTGTGGAAGACAAATCGCGAGAAACACAAATGTGTTGTCGCTGTGATGTCAACGATGGCACGTGAGCGTCCATTTACTGGCGACGGCGCGTCCGACCTTCCCCTTGTGCTACCGTCCCGACGCTTCTGTTTAGGATGAAGACAGGGGGCTTTGTCCTGTCCAGTCGCTAGTCGTATAGCCAGATCATCATTTCTGGATAGAGAATTACTTATATGATAGCCAAACACTTTACTAAATCTTACTTTATGTATTCAAACGCCAAGGGAGTAGCAATGCATCCCTCACTTTATATAGATATGCCCATATATTATATTTGTAAGATAGTACTTTGTTTGTGAATCTAAGATAGCTTAGTATTTGATAAACTATAAATATTTCACGGAGCGTAGTGAGGTTCTGTTTTAAGTTGTTAAGTTGGTATTTCGTCTCTCTATTCCGAATGTCAGGACTACGTTTTTCAATAACAGACAAATGCGTTTACGATTTTAACGAGATTTGGCAAGGACTTTCATTGAACCTAAGACGAACAATGTATTTATATATTGTTTTCAATATGGTGACATATTGAGAATATAAATTTCTAGAAAGACATTTTCCAACTAGAAATTAAAGTAACATGGAACAATATTTCCTTTCAAAATAAGACTAAGATTTTACAATTAATTAAATTAATGGTCTACTAATTAAATATTTTCAATCAAATCTACCTATACTCACGAGTGTGTTAAACAATTTTATTTTGCTAATTGCACATTTTTATTTGAGTACTCATATTTTACATATTTACTATTGTTACTTGTTATTCCAAATAATTGTAAATATCATTGTCTATATCAATTGCTAAATTTTAACATAGTTTATGAAGTTCTTGTAGTATTCTATAAAAGCAAATAAAATTGCATTAATCTTACTCATTACTCAGTCATTTTAGCTATCTACTCAATTTTTCTATCAAATCGTTAATGTTTATTTTTACATATTTTTTAATTAATATATTTTTATTATGTTTTATATATTTTAAAATGCACAGTACATTTCCAGGTATATTCATTGTCTAATTTACCCAACGTTATAATTTTCAATCTTTGAATTTTGATCATTTTAATTCCATTACATTTTACACTTAATACCCAGGTCTTGTCTTTATTAATTTGACGCTCCTTACTTTAATTATATTAACAAGGATGTTTTCTAAAATGCTTTACCATTCTCTTTTCAAGTTTATTTTTCTTCATATTCACTTTCCATAGAATTCTAACTTTATAGTATGGAGATGAAATTGGTGTCGTGAAAATTTTTGGCCTCTTTAAACTGCTGTGTCCCTATAAAAACATGTGGGTCTTGCAATTCTGTCTGTCACCATGTTTGTCTGCCTGTACAGAGGGATGATTTGGTGGATTTCTTTCAAACTTAATATTTACAGGCAATATGATATCCTTTCAGAGTCTGTTTATAATTTTGATGCTAGACCTCAAAATATTAGAGTAGTTTAGATATTGATCAATTTTTGAAAATTGGATTTAAAAAAAATGGATTTAAAGATTTTGTTTGAGGTTTGTTTAAGATTAATTTACTGATAACTGATTCTAGAAAATTTGAAATATATTAAAAAATGATTCTAACAATTTATTTCAAAATGAGTATCTGGAAAGTTTTTACATGATCCATAATATTTTTTTCCTTAAAAAACATTTAAGAGTGTTACTGATAATTGATTTTAGTAAGAAAAAAAAAAATCCGAAAATAGCTTTAGCTATTTTATTATTTACAAAATTGTTATCTGGCAAGTTTTACATGATAAATTTGAACATTTGTCTATTTTATTAATGTATTTTAATCGTAGCTTTAATAATGTCACATTGCATAAAATTTAGAATTTTTTCGAAAAAACCTAATGATTTAGTACATAATAGATATCTGGGAATGGTTTTACCTGATAAACATGAATGTTTTTTTATTTTAACAAATATAAACAATTTAGTATTATTTACTACAAACTGATTTTTGAAAGTTGAATTTTGTTTTAATTGGCATGTTAATTTTGTTTATATGTATCCATGGAGAGTGTTTTTTATTATCAAACAAATATTTCTTTTTGTTTTTATAATGAAAATGTATGTAAGTTTATTTTACTGAAAACGTACTTTAAAATATATTTTTTTGTGTGTAATCTGGTACAGTATAAAATTAAGATAAATTTTGTACGATTGTGTATTACCATTTATTTCATTACATTTAAATATATATTTTAGTGTCATGATAAGTAAAATTGTATATTAATACTGTTTTGAAATTTTTTTGTTGCAGGTTGTACTACGTAGCTATGAAAGGATAGAATAGTAAAAAATACTTTTAAAGTATCGACTAAATGGAGCATTTTATTTATTTAATATATATATAAAATTAAATTACAATTATTATTTGTATTTATTGATAGTATCATGTTTTGAAGCAAGGTCTTTCATGTAAAGTACTTACTTAAATTTAAAAATAAATATAAATAAAACTATAATTTGGTTCTACCTGATTTAAAAAATATATTAAATAATATTTAATACATGGAATGATGTGATCCTCAGAATCTTTTTTTATTAAGCTCACAAAATCTTATTCAAATTATTTCAGAAGTGTATTAACTTTACTCGCCGTTTTGAAGATGTGGTGTAAGAAGCGCGCAAGTGACAGTGATCAAGCTTGTGATATGTTTAGCGCCGATATATCGGACTCCTCTGCCAGTTCTTCAGTCACGTGGACCATCCTAAGGGACGCACCCGATTGAAACTAAAACCTTATTTTACTTATAATCCATCCGATCCACCTTTTGTCTGATAATCTTGGAGTCCAGGCACGCAGAAATATCCTCACTCCGGTCTGTGTAACTCTTCGTGCCCCGAAACATTTAGATTTACAGCATTAAATACAACCTAAATCGCTTTCCTCCACTCTCTGTGCATCCGACCACACCGTTTATCTGCCGATAAAATACTGCCTCAACCACTTTACTTTATTTTTATCTATATATAATCATCTTTTGGGCAGTTAAGCATCTCAACCGCTTTCCTTTACCCAACGCGCATCTGAGCGACACTTATATACATCTTTAACTATTTTCCTTTTCTACTCATTCATGTAATCATCGTGGGTATAATCACATGTGGAAATCCTTAAAAATCCTAGACTAAAACTCCTCTATCCTTCCACGCCGAGTCTGAAAAAAAAGCTCATCAAACACACCTTAAAATACTTTCTTCAACGCCTCATCGGCCTAGTCATATCTTAAATTCTACAACGACACCTTAGAGCCTTATATCCTCCTGTTCTGTGATACACCTGAGTCTGAGACAGGTGGTAGGAAGCCACCCTGAGAACCTTTATATCCTCCTGTTCTGTGGATACACCCGAGTCTGAAACAGTGGTAGGAAGCCACCCTGAGAACCTTATATCCTCCTGTTCTGTGGATACACCCTGAGTCTGAGACAGGTGGTAGGAAGCCACCCTGAGAACCTTTATATCCTCCTGTTCTGTGGATACACCCCGAGTCTGAAACAGGTGGTAGGAAGCCACCCTGAGAACCTTTATATCCTCCTGTTCTGTGGATACACCCCGAGTCTGAGACAGGTGGTAGGAAGACACCTGTCAATGTGACTACCCCAATCTATGGTAACGTGCCACCCCTGAGTCTACCACCGCATCATCCTCATTCCTCAACTCTGGCACGTCACGAGTCCTCAATGGCTGTGATAACGGAACTACATTTCCTGACAGCAAGCCTCCTTCGTCTCATCATAGGTGAGTAAAATACTTTCATTTCTCTAGTGACGACCTTACTTTTGGGGGAAACTCGACACGTCTGAGCTTTTGGCGAGGGGATTCCCTTCTTTGTATTTATATATTCTACCTTTATAAACAAGAAAAGGGGAATACAATATGTGGCTTACGCTTCTATACTTCCTTTTGACATTTCACTTTTACCACAATAAAAAATAAAAAACGGTTAGTCTTTCTTCCAATTAAATTTAAAAAATATATAGTTGCATTTGTAGACATTTAAAGCCAAATATAAAAAAAAAATAGGAATAAATTTCTTTAAAATTGGTAAAAATTTACTTAATCACACTAACTAATCTTCCCAATATTTGACGTATGAGTTCATGAAAATAGTTATAGTCTTTTTTATAGCTGTCAGATAAGAGCCTTACTTTGAAAATTGATCCGTACAGCTTTATATCGAGGTAATTATTTGTTGAGCGCCATGGACCACGTCGTGAGGTTTGACGCTGCGATCTGGAAGGATGCTTAAGCGTGCGTATGATGTGTTCCAGAGAGTATGTCTGCAAACGAAGCGCTCCGTCTCTTTCTCTCGTCAATGCACTCCGGCGGTCCGATATGGCCAATCGCCTGGGTTGAGAGTGCATCGGGATCCCCCGGAGGCGTCAAATCAAATCCCTGCCACTTGTACATGTTGCCCCATCCCTCGTTTTCTGATAAACAACCACCGGATAGGATAGGAGTGTGCAACTGCTCCGTATTGATACAGGCCTGCTATTTGATGAGCTCCTGAGATCCGTTTCACCAACAACGTCATGCAGGGAGGGGAAGGATAGGGGAGGGGGGTTGAGGGACTTGTCTGAGTAGCTAAGTGGCACGATCCCAACTCTAGGTGGTCTGGTTCTATCACTGGGATAACATTTATACTATTTGTTTACTAAGACTCGTCCTGTTATCACTAGTAGTTGTGTGAACAGTAGACCTCGCTTCCTCCATATACCTATCATAAACATCTCTCTTTATATTTCAATATGAAATTATTATTATTAGCAACGCGTCTTACTACCCGTCCGGGTTGTACGCACTTACGCTAATGTGTAATGGTAGAGTGATTGTGAGATGAAATGGAGGTCTACAGTTTAACGTGGGATCCGAACCACGGTGGAGGACTGGTATTCCCCACATTCACAAGTTGTGATTAATACACGTCTTGTCAGAGGTGAAGGAAGGGTTTGATAATCATTCAATATGAAACATCTCCCGTAATTTCTCTTTGGATTTGAAGTTAATATTTGGCCTTGGTGATAAGAGTTAGCCAGAAAAATACTATCTTCAATACTGTATCACATTAATAAAGAATGACCGCTGTTCACGTGGTAAGCCCTAATTACTCAATCGATTGCTAATAATTTAATATTCAAATCTCTTGAGATAAGGAGCCGACATTCTCAAAGCAATAACTAGATTTAAAAACCAAGTACACTCTGTTCACCATGAATGGTGTCAGTCTTTCCATGATGGATTACACAATGACCATATATGTTACGCTATACCATAGTGGAAAAATACAAGGTAAGCTTGCTATCTTACAGGGTACATCGTTCGGCCAATGTTCAAATAATGTCCTTGCCAAATCTCTTTAAAATTGGTCTAGGAATGTGTCGGTGATTACGAAATAAATGTATTGATTAAATAGCGGCCGCCACCTTGAAATGTATGGCTAGATAGGAACACCATGTTATAGGTTGTTCGGAATAGGTTCAAAGAATATCCCTGACAAATTTCGTTAAAATTGGTCCATGCATTGGATAGTTAGTTACCTTGAACAAACTAAAGGAAAGACAGACGAAATGCCAAATGTGCAAACTAAAAACGTTTCTAGATCTATTTTAACGTATTCATACAAGTCATATGATCTAAATATGTTACTTGTCATATATAATAGTAATTCCTATAAAATAATAATAATAATAATAATAAAATAATAATAATAATAAAACAGTAACATATTATCAAACAAGTCCGCATAATAATGTGATTGTATTTTTAACGGCCATTCCTATGAAAATTGAACTGTAGATGTGTGATTTATTTTATAGCACTTTCGTATCAAAACTATCTTTTTGTGACTTGTATAATCTAAAGCATGCTTATCAACCTTTCAACCTGTAGGCTTCATGAGGCCTGATTCATGATTCTGTGAGTCCGCGTAATTTATGACGAACCAAAATACAATGCGGCCAGATTATGCCTATCATAGATACACCAGTTGAGATAATTACATTTGAATATTAGGTTAACTGGGTGAATTTAGCAAGTTGGGTTGGTATATCCAATTGTTACTATTTATTACCCAAAGATCGATTCCCAAAGCGCATTACGTCATACTAACGGTTCAGGCTATCTGAATATCTGCATTAATAATGTAAAGGTTAAGATGGTAGAATTTAGAAGGAATTTACAAGCATTTAAGTGGAGGGGAGAGATCAAACAAACAGAATATATTGGACTTTTATACACCTTTCCCTTTTTCTGATAGATTGTAGCGTTTGTTAGGTTATTAATTAGCTCGACCAAGCTCGGATATATACATATACCGTTTGATGAGTAGTTCTCAATAGTATCATGGTTACTTACCACGAATAATTTTAGAATTACTCTTCATAAAATAGCCTTTGCATTATACCAAGGAAGATCGACGTCTACACCCAAGGAAACAAACACACATCGGCTCAGGAACAAACATTGTATTATTTTAAAGTCATGCACAGGCCAGAGTACTAATTACACATAATTGAACCTATGTTCCAGGATAAACTCGAGAACGGAGGTTTATTCGAGAACAGAGAGGAAGAATTAAACCCTATAGGGATGACCTAACGAATTGGCGGTCGACTATAACTCTTGCACGCATAGACTAGAGTAGGTTATTCAGCACAAGATTGGGAGATAGTCTCGATAATAGAAGAATAAAGTGAGGCTGGAATAATACTATAAACAATTCATCATATCTGGTTCAAATCCATAACCATGTCCATTGTCAAAGAGGAAAATGCATGTGAATCTAATAGTCCTAAAAGACTACGTTTTTCTAGAAGACCTGTCGGCCTACAATGGTTGAACGAGTTACTACAGGCTGATCTGGTAGGGATGTTACTTTAATTTAGATCGAACAAAGTACATAAATAAACTATTATAGTCAATGACATGTATTCGAAATGGGATTTGGTTGTCCTTGTAAAGGCTAAAACGATGAGGATCGTTACCGCAGAGATGGTACTTGTTATTTAAAAAGTGATTGTGACTATTTCCCGTCTGTAAATTATCTGCAAACGGATAACTGGACCTAATTTTACAATGTAAGTTTGAAAGTTATCGTGGCAAGGAAGAGTATAAAACATTATTTGACTTACAGATATATTAAGACTAGTGTCGTGGAACTATTCAAATGAACACTTAATAGTATGATGGACAAGATTCACGGCTAAAGAAATCGTATCGATGGATCGGAATGATTAATACTTTACTACACAGGTACAACCAAAAGGTACACTTGACTATCATGATGAGACCTATACATATTAATGACGATTTTCTTCTTACGTACCGTCTATCGACGTTCCAAAACAATAAATCCTATACCTAATAAGTTTAAAGTCCGTGATATTGTTCGTATGGGTAAGCGTTAAGACATTTTTGCAAAGGTTTATACCGCCAACTTGTTGATAGAACGGTTAGAGATTACGTGAGGTGATCGTAACGAATAGTAGATATTTCCTGTTCGAAGATAGAGGGGTAGACCTATCATAGAAGGATTTTATGCTAATTAGCTTAGGAAAATAACGTATCCGGACGTATGCCTCGTAAAGAAGAACAACAACATAGGCGTGGGAGATGTGATTAGATCAAATGGTTAAGGTTTAACCCTAGGCATGATTTCTTGATTGGTTTTGCAAACACTCGATAATTAACCTCCTCTTACTCTACTGGCTTCCCCTCCCGGTGTATAAAAGTGAGCAAGGCAATAGAGTTTCATACAACTGTCAAAGGTCTAGAATATAAAGTCGAAGAGTTGGACAATGTGAAGATTGGAGAGGGATGCCTATGTTATATCATCGAAGAAGGTGAAGAAAGAAGCTACACGAAAACATGTGATTTGACAGTCAACTGGCTAGGCTATCATACCCCAGGATGTCGGGATGTGCGTGGTATAACATCTAAAGGAGGGAGACGACCTGAGACCTTTCTCAAACCTGCCGTAGCCGAGGAGAAGAATCGGATAGAATCACCTGATCCTGAAGATGGTCAAGATGTCCTGGCAGGGCACAGACCAGACACCGACAAAGAGGGAAATACTCTCAATCAAATACTCAAGTTTTAGAAAGATGACGACGGCCGGGATGTAGATACGGTGATGGCAAAATTTTTGAAATTGGTGTTATTTCATGCATATATGTAAAATGTATGAGTTCTTATCTTCCATACTCAATACATACTTTTAAAAGACTATTTTATTTGTTTTACCTAAAATATGTTAATTAAAAGTAAACATCTTGAACATAAAGTTTTGTGAAATCAGGGTTATTTCATTTACATATGTATGTATATTATCATATTCAATATATATGACATCAAGATAATCTACTATACTTATTTCACCTGATCTTTTCTTTTAAGTACACAACTTATTCACAAAGCTCTGGTATGATGCATAGGTATAGTCTAGTTGGAACAACGAAGACTAGAGAGGGTTGGGAAGGATGTGAGTCTGATGGAGAAACAAGGAGGAAAGAAAGAGAGAGGAAGAAGAAAATGAAGAGAAGGAAGTAGTGAATCGGTCTAGGAGATGTATGGGAAAAAAATGTTTATGAAAAGAAGGAAGAGGAAGAAAAATAATAATCGAGGATAGATGGCCTACCCCCCCCCCCCTGCACCCTTTCCTACGAAGAGAGCTGCTAGCTAGTTTTTTTCTATTTTTTTTAAATCTATATGCACAGTGTCTTGCCTATCCCGTAAGGGATCACCGTGATTTGGTGATGAATTTAGGTGTTTATATAGCCCCGTAAGGAAAGTAAGCGTCACACTAATAATTTTTTATTGAGCAGCAAGTTAATACAGTCCTAATGTAGTATATTACAGTATTATTTTTTATCTAACTCTTAATTTGTATTAGACTATAACAACCTATATTTATTTTAGGAACCTTATTGTAACAATCGTGCGTTGTAATATATATTTCATTTAGCGAACAAAGAGCGGGTCTCCCCTAACCCATCTCCAGCTCTTTTTTATTTCGTAGCTTCTCCGTTTCACCAATTTATTTCTATTGTTCGTTGTTCATTTCCCCCTTTTCTCTCTTCTCTTCGTTACAGCTTCTGTAAAATACTGCAAACAACACACGCGGACTTAAGACGTATATACCAGATGATGGGTTGCCATGAAATAAGTTTTCTAGGGTTTAGTTTTCAGAAGAACTTGGGTTTTCTCAAGTCGCGTCTCCAAATAAGTTTAACCACCTAATGGGTTTCTGAGGGGAGAGATAAAATTAATACTTTCCTCAAGTAATTTTATTCAGAGTTTCTTTGCTGTTACAAAGTTTGATAAAATAACTTAAAAACTTCTCAACGCATTTATTATGAACTGATAGTTTTGCAAGAAAATTCTGATGCATAAGAACTTGCTTTGAGCATTACTATCTGATGTTTCGCGTTATCTGTGAGCAGCGATCAATTTATGTTATTTATCAGGTTTATAAAATTCACATTATTTTACTGATGCATTTTTTTAAATCAATACTAATTTATTTCAATGAAAAGTTACATTAGGCGAAATTAAAAAAATACTATGGTTACAAAAGAAGATGAACTATTACCTACATTGCTTGTATGTATTATTTATAATAATTTGGATATTATGGTATTAAAATTTAGAGTCAATATTTGAAATACCATTACAATAGCATTACTCAAAAACATGACAAAAGGTAAGACATGATTTAAAAAACAAACTTCATATTCGTAATAAGTTAAAAAAATAGTTTGTATTTTAGTCTTTCATAGTGTTTTTTTTAATTCAAGAGATGAACATAGGATTCCAAATTAATTAATAGCTATGACTAATAGAAATAATGGTACATATATAAAAGCAAAATGGCGTGTGTTAATGTTTTTTAAAGTTAAAAAAAATCTAATAGATATATCTTACCACCCTCCTCCCCCCCCCCCCCCCCATCATCTGAGTTATCGAACGTGTACTTTCTGAACCAACCGATTATATCAGCACACAAGAGAATGATTTTAAGCAACGAGTGAACGAGCCTACCAACTTTACCAGGAAAGGTATTTTCACACCTACAGGGTTCCTCTACAAGCCACAATAAACACGAGACCATCGGCTTTACTTCCACTCCGAATAAAGTTTCGCTATAGATTGCTATCGATCAAGATAAATCCGTTGACCCCGACTGTATTTGAACCCACGAACATCGGGTCTTGAGGAGAACAATTTTCCCCAAGACCACAGAGGTCGACGGACAATAAATATATCGGAATTGTTGCTATCTCCCGGAGAGGGATTTTAAAGTTGTGTAGTAATTCTCGTTCTTCGTTCTGAAGCATGTACTTAACTTTTAAACTAACAAATATCCAAACTCAATAAGACAACTATTTCACAACCACGATGAATAACGAAAATACTACTGTAAATGCAGTTTAGGAATAGTTTAGAGAAAATAAACTTTTCGTGGATTAAAATATATTCGTAGTCTAGGAATTATTTCAACGACTAATTAAACTTCAACATGTTTTTAATCTTTGTAGTTAAAATAAAAGTTAAAATTGAAAGGCATTTTCTAAATAAGTATTGTGCATTCCAATTTTAATTGGAAGAATCTTAAAAAAGAAAATGCGCACTTTTCTTTTCGGTAAAAAAAAAAAAAATATTTCAAAGATATTTATATTATCTGTACACAAATACAATTGCGGATAGCTTGAATTGACGTATGAATACGTGAAATAATATCTAGTAATTGTTTCATCTGTAATATGAGGTTCTTCATTTGAAATTGCACTGTAGACAGGACAAGCTGGGTAGTAGAAACGCAGATTACAAATATTATATTTCTCTGTTTTTATAGTGAAAACATTTTTTCGGCAAAATAAATGAAATATTACTTGAGTAGTTATGTTTAGTAGAATTTTACATATATAATAGTTTTAACAATAATATTTGAAATTAGCACAATGTAAACTACTAACTTTTTTTATGAAGCAATAAAGTTATTTCAATTTCTAGGATGTTTATCGCAATTAATCAGGGATTGATGAGATAAGTTAAAAAATAACAAACAAAACACATCTATTAATAAAAAAAATCATATTTATAATGTCTCAAAAAATGTGTTATAAAAACGACAAACATACTGGCCTTAACTCGAGTTTTTCGTTCATCCAATTCAAGGGGAACATCTCTTGGAATGCAAAGACGCGTCTCCGATTGGATGTAACAGGAGATCGGCTAATATAAAATACTTCTCATGCCAAAATGGCAGTGAAAATTATTTACGATTATGAAATCAATGGTCTTTGCGCATGATCAAATGATATTGGCCAATAAGGATGGAGCAGTTGGATGTGTGGGATGAAATGTTGGACATTCCTGGACAGTAGGGGAGATGTCAAAAAATTACTGAGCGGGTAGTAACATGTATTTCCCAAATGTATTATTCTTTTCCTGATTTCCAATATAATTTAGTTATTGCTAGTTAAAATTGTTCCTAAATATTTAAACTCATTAACCCTTTCAAATAACATAAGTTTTATTAAATATTACATTCCATATGATTCCTTCACTTCACTTAACGTACAGCTGGGATATATTTAAACACGGGCCGGGAGGAGGTAGATTTTAATAACCTCCACCACAGACAGACCATCCCTTGAAAAGCAGTCTGTAATCATCCCTAATAAGTCACACATGTATAATAGTAATAATAATAATAATTCATTGTTGGCAGTTGAAATGTTGGAAATGTGATACCATGGATGTTAATCATGAACTTTACTCAGTCTGAGAAAAATAATATGGAAGTGTTTGAAACACGATCCTTGAGAAAATGGCAGAAAATATCATGTAATGACAAAGTTATTCATCATGGAGTGTTCGTTCGTAAGATTGAATGAAAGGACAATGATTTGTAAATCCATAAGACTAGAAATAGTTGGTTGTTTAGGTCTAATACAGAGGTCCAATCTGTTTATGAGAACGATTATTTAGGGTAGAATTGGAATTAGGACGATCACAACTACAGTACATGAAACATTATTAAGGATGGTACTGGAACAAACGGCAATGGACCCAGATAATCATCAAGCTTTAGATTGAAGTTTAAAGGTGAAGAATAAACTACACAAATTTTATATATAAATATCCACTAGTATAATTATTTCTGTTTTATCATATTTCCCAAAAGATAACATTCTATCTGCGTCATCCAAAACTGTTTAATTTCACTTCTCCACTTGCAGTGATACTCAGGGTATGTTGTAAATTATTTCTAAACGCACCTCGCCTGGTCTCAAAGCGTGTTATGAAGTATAAGTTTGTTTCAGAAGTTGCAAATGAACATTAACAAGTTTCGACAACAGGACTCCATCTCTGGAGGTCGTTGAACCGTTAACAAACTACGTTCTACCACCGTCTGTTGTTTTGGTGAGGAACATATTCGGTTAACTTTTAGGCTCAAGTTTTGGTCGACGTACAAGGGGTGTTACTCTCCCCCCCACCCCTTCGAAGTGCAAAGTTACCCCCTTATTGTTTTAATAGTTTGAACTTAGAGTTCGGTTTCCCTGAATAATTTGCTGGGAAAGTTAAGCCGCCATTGACTACCCGGGGAGCGAGAAAAGGTGTCAATACATATCTAATTGAGTAGTCAAAAGATGCAGACACATTTCTGTGGGAGGTAGTCATATTTTTATCATTGCATGTATGTTGAGGTATTACATACATACATACATACATACATGCACGCATACATACATGCATACATACCTATTTAATGACGCCGCTACCTTACGGGATGAGCAAGAAACTTTGCATATAGCTCATAAAACAACTCCGTATTTAATCCATCCTCACTAACTTTTTCCACACTTCCCTATCCTTACATACTCCCTTCATTTCAACAACATCCATACACAGAGTCATATATGCTCTTTTATTATTAAAAGCCGGGGTTCAATCCTCGGTCCCGGCAAAGATTTATCTGATTATCAAACCCTTCCTTCACCTCTGACAAGACATCTTGTGAATGTGGGGAATGCCAGGCCACCACCGTGGTTCGGATTCCACGTTAAACTGTAGGTCCTTCATTTCATCTCACAATCACCCTACCATTACACATTAGCGTAAGTGCGTATAACCCGAACGGGTAGTAAGACGCGGTGCTAATAATAATAATAATAATATTAAAACTATTAATGTTTCTCATTTTATACAAACTCTTTCAAACCGCACTCTTTCAGCATTGTTGAGCTGTTGAAATATTCAAAATTGGTAAGTTGTATATAAGTTGAAGCAGTCAAATGAGACTGATTACACACAGGCTGTGTTGAGGTTATACAATAATGGGCATCACTACATGCAGCTATATTAAGTAATCATGTATGTATAAGTATTCACACTATTGTCAGTATATGTCTGTAAATGTAGTCATTTAGGGTTAAACTATTAGATTATCGGGACTATAATAATAAATAATAATAACAATAAATTTGAAAGATAAATCAAATGTTTCTCCAGTTGAAACATATACCTTAATTTACTTCAACAGTTCTTGAATATTTATCACGGATGTTCTAGAATTTGATGACTACTTTTTATACGTTTATTAGCGTTCATTGTTTAAAGAATTTTCATATTTAATAAAGTTAATGAAAGAGCTTGTTAGTTAGTAAGATACAAACTCTCATATTGGTCTCATTGCTTCTGTTGTGTTTCAAATATCGACCATCAATAAGGAATTGTTGGTTTTACCATTCTTTATATTTCCAAATTTTGAACATAAAAACTGTCAAATACTTCCTTGTTTCATGGACAAAATAATATAAAGTACCATTTTCATTTATTTATTTATTTATTTGAGATATTTAACGGAAACGTTTTGAACCGACCGATTATATCAGCACACGAGAATTTTCTATGAGTGAGAGCGAAAGGGTCTACCAATTTTGCCGGGAAAGGTATTCTCACATAACTTCCAAGGTTCTTTTACATACCACAATAGACATGGGACCGGTGGCTTTATTTCCCCTCCGAAGGAAGTTGTGCTACAGATTCTTATCACTCAAGATAAATCCGTCGACCACGGCTGGGTATTTTATGTATGGCACATATGACTGGGTGAGACATGCCATCCAGTTCTGTCCCCTGTATGTAGACTATTTGTCGCTCTGGTGGCTCAAATCTGCCCAGGGTGCACCTATAGAGGCTGTCTACATATCGTACCCGCGATAGATTATAGTAATCATGGAGGTGTGGAGCCGGGGTGACCTAACTTACCAAACCCTCGTGACCATTGGGATAATCCACTTCCGGGAAAAATATCCAAGTTACCGGCCGGGATCTAACTGCTTGTAATAATAATATTTATAATATTTAGCACCGCGTCTTACTGCCCGTTCGGGTTATACGCTTAAGTACTAATTACGTTAATGGATTTAGGAATTGGGAAGGTTGAATTAGAGGAAGTGATCCCACATTTGCGTGGAGGGAGAGTGGAAACCATTAAGGAAACCCCTCCCCCCCCAGTTCACCCGACCGAGATTCGAACCTCGATCTCCCCGTCCTCAGCAGTCGAGCTCAACACGACAAGCGCGTTAGCTAACTACGCCACCGAGGGGGTCTAAGCTTGTAGCCAGGAACACTGACCACTGCACCATGGGGCCGGTTTGTACAATATTGATTGTCTATGTTTAGCGAAATTGTGTTGCAAAAACCTTGCGTGTCGCCGCTCATTGAAAAACAACTTAGGTGGCCGCATGTTCTAAGGCGCTACTTCCGCAGGAGATTAGACTGCCTATGATGGGGAGATTGAGGTTCAAATCTCGGTCTGTTAGGGTGGTTTTTTCCAAAATAGTTTTCCACTCTCCTTCCACGCAAATACGTGTACACTCCTCTAAATATCATTCATAATCCCTAAAATCATCATTGTAATTAAAACATAAACATATAACCCGAACGGGTAGTAAGACGCGGAGAAAAAATAAACTCATCGAAGCCAATGATTATTTACACACGTCCATCACAGGCTCTGTCATAAGCTATGAATAAGAATTGCCCTAATTCTGCGAGGAATCCTGTACAACTTATTGGTAAGCAAAGAGTCCCGGGTCCAGGTGTGATTTGTCAAGTAATCTAATGTTTTAAAACATGATTAGGTTCTTAGGTGTTAACCCTGAGACTTTTTGTAAGACTATAATAATCCATTAGCCTAGTCATTAAGAAGGAATATAAAATTGGTTATCTATTGTATTTTGATGGGAATATTTGACCCTTATAACACACCATTTGTTAGAAATTTGATGAGCTCTCTTTTCTCTAAACATACTTATCAAACTAATGTATATTTAGGAGAATTTTTAAAATATGACGTAATATCTTTTAATCTAGAGTAAGTAGGGTCGATTTTCTTTGATGTTGTTTTGTTTTATGTTAGTGAATTAAATTGCAGACGCCGGTAAGGCTATGTTTATATATATATATAAGCGTTCAACTTTGTTTGCAATATTAAAAAAAAACTTTCTTTTGAAGCTCTACCGGGTATTCTATATTATTATTTTAATTTTGTGAAAAAAAGAGAATTATACCTTAAAGAAGATGAATATTTAATTTATTTAAATTTAAGCCTAATGTAGATAATGTTATATGTTAGATCTGGTATCAAAGAAAGCCTGGTCAATATAGATCGTGACAGGAAGATCTGAGGTCGAAACCAAAAGGGCCGGTTATACACATATTATTTATCACTTTAGTTTTTCCATCCTCTCTTCAATATTAGGTTACCGCACTTAACCTAAGCTATTCCCCTCCTCCCTAACACTTATAAGTGCCCACCAATACCACTTGTATCAAACGTACCAGTAAACAAGACTTAAACATAATTCAATATAAAAAATATTGAAAGAATTGTCACACAGGCGTTATTTCTTTAAAAAAAATATTTGAGAATAAAAAAAATTGGTAAAAGTTCTAGGATTAATTTAAAATAATCAATTATATATTTTTAGCACCTCGTCTTACTACCCGTTCAGGCTATACGCTTATATACTAATTACGGTAATGATTTTAGGGATTAGTACGGTTATATTTAGAAGAAGTGTACCGGAATTTGCATGGGGATAGAGTGGAAAACCACCCTCAGTACACCTGATCGAGATTCGAACTCCGAACTCCTATCACTTGCAGTCGAGAATGTCGGGGATAATTTATTTTGTCGGCACTTAATAAACAATTATAAAACTAATTATTAACGTGGCCAACTCATGGAATTCACCGGGAACAAATTTATAGAGTAATTAAATGTAAAAACAAAATTAATTGTTTCATCCTACGATTAAAAAGTGCTGTGAGCGCTCAAGCGAGCTAAACCGACCGAGCGGCCGCCTCCGTTAGTGATGGTAGTGCCAACATTTGCGGATAGAGGGTGTAACATGGTCAGCACAGCAATTCCTCCAGCCGTTAATCTAAGTTTTCTAAACAATAACTTCTACCACTTTATTCCTCAATTGTCTTCGCGAGACTTGAGCTACAGACCCATAGCTTCACATATACATTTTGGAAACCCCTGGGATCGAAACCGGGACCTCTGTGGACTAAGACCACTATAACACAGAGACGATATATTTCTTATAAAAATATATCTTGCAATTTATTTTAACCACTCTACTTATCCTGGACCCATTATGCTAAACTTATCAATAAAAGTGTATTAGCAATATAATAGTGTTGTTTTACAGCCACTTTAGCGCAAGTGGGGTCTTAAGTGTCTACTTAGTTCTACCCCACTTATCGTGAACTACCAACTACTTGTATGTCTTATCTGACCGAAGGTTACTAGAAAATGGCACGTAATAATATGACTATTCACGTGCCCATCAACAACATTGGCATATTTATTAGTAAGTTTATATGCAACACTTCAACACCACATAATATAGGAGGTTAAGATGAAAAGGATAAGCCACATGAAGTGCGCCCGAATTAACATGGAGAGATGGTAAAAACACCAATGGTAATAATTTCGGTTACAATTTACTTTATTATAGTGTTGGCCAACAGTTACAAGAGCTATTAACAGGTCAGCTCGGAACCTTACATGTACGTAATAAAATAAACAATCATAGCTAAATAATGATAAATTATTATTACATTATTAAATTACCTTAATAAAGAGTAGTAATGAAATCAATAGCCATTCACACCATTAAGAAAATAATAAAAAAGGGTAAGCAGAATAATGTAAATCTAAATAGTGGAGGTTGAACGGGTATTGGGTAAATTAATGTTAAAGGAATCACTTAAATAACTCTCTGAGTTTGTCTCGGTCACTGTTTTGGTCCTGAATCTTTTCTAGCTAGGTTAGGTTAAGTTAGGTAAGTTCAACAGCCCGGGACGAGATTCGTGTGTGGCTCTAAAAATTTGGGGACGCAATTCAACTGCAACCCGATAAGGCAGCCAGAGGGCCAAACATCTGCATCGTTGATCCAGGGAAAATAAGAGCATGAGCTAAATTTGGTTTTTAATTTTGAAAATAAAATTTTATTATTATTATTATTATTATTATATATTATAAAGCCACACGGCTGACTCACTCACTCACTAACATTAATGTTTACCCACTTCCAGGTGAGCTAGAAACTTGAAATTTGGGAACTATAGCTTCTAGCCTGTAATCGACGGGAAAATTCCAAAAAGTTAAAAAATTTAAATTTTAACCCCCGAAAAAAATTCAAAATGTCGGAGCTACTTTAAAGTCGGTGCGGTATATACAATACAATACCGGTAACTTTAAGTTGTTAGTATCAAAACAACGCTGGAAATACATTACTTTACATCCACTTACAAATAAAACTCACTGGCGTGAGGGGGGTTAGGGGTAGAGCCCCCAACGAGCAAAGCTAGTTTAATATAAAGCTCCTTAGTCAAGTGTGACTTAATATCGGGGGAAGGGGAAAAACAGGTCACAGGTGATAAATATAGATATTTAAAAAATGTTGTTAATAGTTTGAAAGTCAGAAAATTACTGCCCGTACACGTGAACGCTGAACCGATGGATCCTGCGCTTCGCTGACTTATTTTTACCAACGCGCCACTACCGTGAATCCATTTCAGCGCTTGCTGACACGGGCTGTGGCCCAGTTGGAGGTTGCGCAACAATCTTGGGGTAGATAACAGACTGACTATCTATTATGAATTTAAAGCTTGGCTGAAAGTTAATTTAGGTGATTTTTGTGATTTAAATAGGTGAGAAGTAGATGGGGTGGAACAATTGGAAAATAAGAGTGGTGAAAATAAAGTGCATTGAGTTCCAACTGAAACTAGACATACCAGATACTTAAAAGCTAAAAGCATCGACATTTGAGATTTCAAACATCATCATCGTTGCTCAAATCCTTTACCTGAGATGACAGGTCATAAACCTTGCTAATCAGCGAGTTTAACAGCTGTATGCTAACTGCTTCCCGATTAGCTGATGTAGCATCGCGTAGCTCCTCGTAAAACTGCTTACCTTGAGGAGTAGGCTTATCTGGCCACTCTGATAAAAAGGGTGCGGATGTAGATTTGGTGAGGATAATATCCCCAGACGAAGTTTTGGCCTTTTTAGTATAAGGGACACACTAGAAAATAAATTTCCCATTTTTCATTTTTAAAAAACCCTCATATTCCGTCTCATTAATTTCGATTATAATAATTGTAATTAATACATGTGATTGTAACAAGAATGGGTAGTAATGCGTGGTATTTAAAAATATGGGTTGAAAATAAAGCTCTAAAAATTATCTTTTCACACCGTTTTGAATCTTGTGCTCGACACTGGCTAGTCTCCAGCTGTGGAGACTTCATAATATCAAATAATCCCTACCCCCTCCCCCTCCCGCCATATTCGTTTAAAGTATTTTCCTCTTGTCGAGGGTGTCATTCGGAGGAAGACTCCTCCCTTCCTCAAGTCGACCCTTATTTCTTTTGGCCGTAAAGTTGACAAACTTCTGTCTATCAGTTTGGTGAATACCCGCCCAAGTTTAGTTGAACGAGTTACGGAGAAACAAAAAAAGTTTATCTATGAATACGAATGAGCTTCTTCCTTTAAGGAAGTTGTTTCAAGGGAGGTAGGAAGATCTTTCAATTGGTTATAAACTGCAAGGATACAACTTTGAGCTCATCTCAAAACTTACCTTTTTTGTTTCTAAATTTGCATATAAATTAAATTAAATAATATCTTACTATTGTTTTTAACAACGGCAGCTCGTGTATATGTAATGCGGAACTGCAGCACACCCTATTCCCACTTGATATTATTGATAAATGATAACATTTAATATAATGAGTCCTTTTATCTTTAATTCGTTCTTTATTTTGTAGTACAATATATATTCCTTAAGCTTAATGTCAGTACTTCAGTAGCCATCCCCCAGTTTATGAAAAATATACAAAAATGTTTGTATGGAACTGTGCACTTCACAGTGCCAGCGACGCGGTGTTTGACTGTTGTGCGCATGCGCACATAGAAAGGGGTTGGGAGAAAGGTGGGACTGCCAGGTAGAGAGAGCACTGTTCCTCTCGCAGTGCCGGGACTGGCGTGATGGTGGAAGGAAGTGTTTTTTTTTACTCAGCGTGTGTTGTACTTAAAACCGTGTACCATATTCTTGAATGTGATAATGTGTAGAAGAGTGTAGAATTATATTATTAATCTGCTTTCAGTTATTCTATTTGATTCATTTTTTTCGGTTCTTTTATTTAACAGGAAAGACTAAATGCGCTTGCAGTACTTTCAATGGAGAAAAAATTCCTCAATTGTCATCCAGAGGTCAAGGAGAAAATCATTGAACTTTTTGCGCAAATTAAAACCAGAAGAATGGATTTAATTTTTAAATTAATATATCATGCCTGAACTGTAACAATTTAAGTTAAAGTAAGTAAAACAGTTTGTGTTTTTTGTTAAGATTTTATCAAGTTCTTGAATAAATTTTCTTTTTATACATGTTCTTTTTCCTTATACACAATTTTAAAACAAATTCTGGAGCAGGTCCCCACTAATTTTAGCTACGAGCCGCCACTGGTTTTTAGTTTATTTACATCTTAACATATAAAATAAATATACTCAATATTCTTTAATAAGTTGACAACCGCCTCGGTGGCGTAGTAAGTTAGCGCGATAGTTTCATGTTGAGCTAGACTGCCGAGGAAGGGGAGGTCCAAGTTAAAGCCCCGGTTGGGTGCACTGAAGCAAACAAATAGCACCGTAAATAATATTCTGTACGCCTCTAATTAGTGTCGGTAGTGGAATCTAGTGAGAATAATCAAAACTAATTTAAACTATATCTGTTATGTTTTCATAACTCGGTAGAGCACTCATTAACCAAAACCAACCAACATATATTCCGTTGAGAGGAATGTATAACATAATATAAGTATGTTTGGCCAAATAAACATGAGTAACACAAATACAGTTTTAACCAGCTTCGCTTACACTGGTGAACAACGAACGGTACCGTAAATTAATGTATTTATATAAAGATATTCAAAATTTAGCGTTTCAGTGTGGCTACTATATTTTTTAAAACGTGGAAAGGGGTAGAGTGGGAATATTGCTGTTGGAAATGTGTGTGGGTAGGCCAAATGGCAATTTACAGTCCTACCAAATATCCCGCGGTGGCATCCCCCCCCCCCCCGCCTTCTTTCCAACCTCCACATTCCCCTGACCCACAAAAAAAAAACCCACTAGAATATCGAAAGTCGCAGGTCAAAAATAGCAAACCGTATTCTTACCTTCCTCCATTTATTCTATCCACAGGAACTACAACATTTCTTGATATCAGGTTCTTTCCCCATTCTGGGAGATCAACTTTGGTCATCCCTACATGTGAGCGTGAAAATTATCTGTGTAATCAAACTTTCTCCTAGTAGAGAGCTCACATCATAAGGAAAACTGATATTTTACTCTTTCATCCGTAAGTTGTATAAAGTGTTCTGTGATCCTTCGAAATGTTACTCTAATAGATCTCTGTTGAAACCATCAAAGAGCTAATATTGCACAAGACTTATATATGTGGATAAAATGTAATCATTCCTGGATATATTTAACCATGACGGATATCTAAGGAGTTATCTAAAAGATACCTTGCCTTCGTGCTTTAAGACGACTCGATTGCTGAGTTTCAGTTGCTGTTGGAATGAGATACCTGGGAAATTTACGTGGGACAACTCGTATGAACTGAGTCAGTAATGAATGGGTACTGAAAGAGTGCAGTTTGTATGCAAGGATAGGGAAATGTGGCGAAAGTTAGTGAGGATGGGTTAAGTACGGAGTGTTTGCATTTTGAGCTATATGTGCGGTTTCTTCTATACCCCGTAAGAGGAGGGAGTGGTTAGGTACCGTAAGATGGGGCTACTTGGACACCTTTTTAGCACATTTTTTCAACTGATTTGTTGAATTTTTAGAATGGGCAACTAAAAAATATGTACTGTACGACCCGACTTTCCAGGTAAGATGTTTGGAATAAAAATTGGAATACATTCGAAAAGAAAAAAAAAAAGAAAAAATGGATGCCCAAGTAGCTCTGGGACAGGAGGGGCTACTCGGACACCCACACTCATTTATCATTTAAAACGTGAGGTAAACTCTCCGGCTATCCAAGCTACCCCGTAATGTGAACAGAATTGTATATGCATGCTTTTTATTAATAAAAAATACGTGAATTTAGCCTATATTTGTAAAAAAAAAATTCATCACGATTTACAGACGCACTGGATTGCTTTATGTTGGATGCAACTCTAATGGAAAGGTTGTTTCGATCTATGAGAGATTCAAGAAAATCTGGACATGGAGTGTTGTTTTTAAAGAGTAGTACTTGTTTGCCTTGTTTGTAAAGGTTTTTTTTTACAACATCCCTTATATCTGCCCGTGTCAGAGAGAATCTCCAGTTTGCTACCACACCAAGGGTTTCTGCAATGGTGTCTTCTTCATTTATTGCTTAGAACAGTAGGATGTCCAAAAGGTTTTGGATTGTGTCTAAGGTAGGATGTCCAAAAGGTTTTGGATTCTGTCTAAGGGTTTTCGGTATAAGTGTTGTCCGAGGCACTTTGAATTTTTCAACAGATTTTTTTTCATCCCCCCACTGAACTGACTCCAATTTTTTTTTTTTTTTACAAATCTTCATTCCTAGAATTTGCATAAGATTTTGACCCCGGAGTTTTTTCGTACTTTCTTACCATTTTTCATTAACAACTAAATGTGTAACAAAGGAAACAGAACTGTAACGAAAAATAATATAAATATATATTTGTAAAAAAAATCACTGCCTCATAGCATGTCCAAGTAGCCCTATCTTACGGTATGGTATGTATATAGTGTGCATATGCTGTGACCTGAAAAACTTCCCTTTAAACACAGTCAAGCACACTAATGCAGAGCCAAATTTATTGGTCAACAAACATATCGTAGGTATTTAGGAGAACTCTACCAATAAGACCTATTTTCTTATAAATATGTTCAAGATGGTGAGAATGGGAACGTCAATATAGGTTCCTATTTTTGCAAATTGCTTCAATAGAACGTTCTAGTTTAATTTTCTACACACTACACAGTAAGAATCCCAACATACATTAATATGTATCAAGGCCACGGTGTAATTTGAACATAAAAAACATTTAAATAAATATAAAAATTGCATGGAACAGAGTGTTCATATGAACAAAATTTTTTTAATTAAGATAAAAAGTCATGGGCTTGGTCTCATTTGAACACTTTTCTTTATCTTTTTAATAAAAATTAAAATCTCATTTTAAATTTCTGCGAAAACCTTAACATAATTAATATTCAACACCTTTTAGAATTATTTCAAGTATAAAATCAAAATTAACGTATTTACTAAAGTAGAATTTTAATATATTAATTTTATTTTGCCGAAATTATGTTGTTGTTACAAAAAGTTCAAATTTATTTGCTGCTAGCTCGCTTTGCTTTCCATCACAGGTCAAAAGTTATTTCTAGTTAAATAATAAATAAAGTTCTATAGAACCTCACTCTTGACCAATTTGGGTGAAAACGTCGTCATGCACACCATAGAGGAAGCTCGCACAGTCGTGTACTATTATTTGTTTCGTATCCCAACCACGAAGAGAGATGGCAGCACGGGCGTGGAGAAGTCATTCTGCCATCTAGCGTCAGTTCCCTCGACTAAAAGTCGAGAAGCTAATGATTGATTCTGCGCGGTGAGCACAATCTATAGAGAACGCGCGAGGGCTCCGTCCATGCTCGACACTTGTGGGACGAATAAAACCAGGTTAACCTGAGAGATTATTATTTCACCACATCTTACTAATCGTTAGAACTATTTAGTTCCCAACACATTGCGCCAATCTGTGTTTAGGATGAGGATGCTTGAATTTATATGAAAGAGATTAGAAAATCACTTAGGGGAAAAAACTTTTAGTATACCGGACCGATATTCGAAACCCGATATCATCATCATTAGCACTCCTGTATTACTAGGCTGACACCTTAGATCATTCGACCACCGAATTTGATTATGACTTAGGTCATTTATACCAGTGGTTCTCAAACTTATTTTAGATTGTAAGTCTTGACCACGAATAAAAGTCCAATGTATCCTCACGATAAAATTCGCCCAAATAACAAGTCAAATGTCAGATATCGGGTAATCAAACAATAAATTTCCCCTCATTCATCTAGAAAATACCCCGCCAATTTGTTCTCCGCCAATTTTATCATCTAGTCATTTTTACTTTGAGAGCTGCTTGCGTACCCCTGGGTGTACACGTACAACAGTTTGAAAGACATGGTATACAAAGTAATATGTGGGCTCTATAATCAGTAAGGATATTGAACATATACTACAGGACTTATTCAATAAATTAAATACTGTTGAAGCTGATACTGGCTCTTCTATAGTCAACATTTATGGTAGAAGGAAGGGATCGAACTTACTTACATAAAAAAGTTCACATGACCTCATCAGATAAAAAATAGAAAATTTAAATGGTGTCTCTTGCACTTCAATACAACATTTCCAGAAACCCTTCACAAACAATCAAAATAACTCTAATAATATCGATTTTTTCATGTAGAAACTCTCTCAGCTAAACAGAAGAGCTCGGAAATATCTACATAAAGAGAATTCACTTGATACGATCGGATAAAAAATACAGCTGTCACTGGCTCTCTTATAGTCAATTTATATGGTAAACGGAAGGGCTTCGGAACTACTTTCATAAAACTAGTGCACATGACCCGATCATATAATGAATGGAAATTCAAATGGTGTATTGGAACTTCAATTCTACAAAATTGCCAGGGACACCTAACAAAACAATAAAAACAACTCCAAAAATTTAAATTTTTTGTATAAAATATTGTATGTAAAAGGAAGGCCTCGGAATTACCTACTTAAAAGAGTTTACATTTAACAATCGCTATATTTTTTATCCGATCATTAAATGTAACTCTTTTTTAATTAGTTAATTACAAAAACTTTTTTTTACATAGGAGATAATAAATAAAATAATAATAACTGGTCATGGAATCAAAACCAGGACCTTTGTAAATATTATACCACTAATTTAAGGATGAGGTAAGGCTCAAGGTACGAAACTCAAATGGTAATTACAATGAGGTTGGCTAGCCCTATCCTGGACACGCCAACCCGAGAGAGCGCTAGCCCTATCCTGGACACGCTGGTCCCCTAACTTCACTGTCACAATACGGACTGGTGACTCCCGGACTCACTGGTTGAGAACCAAGAACTGAGTACACCTGGCTATCGCTGACCGTGTGTATATATACAGGTGGTCCCAGATAAGGGTTTGGAATCCTCCACTTCTAGAATACTAGGCCAGAATTTAAAGGACCCAGACACTTTCAGACGTGTGCCCCTCCCCCCGTTTCCTCCAATCCCCCAGCCAAGTGAGAAGGCGGCAACATACCTGCTAGACAAGGAGGGAGACAAAAAGAACAAGGAGAGTAGCCTGGATAAACAATGAGAGCACGCCGGTCCCGCTGTTAGACACTAATTTCGTTACAACAACCATATTATACTACTAATAGCCACACGGCTGACCCACTTCCAGATGAGCTAGAAACTTGACATTTGGCAAACTTATAGCTTCTAGCCTGTAACCGAAGGGAAAATTCCAACAAGTTAAAAAAAAAAAAGTTTAACCTCCGAAAAAATATTCAAAATTGTGGAGCAATTTTAAAAGTCGGTGCGGACCTTTCTTTGGAGGTCTCTTGTGGCTAAACGGTAAGACCTATCAAAAAACGGCTCTGGAATTACATTAGTGTACATCCACTTGCACTTGGGGGTTTGGGGGTGGAGCTCCCAACGAGCAAAGCGAGTATATATCCACATACAATTAAACATATATAACCATCCAAATAATGTACCGTTGATAACCTAGGCGTTTGAAGTAATCGTTTAAAAAAGTAATATAATTGAGAATGAGAATTACACTGTAACGTTAAGAGGTGGACAAAAACATTATACAAAGTTTCTGGTAGGAAGACACTTTTAAAAAAAAGTAATCCATAAGGAAAAGGAATGAGTGCAAATCACAGTGAAACTTGCACGAGACAAACTATATTGATAAACCAAGAAGAGTTTGTTCCAGTTACAGGGGTCCGGCGCTAGTTCGCTCATGCACCGGCGCAGGAAGATAACTATTTAAAACAAATTGTAATGCATTTATAAACTGATGTCACTTTCAAAATATTGGATAGACTATCACTCTCCAAATAAGTGTATATAACTTTTTTTTTTAACAGTAAAGTGGGAATAGAAGTAGTATTAAAAAGTATTTGGACATCAAAGACATATCTTGTAAACGTTCGAAACTAAAGAAAAGGCCTTATTATTTATATAGGCCTATATATACTATATATATTTTATATTAATAATGAGGAAGGTTGAATTTATAAGAAATGTACCCACATCTTCGTGGATGTTATAGTGTACCCATCAATATTTATTTGAAATGTAATATGCATTTTAGCATTAAATGTTCATGGGACAAAGTAGTCCTTAAATAATTATTCCTAAAAAAACGTTAATACAAATATAAACTAAAGGCCTAGCCCCCTAAATTTTTTTTTACTAATCTTAGAGCATTGACTACCAACGGCTTAATCCAAGGGGGAGAGATATGGGGAAAGTAGTTTTGAGGAATTTCCCCCTAATTAGCGTGGATAAGAGTCGGTAAATCCACAGCGAGATATCCCATTTTGAAAAAAACGTCCAGAATGTATCTGGCAGAGATTCGGACCTCAACCTCATTATGATATGAATCAAATATATGGCAAATCCGACCACTTGGACTTTGTAGCCACTGGTGTGGGTTATTACGTATACAAGTTGCGATTTTATGCATTCGACTAATTTTATTCATTTCAATTCGTGTTAAACGCTAATCTGGTTTAAACGAGCAAATGCAGCGTTACACAAGATAGACACAGAGAGAAAGAAAGGGGGGGGGGGGGCGAGGGGAGGATGGTAGGTCACGTTTTTGTAAATGTATTTGATAAAGGAAAACACAACTCCAGAAGCCATCATCGCTAATGAAACTTTATCCCTTCAACTAACGGTTACTAACGACTTTCCAACTTGTCTCTATCGATTGTTGTTCCCTGGATAAGTCACCTACAGCTGTTATTATTATTATTATTATTATTAGCACCGCGTCTTATACCGTTCGGGTTATACGCACTTACGCTATGTGTATGTAGGGTGATTGTGAGATGAAATGAAGGACCTACAGTTTAACGTGGAATCCGAACCACGGTGGTGACCTGGCATTCCACACATTCACAAGATGTCTTGTCAGAGGTGTAGGAAGGGTTTGGAAATCAGATAAATCTGTGCCGGGACCGAGGATCGAACCCCGCCGCCAGCATAGAAGTCTGACACCGTACCCTAGACCACCAGGTCACCCTACAGCTGTTAAAGCGAGAACACACAAACTTTGATACACAAGTATAGGATTTAATTTATTTGGTGCACGCCCAAAACAATGAATAAGTTATTGAAAATATTATAACTAAAATATATTTTTTTATCACCGCGTCTTAATACCCATTCGTGTTATAAACTTAGTATAATTTACGCTAATAGTTTAGGGATTAGTAAGGGTATATTTAAACGAAGTGTACTCGCATTTGTGTGGAGTGAGAGTGGAAAACCATTTTGTAAAAAAAAAAACTCAGTACACCCGACTGAGATTCGCACTTCAATTTCCCCGCCATCGGCAATCTAGTCTACTGCGAGAGTATTGCGTTAGACCATGCGATAAGAAGTGGCTATTATTATTTATTGAATAGAAGCTAAGATCAAGAGTAATTAAGGTAGCCAACTACTTGAAGGGAAATATAATATATAAATAAGGGGTAGTTCAGAAGATTAAAAATCTCTAAGTAAGACAATTCTCAACTTGTCGTTGTATGCAGGTGAAAAATTGTGTGATTAGATTTTATATCTGGTTCAAAAAAATGGTTCATAGTTAAAGGTTTAAAGGACGGTTTAGAAATTTTGTGAATTGTGTGCAAATCGGCAGTGTGAAACAATTTTAGATTATTTACCATTGGGTTTTCACAATATCAAATAACATCAGTAATTAAGATTTCTATTTTTTTCAAATCTGAATTTAAAGGACATGTGCCAAAGGCACGGCCAAAACATTTGATGTTTTCCTTTTATACAGAATTATCATTGGTGTTAACTAATTGAGAAAGATTTCAAGCAAACTACAGCCCTAAGGAACTAGATTATTATTATTATTATTATTATTATTATTATTATTATATTATCACCGCGTCTTACTACCCGTTCGGGTTATACGCACTAACACTAATGTAGGGTGATTGTGAGATGAAATGGAGGACCTACAGTTTAACGTGGGATCCGAACCACGGTGGAGGCCTGGCATTCCACACATTCACTTAATACGCGTCTTGTCAGAGGTGAAGGAAGAGTTTGGCAATCAGATAAATCTGTGCCGGGACCGAGGATTGAACCCCGGACCCCAGCACAGAAGTCCGACACCTTACCCCTAGACCGCCAGGTCACCTACAGGGAATTAGAAAAGCACCGCATTGAGAACACAATACTTTCGCTACATTAATACTTTTTTTAAATCTATAATATTCATCATTTATTTTCAAAAAACTATGTATATTACCTACCAGCCTTCAGTGCAAATTTAATAATTCAACAAAATTCAAATAAGAATTAATCAAAAGAAACTCGATAGTGAATTGTAAACAAGACGCTATAAAATGTCCCAATTGAGAAGTTGACTATACGCACAGTCGAAAGATTTGATATAACATAATTGGCGGATTTAATCATTAAAATAATTATACAATTCTATTGAGTCTAGTTGGATAGGGATTGGTCTCTAGAGAAAATACGACTCCAAAATGTGAATTAAAACACAAAGTGACTAGTTTTAAAATGCCCTCTCGAGTTGCTATCAATTCACACGTTCACCAAAAAACAAAAGAACAACAGCAATGTGGTCACGTGACGAGCTCTCACCAAACTTAAGAAATCAACGCGAACTGCTTTGGTCACTCTGCATTTAGAGAAGAGATTTCAAATCCGTCCATGGTACTGTATAAAATAATCTTGATTAAAAAACAGTCAAATTTGAAAAAACAACCTACCCAATCAGTGAGCGAGGTACAAGATCACATATGTATTTACTGTTGGAGAGAAAGAGTATGTATCCTATGGTTCTGTTACAATTATGGAATGTGTCATACATATCTAGCTGGTAAGCATTATTACTTAATACAGATATATTTTTTGAAGATTGTATATTATGCTAGTATAGCTTGCTCACTGAATGTTGAGTTGAGGTGTCATTTGTAAAGAGAAAGATGATCACCATCATTTATTTAGCAAAGAGAAAGATGATCACCATCATTTATTTAGCAAAGAGAAAGATGATCACCATCATTTATTTAGCAAAGAGAAAGATGATCACCATCATTATTTAGCAAAGAGAAAGATGATCACCATCATTTATTTAGCAAAGAGAAAGATGATCACCATCATTTATTTAGCAAAGAGAAAGATGATCACCATCATTTATTTAGCAAAGTGTTGAAGCATGTCCCTTTAATAGTGTAAGCTGTTAATATAATAAACGAGCAATGCTTAGAGCTACAAATCATATTTTAGAGTAATTATATATACTTGATTATAACTCATTAATTATTCAATTTTTCGAGTATACATATGTCATTTTAATTTTAAAACGGGTCCGTTCAATTTCTTTTTTTTTTTTGTGTGTGTGTGTCTTTTCTTTTTTGTAATTATCAAAAAAATATAAAGATAAAACAAAGATATAACAAAGAAATAAAAATATTCTTTTGTTTTTAAATTTTTTATTTTAGAAATGAAGAAGACGTCTCGTGTTATAAAAGATGCCATTATTTCTAAGCATCTATGCAGAAGATGACGGTGACTCGTGAAATTCCACAGGCGACAAGACCCGCATTTTGCCAACTCCACGTTTGGCCTAATCTACGTAACCTTTGGCTTCATATTCTTAGTGCGTAACGAACTAAGCGCAATCTGAACATATGCGTAAAAACCGAACTACTAGTGGGAAGAGTTGATAACACATATTAGGTAAGGGAAGATCATTTATAGGAAGTGCACCAAAATTAGCGTGGAAAGAAGATGGAAAAAAACATTTATAGGCCTAAATTATTTGTGAAAAATCATCCTCAGTGCGTCAAAAGGTCAACATCCTAAAAAAAAGTGATTAGGTTGATACGGTATGATTAAAATAATTGGTCCGGTGCGCCACACAAACTTTATCTATCATTTTTCTAAAAATCGAGATATTTTCTTAAAACTAATAAGATTTTTGAAACGAAATAATATACATTGTAGTAGAAACAATGTGGAAAAATAGACCATGCTTACAGAAACATTGAGAAAATAGAAACAAGTCCACCAAATATAATATCAATCGAATTCACCATTTCCTCATTTAAAATATATTTGGTTGCTCATATCTCTGACAATGTTGGTTTTATCAAATATATTCCAATCGAAAGTTTTTTAATCTTTAGTAATATTACAACATTAAAATGATAAGTTGGTGGCCTGGCGGTCTAGGGGTAAGGTGTTGGACTTCTATGCTGGGGTCCGGGGTTCAATCCTTGGTCACGGCACAGATGTATCTGATTACCAAACCCTTTCTTCACCTCTGACAAGACATCTTGTGAAAGTGTGGAATTCCAGGCCTCCACCGTGGTTCGGATTCCACGTTAAACTGTAGGTCCTCCATTTCATCTCACGATCACTCTACCATTACACATTAGCGTAAGTGCGTATAACCCGAACGGGTAGTAAGACGCGGTGCTAATAATAATAATAATAATAATAAGTTATTTCGTATCTCAAGTAGCTTTGGAGAAATAAGCAAAATTGGAAATTTCCGTTAATGTAAAGTGATCTCAAAGTCATTTTCATGGGATAGTGAGATTTGCCATTTTGTTTGAAACGTTAAACAATACCTGTTTAAGAAATTTAGTCAAAATCGTTCAAGCGAGTTTTAAAAAGATTGATTATACTTAGCTTTTTTTTCCGTTTAGTAAACTACCCCTAATTTTAGGGCTAGATATCTAATACTAAAAACGCCTCGGAGGGGACCTTATAAAAACCACAGATATCAAAAAGTCTTAGCTTGATCGGTAAAATGGTTTGGGCTCTAGCCCAAGATATAGACAGACAGACAGACGGCATCACTAAAACCACTTTTCTTGTTTCAAGAGGTCATTAATGTCGACATTTATCAAAATCTGGAGCTCGATATTTTGACGAGTACAATATTTTTCTCTCCGAAGGTTCGAGAGAAAGTAAAGAGAATCAACTCACACGAATCCATCTGAAGCTATCATCTGCACCAGGGGTGTCCAACTTAGTAGTGATCAAGGGCCAGAATTGAATCCATGGGTCTAGTTCACGGGCCGCATCTTAATCGGCTGATTTTGGTCAAATCAAGAAATGTTAGTTTAATCATGTTTTTATACGTACTACACAAATTTACCGACTAAAATAAACTATCTCTGATGTACGTCAATATAATCGATCCGATGTAAAGAATAAATTAAACAAACTTCGGTTGGAGCTTTCATGGATCCCCCCCCCCCCCCCCCCCCACGCTAAGTCAAAGATTTTAGTTTTTCGGATTAACTTCAATTTTACCTAGTTGATCAATTTTCCAAGAAACTCCGGAGGCCGTAAAAGATACACAAGACTTTCTATTTTATCTTAAAATATACATTTACTAAAAATTCGTAAGATGTGTGAAAATAGATAATATACACTGTTGCAGAAACACTCTAACAAAGAGCAATTCCATACTAATTTCTAAGTACCCCATAGCTTGGAAACTATTGGTTTTATAGAAATATATTCCATGTTATAATATATAATATATAATTTTGACAGTACTTCAACTTTACAATGATAAGTTATTTCGTATCTCAAATAGCTGCGGATATATCAAAATTGTAAATTCTCGCTTCTCTAAGTCATTTACATGGGAAAACGAGAATATACATTTTGTTTGTAATATTAAACATATCTGGATATAAAATTTAAGAAAAAAATGTTAGGAGGAATTTTTAGAAAACTCATTTTCCCACTTTTTGACCTTCGGTAAAGTTAATATCCTTCTTTTTAGGATTAGATATTTAATTCCAAAACGTCCTCGGGGTAACCTTATGAAAACCCCAGATACCAAGTTTTAGACTGACTAGTAAAATGGGTTAGCCTCTAGTTAGAGATACAGACAGACAGACAGACGGCAACACTAAAACCACCTGTTTCAGGGGTCATGATACGTAGACATTTATCAAAAGCTCAGTCGAGAGAAAGTAAAAAGGGGTCATGCCCCTCCTGTTGTGCACCCCTGATTTGCTCAGATGCCAAGCAGTGGCAGGGCAATTAAGGTCGCGTGAACTGGAGTGTTTATTGGTAGACACACCATCATCTTCAACTGATCAGGCTCATCGACCAATCGCCGTTGTCAGGGATCACGTGGACATTTTAGGTAAAAAAATATATGTTACTAATATCGATATTTTCCTTTCGATACTAATACTTTTTTACTCTAGACTTTTACTGATAGCCACAAATGAGGAAAACAGAATTTAGAGGAATGTATCCGAATTTTCTTGGTGGGAAAGTGGAAAATAATTTATGGAAAACAACCTTCACTACATCTGACGAATTCGAGCTTCGATGCAGGTATAGAGACCTAGAACACAACCTCATTCATCTGAGTTACAGACAATCTTATTGACTATGATGGTCTGTGATTTGTCACATGGGATGAGATAATATATTTGAGCTTTATAATTTAGTGGCCTCACTATGGCCGAAAGCTCTCTAAGTTCGGTTTCTCATCTTTGATTGGGGCTGGCCTCTCAGTCAGGGGTCCTCAACCCGCGGTAAGATTTTTTGTGGTCCGCTGGCTCATAAAAAAATATAAAGTTAGTTCAAGTTAAAAAACACAGATACATAATAACTGAAAAATTAAACACTATTTTATTCAGGGTCGACTTATTTTACGTTATTTTACAAAAGTTAATTGCTTGTTACGTAAAGAAAAGTATCGCGTTAATATACAAGCTCTAGTAGACAAGACAAATTGTTGCACCTCCCGCTATGAAATAACAGAGAATATATTTCACGATACATCCTAATCCCTATTGTGAGTATAAGAATGAGCTGATAATAATATTTTATCGAAATCCTAATCCCTAGTGTGAGTATAAGTGTATAAGAATGAGATGTATTCAATCCTAATACTGTCGGTACAGTATTGAGAGTCAACAAGAGATATAAAGTCGGGCCCTTGGACATACAAATTTTGAAGACCCCTGGTCTAAATGACCCCCTCTACCCTTATTTTAAACAGGGGGGGAAGCAGTGATAAAGAAACCCACTCAGACTGGTGGTTCAATAACGCTTTGGCACGGGCCCACATTTCTCCAGTCTGTTTCTTGTCAGCTTTAAATTATCTTAATGATGTTTCCAACCAGTCATGAACCAGAAACAATTCATAACAGGGCTTCCCCATACTCATATATATAATTTTTCCTTTTACTTCGCGAGTTTTCCATCTACAACATTAAATAAATTAAGTATATTCTTAAATAATTAACAAAGGAAAAAAAGTAATGTATATGAAACCAATATTTGTTTGTATTTTAGCCCTACTCTGAAGTTATTTAAATATTTGAATGGTTTTAAAAGAAGTTGAGACTATCATAGAATCAGAGAAGTAGTAGAAATCGTCTTGGGAAAATATAGATGAATAAAACTGAGTGACATTAAAATAATTTATTTTATAGAATCATGAATCAATGATATGCAGAGGTAAACAGAAGGATGATAAAGTAAGCGTTTTGAGATTGGAGCGAAGAAAAGAGAGAAATGCAAATAGAAGACAGACAAGAAGATTATCAGGAGAAAAGTTCATTGAAGATATCTTATAGTGGGAGCTAAGTATAATGGGTAATACGGTCCCAGAAGATGGTGTGTGGTGGAGTGGAAGGTGGAATGAGGGGGGAGGAGGGGGATTAAAAAACGGCGTTACTTGAGATGCTGCCCGCAAAATATGCCCACTCTAAAGTACATCATGTAGGCATCGCCTTAATGGAAAGTGGGGTTACACACCGTCATGCGCAGCTGAAGCGCGTAGAGTTTGGAGAAAGTTTATAACATGATTTAAGCTCGGTAGCCTTAAAAATAAGTTTATATACTGATATAGAGGAAAGCCTTAAACATAAGTTTATATACCTGATATAGAGAAAGCCTTAAACATAAGTATTATATACCTGATATAGAGAAAGCCTTAAAACATAAGTATATATACCTGATATAAGAAAGCCTTAAACATAAGTATAATATACCTATATAGAGAAATCCTTATACATAAGTATAATATACCTATATAGAGAAACTTTATACACAAGTATAATATACCTGATATAGAGAAAGCCTTAAACAAAGTATAATATACCTGATATAGAGAAAGCCTTAAACATAAGTAAATATACCTGATATAGAGAAAGACCTTAAACATAAGTATCATATACCTGATATAGAGAAAGCCTTAAACATAAGTATCATATACCTGATATAGAGAAAGCCTTAAACATAAGTATTATATACCTGATATAGAGAAGCCTTAAACATAAGTATTATATACCAATAATAAGAGAAAGCCTTAAACATAAGTATAATATACCTGATATGGGAGAAAGCTTAAACATAAGTAAATATACCTAATATAGAGAAATCCTTATACATAAGTATTATATACCTGATATAGAGAAAACTTTAAACACAATTATAATATACCTGATATAGAGAAAGCCTTAAACATAAGTATCATATACCTGATATAGAGAAAGCCTTAAACATAAGTAAAATATACCTGATATAGAGAAAACCTTAAACATAAGTTTTATATGCCTGATATACAGGTATCCTTAAAAATAAGTTTATATACCTGATATACAGGTATCCTTACTACCTGTTTAGACGCTTTTTTGATTTTCACCAATAAACCCCACACGTTGATATTTAAATGACACAATATATCATCGTATTTCTTCAAGTATAGGAAATGTACCCGAATCTGCGTCGAGGAAGTATGGAAAAGCATGTTACATACATAAACATCTACTCACGCCGTTCCCTTACAAGTAAGTCAAGAAACTGTGCATATAGCTAAAAAAAATCCCATGCAAGTGCAGTCGACCTTCTTGTTACCGCCTAACTAGACAAGTTCTTCCATTAGTGTAACATTGCGGATACCCGCATCGGTGGTATAATGATCTACCGCGTCATACCCGTGATGTACAGGATGCTGGTGTGGCTGAGATATGGGTTACAATCTTATAGAGTTTACCAAGAGCTAGTTGGCCAAATGGTTTCATAATCTCCTATCAAGATAATATTCATGATTAACTGTTTCCAGCCTGGTCAATTTAGTAGCATGCTCACTCCTATACCTTCCACCATCTTCCTCCTTAAGCTTCATTTCCTCACTTGCACACTTAGTTAATTTCTCCATCTCTTCTAGCCTCTTTGCGATCTTTTTCCTACATACTTTTCAACTTTTCTTGCTTTTCCTCTATCCTCATTCATGTCCTACATCTCAGTCTTGCTTCCTCACATCATGTCCAACATCTCTTACATCATACACTCAGCTTGTTCTCTACTATTATTACTCTAACATCCTCATTACATGTCCTACATCTCAGCCTTAGTTCCTCTACTATGTCATGTACTCACATCTCATTAATGCCATACCACTCAGCTGTTCCTCTACTATTCATTATCACATCCTCATACATGTCATACCATCTCACCCTTTTCCTCTACTATTCTTCTTAAAATCCTCATTACATGTCCATACCATCTCAGCCTTGTTCCTCTACTATCTCATGACTCCAACATCTCTTACATGCCATACATCTCATTGCTTCCTCTACTATCATGTATCCAACCATAATTCCATACCATCTCAGTCTTGCTTCCTCTACTATCTCATGTACTCCAACATCCTCATTACATGCCCATACCATCTCAGCCTTGTTTCCTCTACTATCTCATGTACTCCAACATCCTCATTACATGCCAATACCATCTCAGTCTGTTCCTCTACTATCTCATGTACTCCAACATCCTCATTACATGACCATACCATCTCAGCCTTGTTTCCTCTACTATCTCATTTACTCTCTGTACCTCCACTCTCTCCCGGATAACTTCATTCTTATGAAGGGACGGGTACATTTCTTTAACATCTTAACCTACTCATTCATACTTTACTATCGTAATTAACGTCTACCTTAAATTTCTAACGGACCAACATTTGATGTACCTTTTAAAAATTACAAACATTTCTTTGCGGTCGACAATGATAACATTTTACAATATTATTAGGTTGTTTTATACAAATTGATAATATCTATTAAAAGTCACGGCTACATTTCTTATGATTTGACGTATGAATACGTGAATGTAGATCTAGTAGCGTTTGTCGGCTAGAGCTCCACTATAAAAATAGTACTATACATTATTCGAGGGCTAGAATCAAAATAAGAACATCTTCCCGGGCATGACCCTATAACATCTTAAGTATCGAGCTTGAAGAAAATCCACCAAATCGTTTGGGCTGTTCTTCAAATAAAAAATTGAAGACTTTAAATAAATAGTTACGAGGACACAAAAGTCGAGATTCGCCATATTCTCGTGGTAAAAGTTTTTTACGTTTGTAACAATTTATCTAAATGAGAAAATAAAAATACTTTAGAACGGCGTTATTTTATGAATAAATATGTTAATTACGCTTTTGTAACACAAGTTTGGATAGAATTACTTACTCCATAGAATTAGGAACTCAAAAGTTCATTGCCGCACTTAAAAAAGTACGCCACCTGTTTCTATCTTAAGCTAATTATATCCAGACCACCTCATTACACCTTATCCCTATCTTGAGCTAGTTCTATCCAGTCCACCTCATTACACCCTATCCCTATCTTGAGCTAGTTCTATCCAGTCCACCTCATTACACCCTATCCCTATCTTGAGCTAGTTCTATCCAGTCCACTCATTACATCTATCCCTATCTTGAGCTAGTTCTATCCAGCCACTCATACATATTCCTAACTTGAGCTAGTTCTAATCCATACCCACCTTCATTTAGCACCCACCTTATCCTATCTTGAGCTAGTTCTATCCAGTCCACCTCATTACACCTTATCCCTATCTTGAGCTAGTTCTATCCAGTCCACCTCATTACACCTTATCCCTATCTTGAGCTAGTTCTATCCAGTCCCCTCATTACACCCTATCCCTATCTTGAGCTAGTTCTATCCAGTCCACTCATTACACCCTATCCCTATCTTGAGCTAGTTCTATCCAGTCCACCTCATTACACCCTATCCCTATCTTGAGTAGTTCTATCCAGACCACTTCATTACATCATATCCCTAACTTGAGCTAGTTCTATCCAGTCACCTCACTACACCTATCCCTATTTTGAGCTAGTTCTATCCAGTCCACCTCACTACACCCTATCCCTATCTTGAGCTAGCTTTATCCAGTCCACCTCATTACACCCTATCCCTATCTTGAGCTAGTTATATCCAATCCACCTCATTACATCTGATTTTGTTTAGGTCCGTTATATTGTTATCTTTCTATTTGCGTCTATCTCTTTCCAATGGTCTCTTCCCATTGGGTTTACCAGTCAGTACCCTGAACAAGGTTCTAGATTCTCCCATTCACGCGCATGCAAGTATAAATCTACAAATCGTTTGGTTTTCAAATCAATTAATGTTTAGGCATATATGAACATCTCGTAGGTAATAACGCAGTTGGTAGTTGTCGGCACACACGGCGCTGGCGCTAGTGAACCGATGCGCGGAAGAATCGTCGCGGTGCGAGGATAGTCACGATGCTGAAAAGAGACGAAGGAAGGGGATTGAGGGGGAAGTCACAACGTGTTCCAGACACCCTCTGAGCGCCGCGACGCTAAAACAGTTGGCGAACTGGCGGGTTACTTCGAACTTCGTACTCTTGCCAACACATCTGTTTGCTTTATTTTAGTTTTACCTCACAAACAAACAAAAGTGTCGTGTTTAGAGTTTAAAAAAAAACATAAATATGTATAGTTCATAGAACATTTTGGTTTTTCTTAAATACTTCGATATTATCAAACAATATTTTAATTTGAAATCCAATTTGTCGATTTATTTAAATAATACAAATTTTTAGATTTCCCCCTCCCCCCCACACACAAATTTTAAATATAGCCAAAGATTTTGTATAAAAAAATATTTTAGTAAAAGAAATTGAAATATTTTAGATGTAAACAATAATAGTTTAGTGATCTTGTATTAAAAAATTAAAAACCATCATAATTAATAGTTCTAATAGTCATGCTACCATACACAGCTGAAATCATGTATTTATATTAGTTACTAAATGTTTATTTATACAAATAACTAAATTAAACTTTTTTTAAATCTAAGGATTAGGTATATTTTCTTTATTAATGCCATGTTTTATTCACATACAAATTAGAACACTGAGTTTGGTTTCCGACGACCTGTAAGTTCTCCCCGCCCGTGTCGTCCGTCAGTCGTGTGTGTTCATAACGTCCTGTCCTCTCTCACGATTGATATAGGGGGGCACTGTAAAGAGGTATCAGGAGAACAGAATGTCTGAGCTGGTGACTCACCTGAGTGGCTGGTGACAACAAGGCTCGCTGGAGATGGTCGACCCACTCAAGGTGTTTTGGGTGCTCACCAACAGCACCTATCTTGGTGAGTACTCTATTCAGAGCTCTAGTTAGTGGAATAAACAAACCTCTCACCACTTTAGTACTTTCATAATGATTTAGCGCCCAATGACATCACCAATAATTCTCTTATATCACCGCCTTTTATTATAGCTCATACGGTTGGAGTGTAAACAAGTGACAGCTAGCAATAAAAATATGTTTTATTGAAAACGTTGCATAATTAGGTTAATTTAAGGCGGGAATATAGAGGACGGTAGAAAAGGTAAGTATTTTGGCCGTTTTTATAGTAAAACATTTTTTAACCAAAATAAACAAAATATTGTTCCAGTAGCAACGTTTAGTTTAATTTTCTTCACACGGTGATATCAACAATTGTTGAATATCTGTCATGAGCATAGCGTCATTAGATGACAAACGTTTTAAACGAAGAGAAAAGTTTTTATTAAATTACAGGACACCTTGACATAACTATTAATATCATGAAGGGAAGAAAATTAAACTAAATTGCTAATGGAACAATATTTTATCTATTTGGGGCAGAAAAATACTTTGCTATAAAAACTGCAAAAACAATTACCTTTTCTCGCGTCCCCTTCCGTCCCTCCTTAATAACACTCCTTTTTATTCAACTACCCGTTCGGTTATTACGCTTACGAACTGATTAATTTAATGGTTTTAGGGATTAGGAAGGTTATATTTATAAGAATTATACCCATATTTGCGTAGAAGAAGAATGATAAACCATTTAGCATAAACCACCCTCAATAGACCCGGCCGGTATTTGAACTCTGATCTCCCCGTCTTCAGCAGGTTAGTCTAAACAACACTATAGTGACACCTTAGACGGTTCAGCCACTGAAGCGAGTTAATATTTTACGTTGTACGTTTAACACTGAAGTTATAAAATGATTATCATAAGGGTTAGGAATGAAACAAGCATATTTAAAGCTAGTGTGCCCGTATTGGCCTAGAGGATGGGAAAACCACTGGAATGAACCAAATTTGGAAAAAAAACCTCACTATGGCATCTGACGGCGCTGTTAGAAACTATAACTTGCACTAACAATGTATCGCGAGTCTGACGCCTTAAACCACGTAACCTTCGGTGCAGGTTATACCAATCCGAGATTTCGACAGTTCTGTTGAAGTATCGTCCCACTGTCAAAGAGATGTGAAGGCCACCTGTAATTCAGAGTATTATTGGTTCGATCCTCGACGGTCCATAAAATATTCACTATTTATCTTAAATGTTTGTCTTAACATTTATAAATATTCAACCTTGTGTTTTTAGGGTTTGTGTGTGTTGTTATACAGCCGTCTCGGTATAATTCAAGAGATTTTTCTGACAAATCATCTGCTTAACCTACTTTATGTATTTATACGCCAGTCCATTTGTTTTTCATACTATCTTAGCTACAAGTACTTTTATATTCCCATAGCTTGTATATAATTTAGTGACCTTTTGCCAAAGTTGGTAACTCTATTTTTTAACTCTCTTAAATTTGTTTATGGCAATCATGCTATAAGTTCTTTTCCGTGATGTTTTACTGCTAATTCCGACTATCTCCAAATTATTATTCTGATCAAGCAAGTATTAGGAAGGTACAATTTGAGGAAATGTACCGCCATTTATATGTAGGAAAAGGAAAAAAAAACATTTAGGAAAAATAAAACTCAGTATGTCCGTTAGGGAGCCGAACCCTGACCTTACATCATTGGAAAACCAAAGTAACTTTTATGAGCTTGACATATCACCGATATGGCTCAATCTAACTGTAGGTATGCTGTCTTAGGTTAAGTTAGTTTTTATCTTGTCGTGCACTGATACAAACCCTGTGTTGTAGACGGTCTCTTTAATAAAGTTGTATCATTACATTTTGTTTCATCAATCAGACTCTGATTAACAATATTTTAGAAGGACTGGATTTAGCACAAATACCCGCCCCGGTGGACACACGGGCCAAACGCCAAGCTCATTTAGTCTGGTTTGCCGGGTTCAAACCCATCTGAGGTCGACGGATTTATCTTAAGTCGTAGCACAACTTCCTTCGGATAGGGAAGTAAAGCAGCCTGTCACGTGTCAATTGTGACATGTAAAATAACCCTGGAGGGTATGTGAGAATACCTTTCTCTGCAAAATTGGTAGGATCTTTCTCTCTCGCTCATAGAAATTCTCGTGTACTGATATAACCAGTCGGTTCAGAAAGTGCACGTTAAAAATCACAAATAATTTATTTTTAAATTAGGGGGAGATTGGAGTTTGAATTCTGGTCGGGGTACTGAGGGTGGTTTTCAACACTCCCACCACGCAAATGAGGGTATACTTATTCTAAATTCAACATTCCTCATCCCTAACTAATTAGCGTAATTAGTACTTAGAAGTATAAGCCAATAGGTAAAAAGACTTGATATATTATGAAGTGATAGCTCCCGGCCAGTATTCAAATTTATCTCTTCCCATCAACAGCGACCAGAATAAAGGCGAATCTAACGCCTTAGACTGCGAGGACACCGGTGCCCTCTTTAGTTGCACAAGTGTGCCTAAAGACCCTGGACATAGTTTTTGTGAGTAAGAAATCAGTTACGGTATTAAAATAACGTTATATTCTTCGTTTTAGTTTCTGGTTAGTGATTTATTTATTATTCCCTTCATCCCCGCCCCTCCCCCTTACTTTTAACTTTCTGTTTGTGCCAAAACTTCTACCTGGGCTTATAAAAGCAACGTAAAGTATTCGAGCTTTTACTATCATTCTTCTTCGTACGCCATTAACTTTTTTAAAAGTTGTTTGTTGGCAGAACTTTTCGCTGAATATATTACTCAGTCGATGAGTTAACATGTATTTTGTAAAAAACACACTTTATGTTCTTCTTTTAAACTTAAAACGAGTAGTTCAGTTGACAAAAGTTCAAATGTAATTATTTATTTTTTAAATGATATTTTATTCTTTTTTATGTTTATTTTCGAAATTTATCCATTTGTTTGTATAGAGTTAGATTATGTTGGTTAAAATTTGCCGATTTTGACTCAAGTAGCTCAGTTTTTAACGGCGTATATAAATGCTATGGCAGTTCTCAAGCCTCGTTTATTATGGAACAAATTGGATCCAACATGTTGGCAGACGACACATGAGGAGAAGTAAGCCAGCTTGTTGGATCAACATTCTGTGTCCTCCGCCAGTTTTTTATCAGTCCATAATGTCTAGCCATGGATAGCGACGTATTATTTGCCGTTTCTTTATTCATTGTGTTTACAGGAAGTGTACTTTGGCAGAAAAAAACCATAACGTAAGAAACGAGGAAAGGGGAAAGTTCGTACGGGGTAGTAATTAATGACCTACATATTTTTCAAAATTGATTTGATAACTTTGTACACATGTAACATCACAAAAACAGAATACTTTTGATATAAATCAATTAGTTTAACTGTATTTAGCCTTGTTCCATTCCATGATCACAAAACAATACAAACCTCGATGTTAAAGTTAAACTAATCTGAAAGTAAAACAAGCCTAAGAGACTGACTCAACTCGAGAGCGCATGCGCGGGACCTCCCCAACTCGGCCAACATGTTGGGTTGTTCGTTTATTATCGCCAACAAATGCTCCAACACAACTTGTGTGCTCTGACCAGCTCTCCCAACACCAACAAGTTGTGTTACAGTTTATATTGTAACACAACTTGTTGGGATCGTGTTGGCCAACATGTTGTTACAGTTATATTGCAACAAAACTGGTGGGATCGTGTTGGCCAACATGTTGTTACATTTTATATTATAATCAACTTGTTTGGATCGTGTTGGCCAACATGTTGTTACAGTTTATATTGCAACAAAAACTTGTTGGGATCGTGTTGGCCAACATGTTGTTACAGTTTTATATTGAATACAACTTGTTGGGATCGTGTTGGTCAACATGTTGTTACAGTTTATATTGTAAACAACTTGTTGGGATCGTGTTGGCCAACATGTTGTTACAGTTTATATTTAACACAACTTGTTGGGATCGTGTTGGCAACATGTTGTTACATTTTATATTATAATACAACTTGTTGGGATCGTGTTGGTCAACATGTTGTGTTACAATATAAACGAGGACTTTAGACCTTCAGGAATCTCGCTTTATTATGAAGTGGTTAGTTACTTCATACCCCGCTTCAAAGACTGCTTGGTCTAAGGCGTCACTCTCATAATAGACTGGACTGCTGATACTGAGAGATCGAGGTTTGAATCCCGGTTGGGTGTAATTAGGGTGTTTTTTTTCTAAATGGTTTTCTATTTCACCTCCACTCAAATGTAGATGAAATTACTTTAAAAAACCTTCTCCATCCGAACCACATTATGTTAATTAGTAGTGACTGGGCTCGTGGACTAATCGTTCACATCCCGGGTTCGTTTCCCCACCACATAATCATCTATCATCATCCCTAACCATCTCATCGGGACGAAGTAACTGCACCAACATGTCCCAACTTCAGAAGACGGTTACATATCCACCACTTCGGCAGAATACGGTTACATATCTATCACTTCCGGCAGAATACGGTTACATATTCATTACTTCCGGCAGAAGACAACCCCAAGAATTAATACTCGTTAAAAATAATGTATACAACTAAATTTTACTTATGAAATAATTATTTTATAATGATTTCAAATTTGTCAAATTGGATCAACTTTTATTTTTAAATTCAAATTTATTAAATCGTTAAATATTCTCTCAAATGATTTCTAAGAATGATAAAAATATACTTTTAAATAGAAAAAAAATACCCCAAAGCTTACACTTTCAAAACATTCTTGCTTATATTTTAAAACACTTCTCATTTAAAGGATTAATCCAATGTGGGGAGAATAAATAAAAAAAATTAAAATAAACGCAACCGCATTAGTTTGGGAAAAGGGTTAGTCAAGAACAACGATAAATCGCAAGTGTAAGAACAACCCCAATGTTTCCGGTCGAGGTGACCTGGCAGTCTAGGGGGGTAAGGTGTCAGACTTCCGTGCTGGGGTTCGGGGTTCAATCCCGGTCCCGGCACAGATCTATTGATTACCAAACCCTTCCTTCATCTCTGACAAGACGTGTATTAATCACAACTTGTGAATGTGGGGAATGTCAGGCCTCCACCGTGGTTCCGTTCCCACGTTAAACTGTAGGTCCTCCATTTCATCTCACAATCACCCTACCATTACACATTAGCATAAGTGCGTAATAAACCGAACGGGTAGTAAGACGTGGTGCTTATAATAATAATATAATAATAATAATAATAATAATAATAATAATAATGCTTCCGGTCGAGATTTAAACCAGAGCTAACCCGTTACCAGGAAATCCAGTCCATTGTCAACTTAGGGCCAGTTTCCAATGGGAGAATGGCCCATTCCATTCTGGTTTAGGTAGGTGTCGTCATGTACTTAGTGTAGCGCCGCACTTAAGGCAAACTAAATTTGACTATGAAACTGGCCCTTAATCTATTTGTTTTAAACTCTTTAAGGTCTCTTTCTAATCATCACAACTCAAAAAACCTTCAAAGTAAAAGCGCATCGGAATATAACGCAGGTATGTAAATGAATAACCGGCAGGGTACTCTGGTACAATGAATCCCTATAATTTATTTGTGTCTCTTTTAAAGAAGGAAGTGGTGACGTATGAGGCAATTCCCGCGTACTAAGCGTGACGTATGAAGTGTTGTAGTCCTCGTGTTTCGTTGAAGGATCGTGGCTGTCTTGAGGAACGTATTCTTGTCGCTTGGGTGATATTTCCTAACCCATCTCTTCATTGCTTGTTATTCTCCTCGCGAGGAAAGTTGTATCCCAGAACACATTTCTTCCTCGCCTAGGAAAATAATATTGGTTTAACGATTTTTTTAAATTATTATTTCAAGGACTTGCTTGAGGAATAATAATGAAGTCTGTACAAGACAAGTTTTTGAAAAGACTAATGGGTGAACTTATATAAATGCATTTAGATTTATTTAAACCCAAAGAGGAACACGAGTAAGAAGATTAATATAATAGTAAAAAAAGGTACTTACATATAAAGAGTACAACCAAAATATAAAGAGCTGACTTTTTTTTTTACTAATTTACTGTTTTGGAAATATCAAGTTAATGGGTCATGTAATATTAAATACCAATCTTCAAAGCACTCTATATTTTATTTTTATTATTATTATTATTATTATCACCCCGTCTTACTACCCGTTCGGGTTGTACGCACTTTACGCTAATGTGTAATGGTTGGGTGATTGTAAGAAGAAATGGAGGACCTACAGTTTAACGTGGGATCCGAACCATGGTAGAGGCCAGCTGGCATTCCACACATTCAGAAGTTACATATTTATTATAATAATGCTATTAATATAAACCGAAAACATCTCTTTAAACACTAGACCTATTCAATTTTCAATTAAATGTGTAGTTTTACTGTAAGGGAAAAATGATAATTATATTATTAGGTACATAATACTTCCTTGAAACTAAATAATTTTAGGAAAATCACAGAAAAAATAATGAACCTACCCAATACTGTATTTTAATGAGATATGAAAACTTTTTTGTTCAATTTAAACACCACATCGCTACGCCAACCGATAGGTCAATTAAAAAAAAAGACAAAGAAAACCACAAACGAGATGATAATATTTTCACGGTAGTGTTAATGATATTAATTAGCTAAATGATAGAATGGGGTATTTATCGGATGCCTCGCTTGTGGTTTCCAGTAAATTTGAATCGCAGGAAAACAAAGTGTGAGGAAGAAGATCATTAGTGGATAGAAAATATTAAAATAAGTTAAACATATTCTGAACCTAATTATAAGTTTATACCGATGTAAGGTAAAAAGTAAAATTGTAAACATGTTAATAAAAAAGTACCGATACATTTTTTTAACCCTCAATATTTCGTATTCTACCAAACTTTACCTTATTTTTAAAATCTATATCTAGTTGCTTGGTTTTATCCTTTGTATTTGTATCACAAACATACACACACACATATATATATATATTCAATCCTCTTATTCTGTTGCTTATATACACATACGAGTAATTGAATAAGAAGGATAAATTTGAGTAAGATTTAACCAAAATTAAAGTGTATAAGCTAAACCAGTGGCTCCCAATATATTTAGACCGGAAGAACCTTTGAACTACAAAAAATACAGGCTAGAGCTCTAATGGGACTATTTTTTTTAACACCCTGTTTTACTAACTCTTCAGATATGCAAAAAAGTTTTTATATTTATTTTTCACTTATATTACGAACATTCTATAAAGAAAGTTAAACTTTACAAACATACATTTATTAAACACTCTGGAAACATTATATGTTCTAGCTGCGCCTTTGGAAATGTTAAAGCTATATTATATACCACTAGCTTTTACCCGTCACGGCTTCGCCCGCAATAATTGATAAAATCTTTTAATTTTTAACTAAACTGTTTTGATTATAGATCAAATTTTATTTTTTTCAAATATCTATGTGTTTTTCTCAGTTATAGCTGTAAATAATTTTGCCGTATTTTAATTTTCGCTTTTAAATATTTCGTAATAAAAGAAATATATATTATTGAAATTATTAATTATAATTTTTTTAAATTTTTAACTTCATAATTAGTAAGATAAATAAATAAGTTAAATAAAAAAATTGAACTACATAACTAAAATCACATCATATTTATTATGTATTAGTATGAAACTACGACACACTAATTACTATTTACTTTAATTACAAAATATCAAATCACAAATTCTTGGACAACATCGTTTCAAACACAATATAATCATATATTTATTATTATTTAAAATCAAAGGTTGGCAATATTCCTATATGTTATTCCAGGACATTCTCTACCAACGTACAAAGTTTCATTCCAATCCGTTCAGCAGTTTTGACCTGATCGAGTAACAAACATCCAAACACACAAACTTTCGCATTTATAATATTAGTAAGATTAACTTAAAAAAAAAAATTACTTCTACACTACTAAATGCTCATTACACTTCTAAAATATATAAATACGTTAACCTCACAAAATTAACCGAGTTGTATCTGCAGACCTACCCAATCCATAAACGTTTTAGTTTTATTCGCAATAATTGTTACAAAGCACATGATACACGGACCGTGCGGCTCGCTAAACATTAATTCGCCTTCCATGCGAGATTGCAAATTTTCCAAGTATTTTCCAAAAACGTTTACTGATAGCATAACTTTAAACAAAAATGGATATCCTGTGGCTTAACAGCTGAATTTTGCGGTCACACTGTTAACAACACAAACTAAGTTGCCAATCCCATTGTATGAGAACTCGTGTCACTGACCATGCATAAGTTATCAGAATATCGAACGAAAGCGTTATAATGGATGGAGGCTCCCATGATTTCAACTATTGTACTTCACTTTCAGCTATTGATTGATTGATTGTTTCACAACAAGTAATTATTCCGAGAATTAAATTATCCACTTCAGAAAACATTTTTAAATTCAAATTATTGGTTACGCAATTTCCGTTTACAGTTATTTTTGACGTGACCACTAATAAAAGTCAAGATCATTTTTTTTTTTTTTGTAATGTTGGGTTATTATTGCCTAAACTGTCTGTTCACGTGGGCAAATTATAAGTTACACTCAGCCGAGCCCACTCATTCAATGGCAGAAAAATATTCCTAACTGAAGAAAAAACCGTTTTTATAGAGATAAATTTGTTTTACAAAAACAACCTTATTTACAAAGAGGAATTATTTACCAATAATCTTGTTTACAAAGAGGTATTCTGATCTATTGGTCTGAAAAATTAAATAACTAAAATGTAGCCTCTGTAGCTTATTAAAGCTTAATTAAATTTTCATTAAAATATATACTAAATTATAAAACTGTAAAAATATTGATTTGTTTAATAAATGAATTTATGTTCAATTTAAAAATTCATGTTATATTCATGATATTCACATATATGTAAATATTTTAAAAATTATGTTTTGTTTAATAAATTGATTTACGTTCAATTTAAAAATTAATTTTTTAAAAGACAAGTTTTTCAACCAGGTCTATTAGTATACATTTGATATATTCTTCTTGGTTTAACCTTTGATATTTCTCACCAGTAGTACACCAATTAAAGCAAAGATCGAATACAGCACACAAGCTTTATTTTCACTCTTAATTAAATCCTACACCCCAAAATGTATTTAAAAACTTGAGAGAGTTTCATAGGTCAAGATGCGCTGATGAAGTTAATCTAAATCCCATCTTCATTATCTCACTCTCTCTATCTCATAATCCCTGTTTCCGACTCTCGTCCGCTGCTCCAGCTTACAGACTGACTAATTTGCGGCGAACAAACTTGATCTTTCTTCCTGTGAACAAAGAGGGGCTGTAGGTGAGACTCTTGGCCTAACCATCAGGAGATGCCCTGAAGCGGGTCCCTAAGTCAGTCATGAAGTTTCGTACGTTAGTATTAACCATCGCTGACTGATCTTGGTAGCTTTGGGGACCTGGGAGAGAAGGATGAAGCAGTAACCACATGAATATGTAATGAGTAGATCAAGAAAAGAGATTCCAGAAAATATTTCTAAATACTTATAAACAGAAAATAAATGGAACTGAGCAAGAACAGACTTCTCGCTTTTATCTTTAAAAAAATAGAAACATTTAATAAAAACACGTACTTTATGTAAAACGAAATAAATACATTACTGGCTCCACCAAAGAGTATACATTAAATATTAAAGAGTGTAACAGAAACACCGAGAAAAAAGAATATCAACGTCCAACAGACAGCAAGGAGTACAACCCGGACGGGGAGTAAGATGTGGTGCTAATAAAAAAAAAGAGCATAAAAATCAATCTCATTTTCAAAGAGCTCCATAAAACTTCTATACATTTGCTTATAGCTCAGAAACTATTGGTTTTATAAAAATATATTTCAAATAAAATACTTACTGAGAATACTAATAATAAACTTGTGATTCCTATTTCTCGTGGTAGATTTAACTTTAAAAAAAACACCTCAAAACTGCCATTTTGGAAATGGTATAACGTGATCTACAAGAATAGTAATACAAAAATGGGGAGTCTTAATTTAAAAAGATCGAAGTGACCTTAATGTCACCTTAGCAACGCCACCCATGGTCATACCAGCCTTAACACCTTATTTCCCCCTCAAAACCAAATAACGTATTTGTGTAAAACTTTTTTTATTCTGCAATGCGTTTTTTTCTGAGATATTTTAGTGGAAAGATTTCAAATGAACACCCGGTATATATATCAACATATATTTTGTTATTATTTTTGGTAAATTGATAGTTTTATTTGATTTAGCCACATGAATTATCTTTTTTATTATTGTTTATTTCAGTTTGTTTGTTTGAATGAAATCAGAAAAAAACTGCAAAAAACTTTATAATAATAACAACGTTTTTAATGAAGGATCCACTCTATATTAGATTATTTAAACTTCCTTTGTTTTCATGTCATATATAATCAAAATATACCATTTTCGTTTCTGTATTGGTGGTGTGTTTACAATTCAAAGGCTACATATGACATACAAAGGAATAATATTTATGTCAGTACTTTTTAAAATTTTATACGTTGTATGAATAAAATGAGAAGTGCATCAAAAAAGATATCATATTTTTAATTTAATATTTGATTAGTTTTTAAATTTAGTACAAATGTACTATGCTGAGTATAATCATTGATTTTACTTTACATCCATTACTGTTTCCAGCCTGGGTCAGTTTTTTATCCAGGCCATATATTTTCCACTACCGGCTTACTAGGTCTGTCGTAGCTTAAAATGCCTTATAATCAAACTTAAGGCTAGGATAAACACAACATCCAGCTCCCCGGCTGTTAATTCATCACTGTAAAAGAGTAAACCTACATCTAACCAATGATTAATTTTTCGGCCATGCCAGGAATCGAACCCGGGACCTTTAACTCGGTAAACAATCACGCTACGTACTTAACACATAATATATATTATATACATACGCGTACAATAAGTCAATGTATTTTAAAATAGCTTTCACCCGCACGAGTGGACAAACACTCAAGATTGTGGGTCTCGTCTTGTCTGGTTTTCTTGTGAGATGGAGGTATGTGTGTTGAAAATATCCAGGGCAATGTTTTCTAAATTACTTTACCTCCCCCACGCTAATTCAGGTACACCTTTAAAAAAAATTAATGTAAATATTCAGATGGTTAATTAAGATGTGGAACCTGGACGGAAACAAAGAATATCAGTCATAACAATGTAAAAAAATATAATATTAAGATTATTTATAATTAGCTTGAAATGTGTAAAGAAAAGTGTTTGCGCTTTCAATTATAAACTCTCTTTTACAAAGTGTAAAACTAAAAATAGCAACTGTAAACAACTGTGCTGTTTCAACCAAGGGAATATATATATATATATACAGCTATCCTCATAATTTCAGATAATGGATACTCTGAGGAGCGAATTTGGAGTAATGAAAAACTGAGAAAGTTTTGAAATCGTCACAAAAACCACTTTTGTATTATTTGGAGGTTTAATACCTTAAGAAAGAAAACAAGAGAAATATTATTTTTAATTTCAGTGAGAGAAACGTCCCAAGATGGTAATATATATACATATATAACCAACAAAGTCGAAATTAACGAGAACCTACATGCATGTATATATATATAGGTTCTCGTGAATTGAGACTTTGTTTCAAAATGGGGTAAACCATAGGAATTGCATTATATCCACAACTCGCTGAGGGCTGAAATTTTAAAGATTAGTAGCCCCTGAACACAAAAATGTGCACACGGAAGCAGGGATTTTACAATTTTGATCAGATATTTTTTTAATTGATTACAAACTAGCCCCCTTCCCCGTAAAAAAAAAATATTGTAAAGAATCCTGTATAACAAAACTTCAAATCATCCATCATGTCAATATAAAAACAAAACTTTTTTACTTTTTTTTTTTTAAATACAGTCCTACCATCACTGTATAGCCACCTCCCTCTTTTTATCCTCCCTCCTATTTTCATCTAATGCCTCTTTCCTCACCCTACCTACCCCCCCTCACCCTCTTCACCAACCCCACCTTCCCTTCAACAACTTTTTTTTCAACGACTATATAATATACTATCGACATTTTTATGAGGAATAAATTAAATTTTCAAAATAAAATATAGCCTATGTTATTCGCTAATAATGTAGCTTTATATTGGTGAAAGAATTTTTAAAATCGGTCCAGTAGTTTTTGATTTTTTCCATTACAAACAAAAAAAACAAAAAATCAAATCTTTCCTCTTTATAATATTAGTATAGAATTATAGATTTAGTTGGAGGAACTAAAATGATTTTTCTTTCTATCTGTTTGAAGCAAATAAAGGCACTGCCCGGAGTAACCACGCAATTCTTTATTGAGTGATTACCCCAGGCTTCGCCGGGTACTTCTGCTAGTATAAATTATGTAAACGGTTATTTAGGTAGTTTTGTCATAGAATTTAAGCGGTTATATGATATTTTATGCACAAATCAAACAAAATTAGGGTGCGTCCAAGTTACCCATATACCCCCTTGTTTTTTATGGAGTGCTTTTAAATTAGCCGCGTCTTACTAAGCGTTTGGTATACACCCATAATGATCTTAATTGGGTAGGGAAGAGGAAGGCGGAATTAATAGTAAGAGTACCCGAATTCACTTGGAGGTACAGTAGGAAACCTTTTAGAAAATACCTCCCAAAGTAAACATAATCAGTGTCACAGAAATTCCAGTCTATTGCAAGAGGAACCCGTCAGAACACGTGACCAATGACTAACATTCCTGTTACTGCTTCAGTTCCTAAAAACTATTTACTTTATATGTAGGATCAATTGTTCTATCAACGTTTTGTTTCATTGTTCGATGTATTTTAAAAATTATTTTAATAATATTTCTGCGTATAACCCGAACGGGTAGTAAGACGCGGTGCTAATAATAATAAAAATAATATTTCCTTGTTTTGTATTTTAAGTGTTTATTCCTCCCACTAGAATATATTTGGAGTTTTAAACCATTTATTTGAAGGAATATAATTATTCTTCTTGTTCATTACATATTGTATTTCTTTTGTAAACCAATATTAGAACCAGCTAGGCCCCGAATCAATTTTCTACCCTTCGAGAGCTTTAATTTGTTTCCATTAATGTGACTAATATCGTGAATAGGGGTGGATGAGAACAGGCAGAGGGTCGTACAAACAAAATGGAGTGGTTTAAAATATATTAGAGGGATCTGTTATTCTTTCTCAACTAAGGAATAAAGGATGAAATCTAGAGTGTAATTATTATAATGACGTGTGCTACATACTTTGAGATATCTCTGCTTCTGAACATTTTGGAAATGTTATTTTGAATACAAACCTTATAAATATTCAGATTTTGAGTTAGCACTTTCTACTGCCTCATAAAAATAGAAAAAAATCATATGCTATCTTCGGTTTTTATACATTATTAAAATATTCAGGTCAAATTTTAATAGAGATTTAGGTTGTTCTTGGGATATTGGTAGACAATATTAAGAGTTATTATAAGTAAAGTGACCAAAACACTCGAAGTAGGCCTACATTTAAAGAACTTCGGTCCATCTATCGCCTTGAACCAACGATGAAATAAAATAATAACGTTAAATTCTTAGTCATTTTCGAATAAAGGCGTGTCTAACCGACGGAGTGATGTTAAAATAAAGCATTGCCAATTTGATATATTATAATTTACCAAGATTAAATATGTAACTTTGGAACACAACACTTAAAGTACAGTATATTGTTTAATTATTTTTCCACCCTAGCGTTTTACACCTCCTTTGGGATAAACACATCTACTAGTCTATTTTAATAGTATAAGGATGAGAAAAATAAAACATTTGATCAATTGTGGCCGAATTTGTGTGAAAGAAGAGTGGAAAACAATTGGGGAGGGGAAGATAAACTTCAGTACTTGACCGGGACTTGAACCTCAATATTCCCGTCAGCGGAAATCTAGTTTATTGCGAGAGTGATGTCTTTGAAATTGACCACCGAAGTGGATTTCTTTAAATTTATCTGGTTTATTTACTTTTTAGTGTTCTGTTAAGTAATACTTTTTCAAACACTTCTACATAATTACTTTTTTAATTTACTGTATATACTATAAAGCGTACAGGGAGTACATGAGATAGTAGAGGAAGCAAGGCTGAGATGGTATGGACAAGTAATGAGGATGTTGGAGTACATGATATAGTAGAGGAAGCAAGGCTGAGATGGTATGGACATGTAATGAGGATGTTGGAGTACATGAAATAATAGAGGAAGCAAGACTGAGATAGTATGGGCATGTAATGAGGATGTTGGAGTACATGAAATAGTAGAGGAAGCAAGACTGAGATGGTATGGACATGTAATGAGGATGTTGGAGTACATGAAATAATAGAGGAAGCAAGACTGAGATAGTATGGGCATGTAATGAGGATGTTGGAGTACATGAAATAGTAGAGGAAGCAAGACTGAGATGGTATGGACATGTAATGAGGATGTTGGAGTACATGAGATAGTAGAGGAAGCAAGACTGAGATGGTATGGACAAGTAATGAGGATGTTGGAGTACATGAGATAGTTAAGGGAGCAAGGATGAGATGGTATGGACAAGTAATGAGGATGTTGGAGTACATGAGATAGTAGAGGAAGCAAGACTGAGATGGTATGGACATGTAATGAGGATGTTGGAGTACATGAGATGGTAGAGGGAGCAAGGCTGAGATGCTATGGACATGTAATGATGATGTTGGAGTACCTGAGATAGTAGAGGAAGCAAGACTGAGATGGTATAGACATGTAATGAGGATGTTGGAGTACGTGAGATAGTAGAGGAAGAATGAGATGGTATGGGCGTTTAAAGAGGAAGTTGGAGAATATGAGATAGTAGAGGAAGCAAGACTGAGATGGTATGGGCATGTAGTGAGGATGTTGGAGTACATGAGATAGTATAGGAAGCAAAACTGAGATGGTATGGGCATTTAATGAGAATGGCGAAGAGGATGCCAAATAAAACGATAGCAATGAAGTAGGTAGGGGAAAAGACCGCAAGGGAGGCGAATAAGGAGATTGGAGGAGCAGATAACAGCAAGTTTGCAAGTTAGAAGCAGATAATTGAAAGGGTTAAATTGAGAGAAGAAGATTGGAATCTATTAAAGGAGGAAGATGGAGGCATTGTACTAAACAGACCCAGTCACTGGCTGGTAACAGATGATGATGACTATACTATATCAAAGAATATTGAAAATGAACCGTTAGATCTAATCACGAAGTAATGTCAACAATTTCAAGTGTGTCTTGTACCGGATGGTTGACGAAGCAGACTAGAAACAGCACTTCAAAAGTCACAAACACCTCCTTGCGCCCGTCGAACCTCTGACAGACTGAATATCTCCGACATCGCATGGAACTACTCGACGTACATTGGTGTCAAATTACATTCCACTTGTAAAACTTTATACGTTTCATTTCGAATTACCTTTGAGACAAGTGCTCTTAGGGTAAAAACAGTCTGCTAAATTTGTCGATTCGAAGAAAACAACTCAAAGTGTTCACCTCTGTCGAGACGGTGGTAGAGAAGGCGGTTGACTAGACGACATCGAGCCAAGCGCGCGGCGGAATTGGTGAGCTTCTCCACTTGTTTGCGTTCCTTTTCCTTGCCTAGCCGTGAGAACAATTTCTTTGACACGTCTGAACTGCCACAATTACGAATATAGAATGATGAGTCGATTGTCGTGCCGCGCCGCGTAAATGTGGTTTCTTCCATTTGATTCAATAGTGTTTTAGGTTGAGTCGACGAAAACCGCTCCGTCTGTTTTAGCTCTTATGGTTGGACGAGACTGACAAGCATGCGATCGATTAGCATAAAGCTCTCAATAGTTGTTGACGAGGAGGCAAAGGTTTAAATCTTGCCTCAATGAACTAAGGGTGGTTTTTGACAAGTGATTTATTGTTGTGGTTTTCTCATCCTCTCTCCACGCTAATGGTGATTCTTAGTTTGCAAAGGCCTACTTTGATAATATTGAATTATTTTAACATATCAGTTTTATACATACATACATACATACATACATACATACATACATACATACATACATACATACATACATACATACATACATACATACATACATACATACATACATACATACATACATATATATATACACATATAGGTATGGTTTATGATCTTACAATTAAATTAGGTCGTTAGTAGCAAGTGGGATAAACCTATCGATAATAATAAAAATGTCAACATGAGAAGTTTCCTAGCACTCAATGAACCAACATATAAGATACTCCATTCACGGTAGGAATTAATCTCTGAAAGGTCTTTTTCACTACCAATACCCTACTATAAAATAGATTTCTGATAGGAAAAAAGGCCTTTCAGAAAACAATTCCTACTCTGAACAGACTATAATAATATTTCCTAGCGCCTGTAAACTAGACTGTACCGGCTCGAGCGCTCGCCCAGTCTGGCCGTCATTTTATTATCAGAATTCACATCTTATTTGATATGTACACGATATTTTATAATTTGGTCAAGAGTTTGACTTTCTTTTTTTCTAGAATAGTAACAAAATGTATTAGTTGACTGTATGAAGATATTTACTGTGGCTGGTTTTAAAATTTTGTTTTCTAACTCATCTTCACCACGATACTTCGATATATTCAAAATAATTAATGTATTATCTGCTTACAAATTATTAATGGATGTTTTATTTCTCTAGAAAAGGACACATTGAAGGTAAATTTATACTTGTCAAACACAATAATATATTTTTATATATTTATCCCCTCCATTTTCCTGGTTGAATCTTAGATTTGTGGTAGTTTCACGTCAATGGCGCAAAAGCATAACAAACGACATATACATGATCCAAAAATGTATGAAAAAACACCAATAAATTTGTGAGCTAGAAAATTAATATTAAGAATTTTACAGCTTAAAGAGATGGCTTTAATCGGTCTGGATGTATTCCCGATTTTTAAGAACAAAATCGAGTTAGATAATTGTTATTTAACTGAAAAATTAGAAATCGATTTGGTGAAATATTTAACTTTTAAAATCTTCAGTTACGCTCTTCTCCCGCAGTAGACTAGACTACCGATAGTGAGATCGAAGTTAGAATCCAGATAGGATGTACACCTCTTATAAATATAACTTTCCTAATCCCTAAATCCACTATCGTAATTAATACACGAGCTTATAACCAATAAGGTAGTAAGAAGCGGTGGTAAAGAAATCGTCAGTAACACCTTCTGATAGATACCAAATAGGCTAGCCCTTTAATAGCTGTGTGTATTTGTCTCTTTCTAACTCGTTAATATATTTTCACTGCCTGATTTTCAAGGGTACAACACAAATTAACAATTTATTTAACATTTTAGAACTTAATTTTGAGTAAAAAAAAGTTTAAACCTCTTAATTTAACATAGTTAAGATGGATTAAATGGCTAACTATTATATTTGTTAATTACGGCTATCGCTGCATTTAAATATCATATTCTTTAAATTGGAAAATTACACTTGGACACGATAATCGATCCCGGGGCCTTTGGCTTAGTAGGTTCAGTAGTTAAGAGCATTGGCGTACTAATCCGAAGGTCCTAGATTCGATTCCCTTTTCCAGGTGTCATTTTTTAATTTAAATAATATTAACCTACTCATGTTAGCAAACCTCTCCAATTAGTATTAAAATGTAAAAATAATCAAATTATTTGCCAAGACTAAACCAACCAAAAGGTTAATAGTCAATTAAGTAAAATTACATTCAGACCAGGATCTTGACTCTAATGTGCCAACCTCTATTCAACATGAGCGCCTTGTGAGGCCAAGACAGACATATATATATATATATAATATATATATATATATATTTTCATCGAGATTAAGATTAGTGTCTAACAGCGGGACTGGCACGCTTCTCTTTGTTTATACCTTAACTGCGCTCCTTGTTCCCTCTAGTTCCCTACTCGTTTAGCAGGTATGTAACGTCAGTCTCGCTTGGGTGGGGGATTAGAGGTGACAGGGGGGAGGAAAACTCACAAGTATGGATAAGTCTGGGTTCGTTCATCTTATTCTAGAAATGGAGGATTCCTAACTCTTAGCTGTGACCCTATATATACACGATCGGCGGTAGCCACGGGGCCCGCAGTCCGAGTTGTGGACAGTGAAATGGGTGGACTAGCGTGTCCAAGAGTGGGCTGGCGTGCCCGAGTGGGTCTGCATGTCCGCGAGTGAGTCAGCGCGTCTGCGAGTCCGGCGTTCGTGTATCACGGGTCATTGCATTGTGTCATGTGCGGGGATCAGTGGCGAGTTATTTTGGACGGGTGACGTAGACATCGAGTGTTATAGCAATGAAAAGTGATAATAGGGCACATTTTTGTGACTTTTGATATCTGAATAGTTAAGTTAATACGTATTTTATAGTTGTTAATTTACAGACTTGATTGCGACTCTTTATTTTATTTTATGTCTTGTGTAGTTATTAATTTAATTGTATATTAATCAGTGTATGTATTGGTTTATTTAAAATAATCAAAACCTTGAATATTCCGTGGGAGTTTTCATTCCTGTTTGGTCGGCAGCCCACTCCAATATCCTTAAAATAACTCGTGGTTCGTACGTTGACATGTGAACGGCCCACGAACCTCCCTGGTCGTGCCCGCCCGGCGTTAAAATACTTTATTAAATGTTCTTGGGATCTATATTTTATGGGGGAAGCAGCTTGCTGGCTAAGAATATCATAATAATATAGCCTATTTAAATATTAGAAATACATCTTAACTAAGGAAAATACTAAATATATTCATATATTTATCCATGGTACTCTTTTTAAATCTATCTTAAAAGCTAATCAGTATCCAGGTGAATGGGCATCAAATAATACTTCATAGTTAAAATACTAAAAATATTGCTTCCAAAGTGTTCCTTTTAAACCTGCATTTTCTCTATCACATGAATATTTGGATCAAAACACTACTACAGTAAAATCCCGTTAGACCGAACGCCGGTAGTCCTAAATTCCGAATAATCCAAACACAGTTTTTGGAAAAAGAAAACAAAAATTTAAGTCAAATGAAATATATTTTATTGGTTAACAATCTCAATAATAAAAGAGAATATTTATAAAAAATAAAAAATAAAATTCAACTGTAAATAAATGTAAGTTGGACGAGTTGTATTATATTGACATGAAAAAACAATTTTGTAATATAAATATAATATATATATGCACAATAGTTAAAGGATATTTGTGAAAGATTTGGTAATATTAATTACAAGTTAAGTTACAGTTAACTAAGAATGTGTTATCAATTATAGCAACCATCTAAATAGTAGGCACATTTTAAAATAATAGACATTTTAGTCATAATTACACTTAAAACTATGTTGTAAATCAAAGGATGATGTGACCATGCATATATTGAATATAAATATATTATTCTTGATAATTGATAGAAATATGTTATTAAATTTGAAAAGTAAAAATTGAATTTATTTCTTAGCTATGGTTCCCTGTTCCTTGATTCCTGGCTGCAAATGCTGCACAGTTATTTTGACGACATCCTCGGGTCTGATGTGAAATAAATAACACACCGAATGTAATTCATGGTTAAGACACATGCTCCAACCAATGTGGTATGAGATATAAAAATAATGTAAGGTTAATAAATTATAATATTGAAAAAAATAGATAATTATGAAACATCATATTCACCAGAAATTGAAATTATGTGCATGAGTATCCCAAGTCATGTTATTGAAGAAACTAATAGGAGAATTACAAAAAACGTGTATATAGGCCCTATGAAGTGAAATGAAAACATTCTGAATAATGCTATAGTAAGGACTTAACAGATTTTATTGGTTTTATTTTTAATACTAACTAAAATATTCTTTATGGGTGGGCGTGGTGCGTCTCTTATAGATCCGTTCCGTTAGGATTCGAGCATTAACAAGTTATTGGGAAAATACAATATTCAAGAAAAAAACTATATTGCGATGTTCGTTTATGTTATATTACTAAAATAATGTTTCCAATAAAAATATAAATAAATACTTATAATATTTTATAAATGTTCCCAGGTATATATTTAACTCAAACATTTGACTCTATCAACAGCGCTTAACGTATATTATACTAACCCCGTTTATTGAAATTCAATGATGGAGATGTGTTGATTCGTGATCTAAATACCTCACGATTGTGAGGTCTTATTTAAATACACATATATGAATGCATACCTCCATGACTGTGAGGTCTTAGACATATTTAAATACACACATATAAATGTGCATACCTCAATCGGTAAAACTTGAGCTCGGAGCTTCCAGAACATTTCTCGAAATAAACAATTCCAGTTATCAGAGTTTTTCCGAGTGAAATGTACTATATATATTTATATACATTGTGAGGTTGTTTTGAGCTGTTTTTCTCCCATTCAAACCAAACATCAACGAAGGAGAAGCTAGAGTTTTTTTTCCCCTCTCGGGGGCAAAGAGGTATGCAAGAAATGTTATTTATCGATGATACAGACTTCAAGAAACGTTACCTTGGAGTTTCTCAGGGGCCGAAATCTCGAGTCCTCTTTTTGTTGGGTCTACATCTCCTTCGCCCTCGTTTGGGATTAGTTTAGTGTGCGCGAATAGTTTGGATTGAATTCCGGGACGGAAAATCACGTTATCATGATTGTAAAGCTGAAAGCTTGAATCGATAATTCTACTTTTGAAAAAACCGGTCGTTTACTGTAGAGTGGACATTGTGATAAATGTCTAGGTAAGTGTTTCGTCGACCTCGTACGGAAAACTTTTATTGATTCGTATTGTACGCACTAACGTAATTTATTTCTTACGTTAAGCTAGTTCAGCCAGGAGTGCACAGTTTGTCTAAGACTCTTAATAACTTTACGGGTATAGTTCCTATATTGACTACGCTATGTGCTAGCTATGACTCATTTTAAGGGAAGTGTACACACATTTGTGTGGAGAGAGTGGAAAAACTACACTCAGTGACACGACTTAGATTGAACCCCAACCCCCACGTCATCGGCAGTCTAGTACACTGCGAGAGACCCGCCTCGGTGACGTAGTTAGCTAACGCGTTAATTTAGTGTTGAGTTAGACTGCCGAGGACGGGTAGATTGGAGTTCGAATATCGCTTGGGTGAACTGGAGGTGGTTTTTCCTAAATGGTTTTCCAATCTCCCTCCACGCAAATACAGGTTTACGTCCTCTAAATTCAACCTTACCGATTCCTAACCCATGAGTGTAATTAGTATTTAAGCGTATAACCCAAATGGGTAGTAAGACGTGGTGCTAACTATTTATTATTATTATTATTATTATTATTATTATTATTATTATGCAAGAATGCCGCCTTAGATCATGCGGCCACCGAAGTGGGTGTTAAAGTAAGTAACGCACAGAATAATGAAATAGATAAAAATAAACACTTTAATGCAAGGAAGAGATGTAAAGACCATAACAAAGTGAAAGTAGATGAGAATCAATAAAGCGAAACACCTAAAAGGATAAAAACATCATCATCGAAAAGGATTCATAGAACGTAAAGACGTTCAAGGAGCGCTTCCATCTTTGATGAATACGGCGAGTATAGCGAGCGCTATATAGATGCAGTCCTCTCTCTATAAGCCTACTTCAGATAACAAAGCAGCCGTTGGGGCAGAGGAGAGTGGGGTCTATGTTGCGAACAAGAGCGACTCAAGACCTCTCTCTCTCTCTTTCTCTCGACGAGAGATGCAGTTGAGTTTTACTCTTCACTCTTCACTCGCCATAACCATTGGAGCGTTTTCGATACAAGATTTGTTTCTTGGTGTGTTTTTTTACGAGTGAGGTCAAATTCGACGTAAATATTTATATGAATCCCGTGGGCACTCGAATAAAACAAAGTTAAATATACAAAGTTGATTACTCAGTGCAACATTAAATAAAAAAATTAAAAAAACTTGAATAATATTCTAGAACTATAATACAATATCCATATACAATTTAAATTATTATTTTTAGCAGACAGATAAATAAAATAGGATTTTAATTTAATTGTTATTAATTAAAGCATTGACAAAATTAAAATTATTATATATTATTATTTATTATTATTATTAGCAGCACCGCGTCTTACTACCCGTTCGGGTTATACGCACTTACGCTAATGTGTAATGGTAGGGTGATTGTGAGATGAAATGGAGGACCTACAGTTTAACGTGGGATCCGAACCACGGGGAGGCCTGGCATTCCCACATTCACAAGATGTTTGTCAGAGGTGAAGGAAGGGTTTGGTAATCAGATAAATTTGTGCCGGGACCGAGGATTGAACCCCGGGCCCCATTGAAAAAAAAAATATCTGATAAATACTAGGAAAATACTACAAATACAAATAAGATTAGCAATCGTTGATTAATAATTTATTTAGTTTAATTAAGTTTTAATTTTCCTTTATCAAAGTGCTAGAGCAACCGTCAATCCCTGAAGATACAGAACATATGGTTTGCCAATTAAGAAATAACAGATATATAATCTTTATACATAATAAACAAATAAAAAACATGATAAGGAGGAAAGCAAGAGAAAAAACATTGTTTCAGTAATAACTATTATTTCTAGAGAGCAGATCACAAAACAGAGACAAATAATAATTAATGATACGAGCGTTACCTGAATAACACTATCAATGTTGGTTCTTCTTGTATTGTTAATAATAATAATAAATAAATTTTAGTTTTTACATTGTTGGTAGACCCCCTATTAAAAACATGTTTTATATATTACTAGTTTTACCCGTCGCGGCTTCGCCCGCAATAATTTATAAAATCTTTAAATTTTTTATCTAAACTTTAAAAAAAATTAAACTAATAATTGATGACTTAAATAATATATATTTCTTTAACTACGAAATATTATATATAATATATCTTATATACGAAAAGTCTAAACATAAGTATTGTAAAATTAATGTATACAAAAAGTTTAAACATTAGTATTGTAAAGTTAATGTAAAATCAAAGGTTGGAAATGGTCCTATATGTTATTTCAGGACATACTCTACCAACGTACAAAGTTTCATTCGAATCCGTTCAGCAGTTTTGGCGTTATTGAGTAACAAACATCCAAACTTTCGCATTTATAATATTAGCAAGATTTAAAGACCCATGATTGTATCCACCAACAATTTAAAACGGAACATGATAGTCTGTATTTATCTATTTACTGTATATATATATATATATATATATATATAGAATAGGTATAAAACAACTAATCATTAAATAAACTTTAATTTATTAAAAACAACTAATCATTAAATAAACTTTAATTTATTATAAAACATAGAATCTTATTCAATAGCATAGCTTAAAGTGTAGTAAAGAATGTATATTAGCCTACTTAATTATCATTAGGTCTATTACTCATTATTAGGTCTATTATTCATTCATTATTTTATTTGATTTTTAATGTATTTTCCCATTGCTCGTTGAAATTGGTCCTCATTAATTATTCATGTCAGATATTAATAAATGAAAATGTAATGAAAAATAATTTTTTGGTACTTATAATAAACTTAAATACGTCATATTAATATAATTATAGGAAAATTTTGATAAACTTTCTTTTTACTCATAGTATAGTAAAAAAACTGTATATATTATTTGTAAAACCCGCTTTTGTGGTCGCATGATCTAAGACGCTACTTTCGGAGTATACTAGACTGCCGATGACGGGGAGATCTAGGTTCGAACCTCTGTCAGGTGTACTTAATGTAGTTTATAAAAAATTGTTTTCCACTCTCCCCTCCACGCGAATGTTTGTACACTTACTATAAAATTTAACCTTCTTCATTCCCGAAACCATTAGTGTAATTAGTACATAGGTGTATAGTCCGAACGGGTAGTAAGACGTGGTGCTAAAATGAAATGTAACTATAGATAGTACCAAGCAGGCCACACACATTACCAAAACCCCGCATATCAAAGGACTCGGTTCCGAGAGATCGGCAACAAACGTTCCAAATACTTGGGAACTGTGCTGACAGATCGGAATGCTCAATATCCTGCTATTATTCAGTTGGTAGACTGTTGTCTAGTCGTCTGTCTAGAAATATTAAACTGAGAGAATACACAACTTTAACCCCACGCATTGTTCTCTAAACAGGTCTCTGTAACAAGAGACTAGATTGAAAATTATTGAGAACAAAGTACTGAGAAATATTTCGGAGCCAAACAGAGATGAATAAAGAGAAAAATGGGAAAAGTTAGAAAATGAATAAAATATATATAAAAAAAAACATTATTTGTATCCATCCACAAATATATTAAGAGAAGGTCTAATCATATTAAGGCGCGTAAACTGAGGTCCTGGGTCGAATATAGGTAATGGCAAGCGTGTAAACAAAATATTAGTAGGGAAACCTGAAGGTACAAGACCCTTTGGAAGGCTGGGATGTCGATGGGAGGATATTGTAAATAAGGATTTGAAGAAGGTTGGGTGTTAGGATAGGGATTGAGTGAAGGAGTTCCAAGATAGGGTTGAATGGCAGGGCTACGTCCTGTCAACACATACAATTTGAAGTTACTTTAAGGCGGTTAATTAGCTGCTAAGTAGCCTCAGCTAGTTTTTATTTAGTATCCAGTTTTAGTACCGGTCTAGGCTATACGCATTTGTACTAATTACTCTAGTAAGTTGGAGCGGAGGAAGGTTGAATTTAGGAGTGCGTGAAGAGAGAGAGAGAGAGAGAGAGAGAGAGAGAGGAAAACAATTTTGGAAAAAACCACCCTCAGTACACCCGACCAAGATTCCAACGAGGATATTCCTGTTATCCGCAGTCTAGGCTAACATGAGCGTGACGCCTTAGACCACGCGACCACCGAAGTAGGCAGTAGGTTAGTTACTGAGCTAGTATGAGATATAAAAAATTCCGTTGGTCGTAAACGGATGTCCAAGACAAGTGCTCCAAACTTTATTTTGAAGGGAGCACTTGTTTTCAGATATTGAACGACGTGTCATGAAACCATGTGTGAAATACTCGTCATATGCGTTGAATTTCCAGCTGTTGTGTGAGATATGTTAAACAAATACACTCATTGTTCCTACCAATTTTAAAATAACCTGAACTTTTTGTTTTGTAAATATTTTTATGTCAATGGAATAAAGAAAAACTTCAATTATAAAAATAAGACTATCAAGAAAATCTTTCAATATTTCTACCGTTGTGTCTCATTTTTAGCATATTTACAAACTATTACAGTGGGCACACCAATAAAGACATAAACCTAATCTTGTCTGGTTTGCCAGTTATAAATCGTTTAGTTTGCGAATTCCAAATCTGTGTCTTTAGATGGGTTTTTTCTTTTCGTGAAAATACTCGTAAACAAGAGGGATTTTACACGGTAAATTTCGCTAAATAAATCTTGTTGGACAGTAAACTGATCGGAATGTAATGGACTAAGAAATGATTGGTTCTTAAGAAACTTTGTAAGACATATAATCCAATATTTTATTGGAAGGGTATTCCTAATGTAAAAGATAGGAAAGTTACGAGAACCACTTTCACTGATTCATAGTAATTAATGTTTTGTGGTCTGCAGAAAAATAATTATAAGTGTAAAATGTTATCAATGTTGGCCGCAAACAAATATTTTTGTGTTTTATTAAAGGTAGACGAATGTGTGAAAAAAAGAAACATCAAGAGTTTTAAGAATAAAGGAGAATGTATAACTCTGTGTATGGATGTTGTTGAAGAGAAGGGAATGTGTAAGTATAGGGAAGTGTGGAGAAGTTAGTGAGGATGGATTAGATACGGAGTTGTTGTTTTATGAACTGTATGTACAGTTTCTTGCCTACCCCGTAAGGAAATGGTTTAATTAGTTATGTATGTATGCATGCATGTATGTATGGTTGTGTGCATGCATGTATGTAGGTGATGTATGCATGCATGTATGTATGGTGCATGCATGCATGTATGTATGCGTGGTGCATGTATGTATGATGTATGTATATGATGATGTATGTAGTATGTATGTATGTATTGTATGTATGTATGTATTATGATGTATGTATGTATGTATGTATGTATGTATGTATTATGTATGTATGTATGTATGTATGCATGTGTGTATGTATATGTGTATGTATGTATATATGTATGCATGTATGTATTTAGCTTATTAAAGGCTTTTTCTATGGAAAATTGTTTTAAAAGTAAAGTTGTACCCGAAATATTAGTTTCTAAAGCATTTTTTTAGTTGCGTCGATATTTCCGAGGGTTCGTTCTTCGTGTTTCTTCTATGTATTGTCTTCCTCGCTCGTCTTCTTTATAAGCTTTAGGAAGTCGGGTAAATAGTGGAGGGAGAGAAGCGTTACATTGTCACGTGACTACCCCGCTCTCCGTTCTAGCGCAGACAGTCGTAGCGACTTACAAGAGCGCACGGAACACTGGTCTGTCGGATCTTGAGTTATTACTTCGATTCAGATCCGGTGAACAAAATATACAAATCTTTTCCTCGGTCTTAGACAGAAGGTATTTTATCAGAGGATGATACCAACCCCCCATACCTGACGGGGCTGAGCATACACATAAAACAATCTCGTTTAAAATACTACCTCTTTCTTTAAAATAAATAAATGGATCTCATAGCGTTTAGTCACTGTAGGTCCTACTTTATTTCATTGCAATAGAGTAAATTACAGGAGGGAGCCGAAACAATTAGACGATTAGTGATTTTGATAATTAAAACTTTAATTGACAAGTAAATGTTTGCAAGCTAAATAAAAGCAAACTACAAACTACACTTTTGAAGATAATGTCACTCAGGTGAGCTCCCCCGGACGTTAGACAAACCTCAGCACGTTGTCCATCACTTTCCTCGACATAGATAGTCTCATTGTTTCCGCCCCACCCTGTATAAACTAGTGAGTTCAGGAAATCAGGGTGTATTCTAACACCCCCCCCCCCCCCTCCCCCGGAGTTTTACTATCCTCTGTCTCAAATACTTGTGCATTTCCTTAAAGCTCATCCTATTCCAGTTTTCTCCGATTCTATAGTTAAAGCTACTTACAATATTAAAGATGCTCCTAAACGTAACACGAATTTAAAACCCACTTTGGTAGCCGCATGTCTAAGGTGTCATTTTCGCAGTAGGCTAGACTGCCGATGGCAGGATGATCGAGGTTCGAATTTCTGCCGGAAGTGTTGCGAACTTTTTCAAAATTATTTTCCACTTCGGCATCTAAGCAAATGCGGGTACAATTCCTATAAATATAACCTTCTTCATTCATAAAACAATTAGAAATAAGCGTATACCGGAACGGTTAGTAAGAAGCTGTACTAATTAAAACAATTATTGGAATAAACATTTTACTTGAAAATAAAAGTTGGTACCCACAAGTCCAAGTAAAGTCTTGATTGATCAACTTTATTAAATCATCTAATTATACTGGTATAAACTAATTTGTAATTGAAATCAAGCTCTTAAGCGATCGAATGAAGAAATGTAGCCTTTAATATCAGAGAAGGCTTTAAATTAGAATTTATTTAATATTTAAGAATATTTCTTGAACGCAATAATATTTACCCTTTCTCAGTTTCATCAACTTGTGCTCAATTATATAAATTACATAGTTAGGAAAACATTAATTAGTAGTGCTTAAAAATTCAACTGTAGGGAATTAGTGGGCCTAATTTGAAAATAGAAGGTCTATTCGAACAGAGTAGCAAACTGTGTAACTTTAAATATTCCAATTATCCGTTTTCATGCGGTAAGTTTGTGGTCCAAATATCCAAACCACAAACAGGGGCATATGCTACTATGATTTACTATCAAAATATTATTAAATTTGTTCGCAGGTTCATACAAAATTATCCGATTACATTCGTGTGGTCATTTTATTTCACATTATAGCGTTTCATAAATAGGTGTGTAGATTTTGTAATTATAAATTAACAATTTTACAAATGATTTTTAAAAAACATGACAAGTTGAATAATTAATCAAAAAAGAGGGATTAGTAGAGAGTATTATTATTATTATTATTATTATTATTATTAGCACCGCGTCTTACTACCCGTTCGGATTATACGCACTTACGCTAACGTGTAATGGTAGGTGGATGTGAGATGAAATGAAGGACCTACAGTTTAACGTGGAATCCGAACCACGGTGGAGGCCTGGCATTCCCCACATTCACAAGATATCTTGTCAGAGGTGAAGGAAGGGTTTGGAAATCAAATAAATCTGTGCCGGGACCGAGGATTGAACCCCGGCCGCCAGCATAGAAGTCTGAGTAGGAGAGTAGAAATACCCAATTATTAACCTATCAAAAATTAAATGGCCCAAATTAAGATACTAACAATGTTTGTAAAAATATATAGATTCATCCGCCAGTTCCAACCAAGCCTAATGAGTTTGGTTGGGCGCCAACAACTTTTTACATCGCTTCCTTCAACATCGCCGAGTTGTTGGAAATTAGTACTTCACTGAAGTACGTATAAAAAACAAAAACAAAGCAGCTTCGAATTTGTTTACTTTTTTATCGAATGGAAATACGTCACTTTCTGAGTAAATTTTCACTTATAATACTATTTATATGAAATTAATTGAACGAGTTCTAATTTCTAACAGTCACCATATTTTCAAGCAAGAATTATTTTAGCTATAGACGGTCTGAATAATTTTTACTATTAATAGAATTAAAATCCAAATCTTAAAAAATATGATAAAACTAAGTATTTAACTTTCCCCAAATTGCTAAAATAATTTTTCGTCAATTCTTATTTAGTTCACATGAAGTGGGAAATTAATGGTTTTAAAACTGTTAATTTGGTACCATAATCACTTAAAAATAAATCTCTACCTAATAAGAATCATAATAGTTCCAAAAATATTACATATATTTAAAATTTAATTTTTTGTATGTCGATCTTTCTTTTCACTCGCTTCGGTGGCCGCATGGTCTAAGTCGTCACTTCGTAGTAGACCAGACTGCCCTTCCATATTTTTTTTACTTTTCATTCACGCTAATGCGGGTACACTCCCTATATATATGTTCTCCCTAAAATCATATTCTTAATTAGTACATATACTAATAGCCTGAACGAGTAGTATATACGCTTTAAGTACTAATTACGCTAATGGATTAGGAACTGGGAAGGTGGAATTAGAGGAAGTGAACCCGCATTTTCGTGGAGGGAGAGTGGAAAACCGTTTAGGAAAAGACCCCTCCAGTTCACCCGACCGAGATTCGAACCTCGATCTCCCCGTCCTCGACAGTCTAGCTCAACACGACTAACGCGTTAGACAACTACGCCACCGAGGCGGGTAACGAGTAGTAAATCGCGATGCAACAACAACAAAATCTGAAATTCAAAAATTTGAGGTGCTTATTCTTAATTTGAATACAATATTGCTATGTTAACATCTACGCCCACGGATTTGCCCAGGAATCCAAAAGAACCGAATACCATTCTTCTCGTTTTGTAATATTGTTCTTATTTCTAAGGGTCTTATTGTGAACTCCCCGAGCACGTAATGTACAGTTTAAAAACTACAAATTGGATGGGTTAATTACTTGACATCTTGGCTCAGTTGATTGCGTGTAGGTCTACTGAATCAAGTGTCCCAGATTCGATTCCCGATTCAGACACATAAAGTATCAATGGTGAAAATTGTGATTCACCTTCCGTTGGAATTAAGAAAAAAAAAACTGTGTACTTGAGAGTGTGTTCCTCCTACGGTCAAACTAGTTTTACAATCAAGTGACCATACAATAAGTTTTACAATCAAGTGACCATACAATAAGTTTTACAATCAAGTGACCATACGATAAGTTCATCCAGAGTCTGTCTCTTAAATTTTACTAGCATTAATAATAAATAAAGATTATTATTATTATTATTATTATAGCACCGCGTCTTACTAACCGTTCGGGTTATACGCACTAATGTGTAATGGTAGGATGATTGTGAGATGAAATGAAGGACCTACAGTTTAACGTGGAATCCGAACCACGGTGGAGACCTGGCATTCCTCACATTCACAAGAAGTCTTGTCAGAGGTGAAGGAAGGGTTTGGTAATCAGATAAATCTGTGCCGGGACCGAGGATTGAACCCCGGCCGCCTGCATAGAAGTCTGACACCTTACCCCGAGACCACCAGGTCACCAATAAATAAATAAAGAAAAATGAGAATTTGCATTTAGTATTTAATACAGCAGGCGAGCACCAACAAACGGACAAGAGTATAAATAAAAGAATCACAATTTTATTCAAAACATTACAAATAGTGCAATTGTATATTAAAAATTGTGACCTAGCGGTCTAGGGGTAATGTGTCGGACTTCTCTGCTGAGGGTCCGGGTTTCAATCCTCGGTCCCGGCACAGATTTATTTGATTGCCAAACCCTTCCTTCACCTCTAACAAGACTTGTATTAATCACAACTTGTGAATGTGTGGAATGCCAGGCCTCCACCGTGGTTCGGATTCCACGTTAAACTGTAGATATCTATTTCATCTCACAATCACCCAACCATTACACATTAGCGTAAGTGCGTATAACCCGAACGGATAGTAAGACGCAGTGCTAGTAATAATAATAATAATAATAATAATAATAATATATTATTATTAATTTACCAATTAAATAATTAAAAAGGAAAAAGAAAATAAATTAAGAGTAAAATACATTTGTTATAAACACTGCCTACAACCAGTTAGGGAAATACGCATTCCACTAAAGTGCGCTAATATGTTATGGGTGACTATGGTTGAATTTAGAGGAAATGTACTGGAATTTGAGTTAAGAAAGAGTGGTAAGCTTATAGATAAAAACCACTCTTAGTACACTTGACCGGGAATTAAACCAGCATCTGCCCATTAATATAAGTCCAATTTAATTCGAAAGTGAGTCCTTAAACTATTTGGCAACTGAATTGAGTGTATAAAAGCTTAAAGTGTTCTATTTTCAATAATAGTGTAGGCAAAATTTAAAGGATATGGGCCCGCATTTTGATTTATAAAGAGTGTGAAACTATTTAGGGAAATCCCTCTTCCGAAGGGCCTACACCTGATCAATATTCGAGCACAGAAACACCTCAACAGTGCAGATCTTAAGTGGGGATTTAGGAGCAGCGATTCAAGTTCACTGTTCTAGCAGCTTTTGTATCTAAACAATGTTTTGGTCAAAATAATACAAATATTAATACAGTACAAACAGAGTTTAATTTCCCGCAAAGGCTATTATCAACAGTTGTTGAATATCTGTCAAGGTTGTCCTGGAATTTAATAACAACTTCTTCTTGTAACTTAAATTTACCCTTCTAATATTGCAATGCTCATGAAAGATAATTTAATGACTGCTCATGACTGATATTCAACAACAGTTGCTATCACCGTGTGGAGAAAATTAAGCTATGCTTGTATTGAACAAATACTAGATTTATTTTGGACAAAAAAGTTTTGCAATAAAAACTGCATAAATATTGCCCTAAGCTCGCGTTCCTCATACTCCCCTCTTTTAAAATCCTCAATGATAAAATTGTAATAGTAACAATAATAATGATATCCTCCTTGCAGTTAACTAGTTGTACCTCCGAGATCTGCACAACAGGACAGAAGTCTGTGATGTGGATCAGATTGCCGGAGGTCATAAAGAGTTACTTGACCTCACGTTTGCCCACCACTCGAAATAAAGAGTTACTTGCCCCCACGTTTGCCCACCATTCGAAATCTCATGCATTTAAAAAGTCTAACTTTGTTTGCTTTATTACTTTTTTTTTTTTCCTCGAGAGTCGGTAGAACGGAAAACTTACTTTAACTTCAGACTTTTCAAGTACTGTACATACAACCGGCTTCAGTGGCTGAACAGTCTGTGGCGTCACTCTCGTGTTAGACTGTCCCACTGAAGACGGGAAGGTCGGGGCTCGAATCTTGGTTGGGTCTACTGATGGTGTTTTTTTTGCCTAAATGGTTTTTCATGCTCCTTCCACGAAAATGTGGGTATATTACATCTAAAAGATATTTTAAGACCGCGTCTTGCTACCTGTTAGGGTTATACACTTACATACTAAATACGATCGTGATATTTAGGGATTAGAAAAGTTATATTTATAAAAAATGTCCCCAGGTTTTCGAGGGGGAGAGTGGGAAACCATTTTGGGGGAAAAACCTCATTACACCCACCGAGATCTCCCAATCATCGGCAATTTAGTCGATGTGGGTGAAAAGTTTAATAATCAGCTTTTAAAAACTTTAAACTATAATATATGTGTATGTTGCACACAGAGTAATTTCTCCACATCCTGCAATTAGTAAAGTTTACGTGAAATATTATTACATTTCTATTTCAAACGCTAAATGTGTTCCTTATACACATTTTAAAGGATTTGATAGTGGAGTAAATAATGTAAGTAAATTACTGTTTTAAATTCTAATATAATAACTATACAAAGGTTTTCAAGTTGGTCTGTAGAGTTTGTACATTTATTAAACCCATGCAGTGCCGGTATGTCCTGTTAAGGACCTTGATAGTCCTCCTAAGGACCTTGATAGTTACTTACCGATACCATACAAAGTTTAAATTTGATAAGGCTACTACTTAGAATGCTATATTTATGAAGAAATTCTTAAACTTAAAATAAATTCAAGACGACGGATTCAAAATGGCGAACTAAATGTAAAAATCGAGTCCTAAAGGACTGAAACTTGGTATGGACCATGCAATATTCACGAGAAAATTCTAAAACATAAAAAAAAAATCAAGATTGTGGATCCAACAGTGCGGATGAAACGTAAAAATTGAGTCTAATAGAGAAGACATTTTGTATGGACACTAAAGTGTATTCCATATTTGTGAAAAAATTCCATAATTTAAAATCCAAAATGCTTGGCAAAATGTGTGGTATGGATGCTATGGGGCACGATATCTTTTTTTTAAATCCCTAAACTAAAAGAATCCGAGATGCCGGACGTAGCGTACAAATGGAATCCAACATGGATTATGTACTTGTCTACTAGATAATGACATTTTCTGGATGATATCAAATCTAACTTTTGGGTATTTTCTGATAAGATTACTACCAAAAACAAAATTTTCTGACCCCAATAATCAGTCACCCAAAACTGTGCCTCTCTCTCTCTCCGTGTTCCCAACTACTTGATCTGCACCCTCTCCGGGCACCCTAGGCCATATTACTCCTTTCCGTCTATCTTATGGTCGTGCTCAGACTACTGTCATCCATAGATATGTACTAAAATGACCTATTATTTGTTCGTAGCGTCTCGTGGCAAAATGGTGATCTTTGTTTCATAGAATTTATATGGAATTTACTTTTTAATATTTTGAGAGAGTAAGGTTTTATGTAGTATTCAAATTCGTAAGGCATCAAATAAAGTAGATTATTTTGGTGTTCCTTGGTCTTTTTCCGATGCTGCTAAAGTCTCTATCAAGGAAGGTTAATTTCCCAAATTATAACATTATTTAGAAGACTATTCTCCCTCTATTCTTAAGTTTTAGTTATCTTTATTAGTTTGACTAGTTATTCCTTATTTAATTAATTTGTTTGGATACAATTTGGGCTTATTATAGCCAAATAATATTTTAAAGGGAAGCCGGATATATAATTATACATTCAAGTTATCTAGAGACCCCTTAGTTGAAAAGTCAACGCCCAGGATGAGGATGACTTCGGCCGACACAGCTTCAATCAGAGAAGCAAAACTTACCTATCGGGATGGATGAATTGACCATGTTGCCAAACAGACAAGTGTAAAATATAACATCTAAAGGTAATTATTTGTGACCCTGAGGCTGACAAGCAGCTTGCGTTCATAAGACCAGGACTAGAATAATTCATGGCTTCTGAAGCTGGAAGACGGACAGCTTCTCAATAATGATTTTCTAGAAAATGACATCTATTTGCTAGACCAACTTTTAGGTCATGAAGCTGGGGCTATAATTATATTTGCAGTTATGTAAATACTGCGACTAAGAAATGATGCTGTGATGTCTGTAAATGAATAGGTTCTAAAACTACTGTAAAGAAAATTTGTGTTGCTACTTTAGGGTGGACTCTATTTCTTTGAGTAAATCCAAAGGGATAGTTATCCAGTTGAGATCAACACTCTTACTCCCTTAGGTATGCCTCCACATAAACCGTATTTGTAAACTGAATCTATAGTTATGTTGTTACGAAATCTGAATATTAAAATATGGTTGTGTAAAGGAATTCGCCTATCAATCGATAAGTTGAGAAAAAAAATTAATTTCAGAAACCATTCTCACAGGTGTCTTCCCAAAGGTAACCCATCTTTTATGTCTCGGATAGATCTCACACCCACCGACCCAGACTCGCCCTTTGAACTGCCGACTGTCCCAAGGCCAGAGCCTGAACAAGGTTGGTGTCTAACCTGCCAATCCAGTGGTCAGTCATGGCCAGTTATCTGTAGCCTTCTCAATAGTGCACCGTGCCATAGACCAGAGATAGACAGTATATTTTTTAATGTAGCCACAGGTGTGGCGAATGAGAAGTGAAATTCGCCACATCATGTAAAAAAAAAGAGAAATTAGATTGCTCAATCGAACATCTAAACAACACACATTGGTTGAACAAGTTTATTTAAAACATGTACACTTTGACTACTCAGTTACAACCACCTCCGACATAAATAATGAACATTATTCGGATTGAAAATATTAGCTTTTTTGGGGGGGAGGGGGGTATTTATTGGCTAATTTTTTAAATAATTTTGTGTGACACGTTACATAAACACTGACTGAATATTTGAACTCAAGGAATATGAGGAATGCTTCCAATGATAAGCAGGAAATATCAAGTTAGCACTTTCACACACCGTCAGGAAAAAGTTTATTCTACTGTGAGAGTTGGCAAACTAAAATTGGCCACACTTTCATTCATTGGCCACTATTTCAGTCAGGGTGGCCACCCTGGCCATAGATATTAAGTAGAGTCAGTGCAAAGTAATTGTCTAAGTGTCCTTATAAAGGAAGAGCCAAAAATCTAAACTGAAAATGTATATAAAAAAAATAGAGTTAATACTCTATTTAAATTGAACTACAGAATATCTGAACATTTAATTTCTCTCTACACTGCCACAAGAAAAAAATAAAACCTATTTCAAATAATTCTGTTAGAATAACACCAAATATTTGAGCATAGTAATTAGGCTGAGAGAAGAATTCTGTTGCAAAATGTTGGTATCGATCTACATTTCCCGAAATATAGGTCTATCTCTTATGGGCGTTTATTTCCATAAAACCTGATAACCTAAAGAAGCCATGGACACATATTGCGCTGCTTCCTGTTATTTAAAATTTAAAAATAGATAAAAACAAGGAAAAGTATTTGCACAAAGTTTGGAGTAAAGCTGGCCAGGAACAGCATAAAATCGTTAGTAATCTAATATGTGATGAAGGACCGTTACACCGTTACAAATAAATACACCATCCACACACACACTTTGATGCGAGATCATTCGAATACAGAAACATTCGTATATTGTTACAGTGTTCAATGGGCGAGTTGCCATGCTTTGCGAAAAGACAAAGACTCGATTTTACCGAGCAGACATGTTTGATCATTCGTTCCTTTGTGATGGTAATCTTCTTTAACCATCTCCCGCAGCAACAAGCGGTCTGTTTGTTGTCAGGGACTAAAGCAGGTAAATTAAATAACTGACTTGAAGCAACTTTTCTTTCACATAGTCTCTTCCAATAATACCAAGGCACCAGTGATCATACAGTTCAAGGTGGTATGGAAGGTAACGCGCAAATTGCCAGTATTTTTGCAGTTTTTATGGCAATATACTTTTAGGCCAAAATAAATAAAATATTTATCCAGTACAAACATATAGTTTAATTTTCTTCCCATGTTGATATCAACAGTTGTTGAGTATCCATCATGAGCATGGTGACATTATACAACAAACTTTTTAAACGAAGAGAAAAAGTTATCTTTAAATAATCCCAGAACACCCTGACAGATATTAAATACATTTTAAGGTCACCGTGTGAAGAAAATTTAATTCTAAGTTCGTACTAGAATATTTATTAATATAAGATCGAATCATTTTGACGGGTAATATTTTCAAATAAATAGCGAGTTATTTTGTTTTCAAAAATGTTTTATAATATTTTACATTTATTTAAAAACCAGATACCATTTAAACTTATGAAATAATTTCTCTTCTATTCATGTTAGCTCCTGAATGGGGCAGTTAATGATTGTTTGCTGACCTCTTATTTCAATATATTAATAAAGAATTTTCTTTGATCACCGCGTATTACTACCTGTTCAGATAATACGCATTATTATAACTATTATTAGGTGTTCTGTCTTACGTCAGGTCCATTCCTTATGTAAGTGAACTTAGACCTCCAATACGTCCTGTCCTCTGTCTCTTCCTTCAGTTCCTTCAAGTCATCCAATATTTGAATCCTCCTTCTTCCTAAGCTCCTAGGCACATATTATAATTACTCTAACGTGGTAGGGATGAGTAAGGAAGCATTTAAGAGGTAAATTACCCGCATTTGTTTGGAAGGAGATTGGAAACTATTTAGGAAAAACCACCCTCAGTAGACCCGACCGGAATTCTAACCCGATCTCCCCGTCTTCAGCAGGTCAGTCTAGCAGGAGAGTGAAGTCTTAGACGATTTGGCCATTTAAGTGGGTATTAATAAGTATTTTATTTAATATATATTAATTTAAGAATGTTATTTGACATGTAAAAAAGTGTTGTCACCGAAAATTGAATGTCAGTAAATCGTAATAACCAACATTAGACAATTTATTTTTAAAAAATGGGTAGATAACCGGGAAATAAACATGATATAATGTTTTGGAAAAAAATATATTTTGGTTTAGCCCTTGCACGTTAGTACTTCTAGTCTCAGTCGTTGATTAGCCCTGTCTGAAAGACTTTGGTTTTATTATTTGGGTTACAGATGTCTTGAAATACAAATACCTACAAACGTTTAAAAAAAAAATGAGAAAAATAGTATAAATAATGTTTGTTAAAATTAATTAGTTTTTTCATCTCCACATTGGATTGGATTCAAACTATTCTGTTTTGTAGTTTATGAATAAAAAGTTAATATAAAAGTAAAAAATACACAACAAAATGGGACCCGGTTAATATTTTTTTATATCAATTTGGATCATACTTCATGTGCTGATATAATCAGTCGGTTCAGAAAGCGCGCGTTAGATACCTCAAATAAAAAATAAAATAATTTTGGATTATTAGCAATCAAACGGGGAAAAAAACCCTACAAACATGACCGATTTAGTTAGTGGCCCCTTCTTTCACTTTTCATTGACCGAAAGCTTGCATCTCTTTCATTTTGGTCATCTATAGAGTTGGAATACCTGTCATTTTGAAATAGATAGATAAATCTAGATCCCATATTTAATTGCTTTGTTCAAACTGGCTCCAAAGAATGACACTGCCAAATTTCGTTAAAATTGGTCCATTTGACAGTTAGAGCGTGACTATATTTAGATATCCAGAGAGATGAAATGTCAAATGCACAAGCTAAAACATAACCTAGCTTCGCTTGGTCAGTTATATACGTTTATATCCTTATTTATATTTATTTTTTATATTTTAGTGTTATTAACTTTATTTATAATGGTTTACAATGTTTATCAATCAAAATATTTACTATGTATACGGAAACAAGTAAAATACGTAAGGTTGGTAGAGTGTTAATGAAAGGAAGTAAGAACTAAATATTTAACATTGAGTTAACCTTAGCTTTCTTTAAATATTTATATCTCATAATACACAGTTGAATAACCTATTTATAAAAAAATTAAAATATTAGACACACAATACTAAGGTTATTAACACTAGAAAATGGCATGTTTCATTTCTAAAACAATTTTATTAGTAGGAATGTTCAGAGAATGAAAGTTTGAATTAATTTAAATAAATGTGACAGAGTTTATATATATAGTTTTTTTTAGTAAGAGCTCATTTGGTTTGAATTTTTTTAAATAATTTGAATTCATATTAAATAACAATATTTAATTATCAATTGAGTAGGTTATTTCTTTATAAATTGTAATTATATATATTTTTTAAATCTCAAATGTAATCTATTAAATCGCTTAGCTGGAAATGGGATTTTTTGTTGCTAACCGAACTAATTATGTCTTGTATTTTAAATTAAAAGCTTATTAATGATTTGCTAGTGTAGTTATAAACTCAAAGGCCATACACAGATGGTTTTTGAGATGTGAGTTGAGGGAATATTACTTTCTGTGGAGGGTTATTCCCCAAACATTTCCCTTAAATACGGCCCTGACAATCTCAATACAGCTTGGAATGTTATTTGCCTGTGCTAAGCTTTTAAAAATTGATTTTTTTAAATCAAAATTCAAAAATTGAAAATTAAGGTAATATTGATTAAATTTTTCAGTGACCAAGTTTATCCGTATTGGCATCGCCGACAAGAATGACAGCCCGCCGTACTTTGATAAGGCTCTGTACGAGACGGAGGTGGACGAGAATGAAGAACTACATCACACGGTACTCACCGTCACAGCCAAGGACGACCATGAGGGTGAGTAACAAGACCTCCATCACAGCCAAGGACGAACATGAGGGTGAGTACTAAGACCTCCATTACAGCCAAGGACGACCATGAAGGTGAGTACTAAGACCTCCGTCACAGCCAAGGACGACCATGAGGGTGAGTACTAAGACCTCCGTCATAGCCAAGGACGACCATGAGGGTGAGTACTAGGACCTCCGTCACAGCCAAGGACGACCATGAGGGTGAGTACTAAGACCTCCGTCACAGCCAAGGACGACCATGAGGGTGAGTACTAAGACCTCCGTCACAGCCAAGGACGACCATGAGGGTGAGTACCAAGACCTCCATCACAGCCAAGGACGACCATGAGGGTGAGTACCAAGACCTCCGTCACAGCCAAGGACGACCATGAGGGTGAGTACCAAGACCTCCATCACAGCCAAGGACGACCATGAGGGTGAGTACTAAGACCTCCGTCACAGCCAAGGACGACCATGAGGGTGAGTACTAAGACCTCCGTCATAGCCAAGGACGACCATGAGGGTGAGTACTAAGACCGCGATCACAGCCAAGGACGACCATGAGGGTGAGTACTAAGACCTCCGTCACAGCCAAGGACGACCATGAGGGTGAGTAACAAGACCTCCATAACATGGTACTCACCGTCTACGATGACTGCGAGTAATCTAAAGTACCGATTCATCTACCGCAGCTCCTCCAAACAATACTTGCTCATAGAGATAACCCATCCAGTTTCTTGCTTCCCAAAGGCAGAACCTTATAAAGGGCTAATCCCCCCCCCCCCCCGCAATTATCAATATGACATCTTGCGCTCACAGAGAGGAACACAAGGTCCCAATAACCATCGCGGCCATATTCTCAAGGGTGGCATTGGGCCATATCTTCTCTCGATACCACTAGAAGTCACGCCGGGACATACCTAGGCTCAGGTATGCGTCTGGTGGGGTGTTGGCAGGGTAAAACTACCCCTGTTGTTTGTTTCTCCCAATCGGTACCATGTTACCAGGAGAATGGTGAGAACATATCACAGGTACAGTTTCAACCAACTATACCTGTAGTCTTCAAATTGAATAATGACACCTGGATAGCTCAGTGGTTAGAGAATTGTTGCACTGAACCAAAGGTCCCTGGTTCGAATCCCGTGTCCAGGTGTCATTTTCAATTTAAGGAATATGATATTTAGATGCAGCTATGACAGTAATTATTATTAATTAACATAATAGATTTGGAATCCAACACCTTAGTTCAGTCGATAGCATGTCTATCTACTGAAATAAGGGTCCCGGTTTCGATTCCTGGCATGGTGTGTGTAACCCGAACGGGTAGTAAGACGCGGTGATAATAATAATTATCTCGATTGTTAAAACAAGCATTTTAATCTCTTGACCCAGATAAATTATAAATAATACTATAATCACTTATTTATCTTTGTGGACTATGTAATTAGATTAATTATAATTTGTTTCATATGTATTTCAATTTTAATATGTTTCATATGTAATTATTTCATCTGCAATTCGCATATGTGAATGTTTCACAAACTAAGTACCTATCAAATTGCTAACTTAATATCAATCACCTTTTAGTAATCCTATTAATTGGTTGTAACTGTGTAAATAATCCTTGTTAACTTTTTCTTAGGTTGGTATTAAATTGATCACTCATGTAACTATTAGTTGGTTTTATTCCTCAATCTTGTATTAACAGTTCCATTCCAGTCATTGACTATTTATAATTTTCTAGTTTTCAGTAAATTCTACCTTATATTTTTATCGCTTTATAGGATCTTAAGCTCAATTACAGTTATACCTATATACAAAATTAATTTGCTCTTTAACAATTTCTGAGGTGATTCTTAGTAATATGGCTATGTATTTATAAGTGATTTAATTCTGACAACAATATTTTCTTCTCTTTGAATAATTAATTCTTTGTTATCTCCATCAATTCATATTGTTAATTGACTTATTATTTAAATTATTTTTCTTTATCTAACAAACTCTCCTCTAATAAACTAATCCCTCATCATTTATATTGTTTAATTGACTAAGAAGTGTATCAATCAATCAATCAATCAATCAATCAATCAATCAATCAATCAATCAAGAACGTTCCTTGTAAAACTAAGAGCTGTTTAGGCTAAGTATTCCAATCAGTACATCAAAGGTATTTTCAGCACCGCGTCTTACTATCTGTTCAGTTTATACGCCTATGTACTAATTACACTTAAAGGTTAGGGATTAGAAAGACTTAATTTAGATTAAGTGCACCCTCATTTGCGTGGAGGTAGAGTGGTAACTATTTAGGGAAATCCCCCTCGGTGCACACGACCGGGATCGAAACCTGAACTTCCCGTCCTTGGTGGTTTAGTCCAGCACAAAATTAGCGCGTTTGATCACGCGACCACTGAAGAGTGTTTTTAATTAATTAAAGATTTGGTCGGGTCCCGAGCGACGCAAGGTTTAATAATCCCGTAAAGGCATTAACTTTAAATTTACCTTTCAAGTACAGCCATTAAACTAAAAATATCTCCCCCAGGCGATGCCGGGTACTTAGCTAGTATTGAATACAAATATATTGAAAGTAGGAGTGTGTACATTAACCACTAATTAATTAAGACGTATAGGCCTACATGTTAAACAAAGGATGCTCGACTAAGAAGGAGCCTTTTAAATAATTTAGTTCACATACATTAAGTTGATGACGTTGTGAGCCAATATTTAATATAAAGTGTAAGAGATTTTTAACTATCAAATAAATGGTCCTTCAATTAATATAACATGCATTAAGTATAATTAAATTACCAGCTATACAATATTTTATTTCATATTATTTACCATATGGTGGGTGGTTATATTTATATATATGAGCTTTTAAAATCTATTTTTAAAATATTCTCTATATTAGAATGCTATGAACAGTGATTGGTTTTCAATTCCCTAGCTGTCTCCATTCATTGGCGTATTTTGCTTGAATGATTTTTATAGTTATTTATTTTTTGTTTGGGAAGCGTTGGGGGTTAAATACATTAAGCATTTTTAAGGTATATGAATATTTAACGTCAACTACTTGATTTAGCATCGATATAATAGTTTATAAGCACTAACGTCAAACAAACGCTTATTAAATACATTAATAAGCCATGCATTTTGGGGGGAGGAGCTTTGAATTATAAATAATAAAATAATTTATCTTTTTTTATATAAATATAGAGTTTAAAATTAGTTGTCACACGATGAAAAAAAGAATTAAAATAAGGTCTAGAGTATGTGTAAAAATGAATATAATGGTACTTTCAAGTGTTATTTATCACAAAATATGCCAAAATAAAAAAACATTCTGAATAGTTTTGGTCACAGAACTGAAGTAGTTAGGAATACAACATTCATATTTTACAAAACGAATGCAAATTATCTCTTTTATATGCCATGGTTGGTATTATTTCAGCTATACATACACAAAGTGGACTGGGCAGAATTTATATTTTATAGACTACTACATTCGTTATTAAAATTCTGAAACATAGATGATATATTACTCGAGGCAATTTTATGTAAAATGAAAATATAAAACATTTTGTGGGTGTATTTTTATAAAGCATTCATGAGGCTTTTATCTTGCCAGAAGTCAAGTTGAGTTAAATAAAGGTAAAATATATCACAGAATGAAAATACTAATTTAACTTAATCTAGAGTTATCTTTAAAAGTCTGGTGACATTTACTAAGCTTTAGGTGTAAACCCTAAAAAGCAGTTGATTTTATTAGTGAATAAAATATTTTAATTCCTTAAAATTTATATTAAAATTATACCACGAGGTATTTATATATTATTCTATATATTTAATTATATATTAATAAATTAATCCTTACTATAGCTAACTCAATATTACTTAAGCTATAATTAACTCACTATTAATTAATCTTATTATCATGAAAGTTTTTTCAATCAAAAAGTATTAAAATTTAAAATAATTATTTCACTCTACTTTGTTTAGTGCATATGGGGTCTATATTTGGGTTTTATTAAATTTGAGATATATATTTATCAGTGTCTGTAAGGATAAAGTTGATAAGCTTCAACAAAATTATACATTATTTTATTAGTTTTACACCTAATTTTTATTGATATAACGATTTAATTTTTTCTATTACATTTATAGAAGATAATCTCTCTATCTTCCGTTATAAGCTTTTATAACTTACAGTTACTGTTATAAGCTGTTATAACTTACAGTTACTGTTATAAAGATAATATCAGACTATTTAAAATTATAGCAATATATATTTCTATTTTAAGAAATTTAATAGACAGTTGATTTTCAATCTTTATGAAATCTTCCCAAATTTTGACATTTGTGTTTCGATTGCTCTAATTTTATAATTTGTTAATAATTTGACATTGGCAGGTTAGGAAAACCCTTACATAAAATCTAACAATGAATGATTTCTTATTTCATTAGATTTTATTTTGTCAAAATATCAAGATTAAAGTTTCATTTATAAAAAATTGCGGATGTACGATTCGTATTTTATATTTTACATTTATATTTACACTATTATTAGTGTCATGTAACATTTACTTATAGCATTGCTCGAAAATCAAGACCAGTCGATAACTTTCTTTACATCAAAACAAGTTTTGCCAACGGTCTTAACATTTTTAGCCAAACATAAACTGACTAAGAGAGAAATATTTTAATAAATGTTTAATTAATTTTCTTCGTCTCTACGGAGATCAAAGTTCTTTCCCCTCCCCTTCTCCCAGCCTTTTGGTAAAAGTTTTATAAGCATAGCTACTTTTTTATTAAATACCATAAATTATATGTTTTCATAATGATATATTTTTCGATTTGATTGTTTTATTAATACTTTTGTAGATAGAAGAAAGCAATGCTTTACAATTAAGTTTAAATATGAAAAAAAGAACCTTGGGGGATGAATGATTATAATTACTGAAGTTAAAAAAGGACAACTGGATACATATATTTAATTGTATATTGTTTCTCTCCTCCATCTTGATTCGTTTGGAACGTGCGATGTATTAAGTTTATAAGTTTCATTTTTTAATTTATTAGAATTTTAATTTTAGATTACATTGAAATACTCCTATATCTAACAAGTTTTTTTTTCAAACGATACAATAATTATATAATTAAAGTTTGTATTATATCTGTAAGAAGGTACAGGAAAGGTGGATAGAAACTAAAAGGAGACAAACACAATATGGCTGTTACAATGAAAAGAAGAACACAGTTCACATTTTACATTGCTGCCACTGGACAAAGAGGTAATGGCTGCCTCTTGAAGTAAATCGATCGTTTCCGTCCAATCATCCCCCGGCCTAGGTTTCATTCTATCGGAACTCATCAGGAGGGAGTGTGAAACGCGCAACGCAATTTACTAAAAAGAGTAAAACCAAGAAACATATTAATTGATGTTTGTAATAGTAGTTTATTAATATTCATCGTCTCATCTTTAATCTTTTTTTTGTTCATTAACTTAACGCATTTCCAATAAACTTCCCGCAGAGACTTTTGTCTGTACATGTGTGGTCTAGTTATAAGGGGGGGTTTACTTAACATGTTACAGTTCTCTCTTTTGGTGTGAAGTGTGAGTGGTCAAAAAGGTTTATGACCTAGATGTTGAAATAGCATATATATGTTATTATTTATTATTATTATTATTATTAGCACCGCGTCTTACTACCCGTTCGGGTTATACGCACTTACCGCTAATGTGTAATGGTAGGGTGACTGTGAGATGAAATGAAGGACCCACAGTTTAACGTGGAATCCGAACCACGGTGGAGGCCTGGCATTCCCCACATTCACAAGTTGTGAGTATATATATGCTTTATAGAAAATATAAATATGTTTGTCCCCACTTACACGGATATGTAGTCTGGAATTATACATTCTATAGAATATACTCTTATTTTAGCACCGCGTCTTACTAACTGTTCAGGTTATACGGATATGTATTAATAACTCTAATGATGTTAGGGATAAGAAATGTTTAATCATGAGGTATTGTACCCGAATTTGTGTGGAGGGAGAGGGGAAAACCATCAAGGAAAAATCACCCTCAGTTCACCTGACCGAGATAAGAACCTCAATCTCCCTATATTCAGCTGTTTCGTCTACTGGTAGATAGACAGACGTCTTAGTCCACGTGCCCACCGTCTTACTTAGGTTTAGAAGAACCCCTCCAGTACACGAGATTCTTAACTTAGATATCCCCATTATCGGAAGTCTAGTATAAGAGTAGAGTAGCGCCCTATACCATGTATCCACCGAGGTGGTACGGTCTTGGGAGTCAGCAATTCTCCAAACCTACGAATAACAAGCAGCTCAGCGCGAATGAGGTATTGGCTTATGGTCGAATATCACCAATTTTGCGGCCATTAATGGTATTCATGTGTTTGCAAAAAAAAAATGTTATTTTTTTCCCCATGTTCTCAACTATAATAATTTTAGCCAAGGTTCACGCGAAATTCCCTCCCCTAAAAAAATATATTATATATTTACGTGTGGTCGATCGTAAACTCGGTATGTATAAATATAGTAAAACGAGCTAGTTTGTTGCTGCCTTATATTATGGTCTGTGGTTTTATGTAACTTGTTTTATTACAAGCTAGAAGAAAGTTTACTCCCATAGCACGGAAATATACACGCACGCTCTTCCCGACATGCATAGCAAAGTGACAGTACTTTCCCTACATTTATGTTCAAAGGTTGGCAGGGATGTTTCCTTATACCAGTTCGCAAAGTCTGCCAATATTTTCCCAATAAAAACAACGAGTGCTCCGCGATACGTTTATTGTTGTAGTTCAAAGTTACCACATGTGTGTTTGTATTTATATCGAATATTATGTTTGAGAAATACAAAACACGAGACGATATTTAGAGTACAAATACACGAACATGAAAACTCTTGTACGTTATAGTTATGATACAATGTAGCAGTATATGATTAATGACATTCATTTTATTCTACCGCGTGGTACTTACTACACGTCCTGTTTATATGTATTTTAATTAATATATTATTATTATTATTATTATTATTATTAGCACCGCGTCTTACTACCCGTCCGGGTTATACGCACTTACGCTAATGTGTAATGGTAGGGTGATTGTGAGATGAAATGGAGGACCTACAGTTTAACGTGGGATCCGAACCACGGTGGAGGCTGGCATTCCACACATTCACAAGTTGTGATTATACCGTCTTGTCAGAGGTGAAGGAAAGGTTTGGAAATCAGATAAATTTGTGCCGGGACCGAGGATTGAACCCCGGACTCCAGCACAGAAGTCCGCACCCTGGATCACCAGGTCACATTTTAATTAATCTAATAAAATACACACTTTAGAGGTAGGATCAAGACAAAGTATATCAGCGATTTTGTGGAGAGAAAGTCGGAAACTATTTTAGGGGAAACACATTAATAAACCAGACCTTCCCTCCATCTTCAAGCCAAACTAGACAAACGTTAACAGCCTAACATTTAGTGCACGTGCCTCCGAAACGGATCTAGGACTCATAACTAGTTGAAATGTTAACATTATCCTGACCCACTTAGGGGGCCGCGTAGTCTAACGCGCTAATTCGTGTTGGACTAGACTGTCGAAGACGGGGAAATCAGGGTTCGATTCCACTCTGTTGCACTGAGGTTTTTTTTTTCCTAAATGGCTTTACACTCTGCCCTCACGTAAATGCGGGTGCACTTCCTCTAAATTAAGCCTTCCTAATTCCTGACCCATTAGTGTAGTTAGTAAAGAGGCGTGTAGCCCCTTCTTGTAGTAAAACTGGTTGATAAAATAATAACATTTACGTATTGGTTCAATAATTGGTACCTTTCGATAGTAAATTTGGTGAATTTAAAAAAAATACATAAACTTTTATTTTTGTGGTCAGCAATGGTAACATGTTATAGGTATTTACAATATATACCTAAAGTTAACACTGCAAATCCATGACTTGACGTATGAATACGTAAAAGTAGCTCCAGTAACTTGATCGGTTCATTCCCAAGAAAATGAGGTCATACTTGCTTTTAAATGTAGAGTCGCGTTTCCCCCGGTGGGTTGTCTTTGCAAGTGGATGTAAACTTATGCAATTCCAGAGCCTTTTTTTGATGGATCTTACCGTTTAGCCACAAGAGACCTCTAAAATAAGGTCTACACTGACTTTAAAGTTGCTCCGACATTTTGAATTTTTTTCGTGGGTTAAAATTTGTTTTTGTATTTTTGGAATTTTTCCGTCGGTTACAGGCTAGAAGCTATAAGTTTGCCAAATTTCAAGTTTCCAGCTCATCTGGAAGTGGGTAAACATTAATGCCAGTCAGTGAGTGAGTCAGCCGTGTGGCTTTATAGTAGTAGTACGGTACCGAGCTGCTTTTAGTTCGAGCTTTGGTGACGTCACCACCAGACTGCGTTAGTTCAGCGCGACCTCGAGGGTCGGTGGTTCGAGCTTGACCTCTTGTCATCGAGCGGACCAGAGGGAACAGAGACGACCTATCGGTGGCCGTGCAACGCGACGATAATAAATAAGCAGGAAAGCAGTAATTGTGTATTTCTTGCATAATCCCGGCATCTGGTCCACGCGGAGGTTCGTCGGGCCAGATCTTGTATCTGGGACCTAGCGGTCCAGGGGTTCGGCACACAACAGAGGATTTGCTTCCCCTCCCCTTAAAGTATATATATATATTTGCTTGTAGCTCAGAAATAGTTGGTTCTACACAAATATATTTTTGTATCTTTAATAGAACCACAACTTTACGATGGTAAGTTATTTCGTATCTCAAATATTTGTGGAGAAATGATGAATAGTGGAAAATTTCCCACAGGTGAATTAGCCTCAAAGTAATTTTCATAAGTAAATAAGAAACTTCATCTTGTTTATATAATGATAAACAATGTCTAGATATAAAATGTAATCAAAATCGTTAGAGAAAGTTGTTTCGATAAAATTGGATTTTTCTCTTTTTGCCCTTCAATAAAATACCCTTAAATTAAGGGTTAAATATCTAATTTCAAAAACTCCTTGGGGTGACCTTATGAAAACCCCGAAGACCAAGTTTCAGCTCAATCGGTAAAATAGTTTCGACTCTAGCTCAGGTACAACGACAGACAGACAGACATCGCAAAAACAACATTTTGGTTTCAGGAGGTCATGAAACGTCGATGTTTATCAAAATCTCTAGATTGAATTTTTTTTATCAATTACAACAATTCTCTCTCCTAGGTGTTAAGAGAAAGTAAAAAGTTATTTAGAGAGGTCTCATGAAATATAAAAGTTGTTTTAATGGAAAATGTGTATAATGTAAGTTCCCCTACTTCCCTTGTACCTTACAAATAAATGTTATCAAAGATAAAAACCTGTTTAACGTATAAAGTTATTTATAAATGTTTCAAATCTTTCAATAGGATTTAAATTAATTAAATCTTATTTAAAGATATAATTATTTAAGTCTATGTCTTTCTATCAATTCATCCTTCATTAATATTACATATTTTCTTTTTGAAAAGAGCATTTCAATCGTATTATTGTATGAAATCACATACGCCTTTTATAAACATTTATATTTATAAAACAAAGTTTATTTCTTTGTTTACTAAAGTACGGAAGGAAATATATGTGAGTTAATAAAGGAAGGATAGCTCTACCATTATTTTTTGTTTACAAATCTTTTCTTCCATTTCCTTTACATGAAAAGCTCCTTTATTTGCTATCCAGAAATAAATAGTCTGCTTGTCTTTTTCTTGGTTTTAAATGGTTAGCATTATTATTTTAAAAATATAGTCAACATTTAAATTAAATTGATTTATAAGCATTTTTTAAATTACTCGTAGTTCACCTTAAAACACATGTTCAAATATAATTGATACTATCTATGCTTTTATATACATACACTTTTAAATCAGTATAATATTTTTCAAAAAAAGGTATGTTTTAATTTACCAATAAGGTCTTAAATTATGTCTTAATTTATCTTTATCAAGGATGGACCAAGCGAGAGATAATACGTTGTTTACCCTTTCTTTAACCAGAGGCGTAGTTTATTGGATAGGGCCATAGTGTAGCTCAACATGGTAAGACTGCTGCCCTTCGGTGACCTGGTGGTCTAGGGGGGTAAGGTGTCAGACTTCTCTGCTGAGGGTCCGGGGTTCAATCCTCGGTCCCGGCACAGATTTATCTGATTGCCAAACCCTTCCTTCACCTCTGATAAGATGTGTTAATAACAACTTGTGAATGTGTGGAATGACAGGCCTCCACCGTGGTTCGGATCCCACGTTAACTGTAGGTCTTTCATTTCATCTCACAATCACCCTAGCATTACACATTAACGTAAGTGCGTATAACCCGAAAGGGTAGTAAGACGCGGTGCTAATAATAATAAATAATAATAATAATATAATAATGCTTTTCACGGTAAATGAAGTGTTCGTAAACCAAATTGGTTTATTTATTTCAGATATTTTGACTTGAAAATGTGTGTGGCACAAACATACAAATATATCAAAATATTATTTTTACTATCTTTCTGTTCATATGATTGTGTTAGTTTATCATGAAATTTTAAGTTTATTTAAATTTTGCTGATAAAAATTGGTTTTAAAATGATTTATGGTAATTTATTATTCTCTATATTATGAATAATACAAAAAACTGTTATGTACATGATTTAATAGATTATGAATTATATTATGCGTACAACCAAAACTAGCTGTAAGACGCGGTAATAAAAAATAATAACATACTTCCATGGTCACATGGTCTTGGGCGTCTATCAAACCTTAGAATATACTGTCGATTACGGGGAGATCAGAGTTTGAATACCGGTCGGGTGTGTAGAAGAGATTTTTACTAAAATTTTCCATTCTCCCTCCACGTAAATCCGATTACACTTCCTATAAATTCAACCTTCCTCTTCCTTAACTCATTAGCTTAATTAGTAGGGCCTACATATAGGTATAACCCGAAACCGTGAAAAAAAATTAATAATAGTATATAAATTAACCTAATCGTGAGTAGCAAAAATAATGTGAAATAAAAGTTTGCTTTTTGATAAAGTTTAAACTATTTTGCAAATGATTCAAAGGAAAATAATAAATATGTTTATATTTTAAACTTTCATAACATACAATAAACACTAAGTTATCTAAAAAAATCAAGCAATTTTTTATCATAGATTAATTATTGAACTTGAAACATTAGTTGATGGTCTATTTGTTGTTTCAAACCTGATAAATTATGTAATTCCCAAGCAAGTTGTTAAAGTTAAAGCGGAAAATGAAAATGTTTTCCTCGCACATTCCAACTCTAAGACCAGTCCGTCGATTTAATTGACCAATTCCCTGAGGCTTGTATTTGTTTAACATGTTTACTCCACAGCGAGGAAGAAACGTCCAAAGTAAAATTAAAACGTATTCAGCGAGTAAGCCAATTTTCCCGTTCAATGAATTATATTAGGTAAATATTACACCAAGTTAATAACGTGATATTTGAGTTGTAAGTTATGGCACACATATTATATCTGATATAAATATTATTTATTATGTATTCGTAGTTTTGTATATATACACATAAATAATAATATTATTATCTATTATTACAATACGTTGATTATTTAATTTCATATTTTAGAATGTTTTCTAAATAGTTTCTACTCATAGTTTGTATATCATATTATATGAAAAGGCCTATTTAATACGTATTTTCATAATCCACTGTATAATACACGTGGGTAATTAGACATGTATAATGTATATAATTTATTTCCAAATCTAACAACAATCTTTATTATTAAATATTTTACAAGAGTATTAAAATCTATGTCTACACGATTGAATAAAGCATTTAATTAATTTTATTTGACGTAGCAACGTATTTTATATTACTAATGAAATTCAAGCGCTCAGCAATGTCTGGTTGAATTTATTGGTATCTCTATATTTTATTAATATATAAAGTTGAAATTTATCTTTGGTGATAATTTTCGATAGAAAGCCAATAATCAATATTATATTCAACAAAAAATACTTATAGTGAAGATTTATTAAGGACCCTCTTGTTAACCTAAATATGTGGTCACATGATCTAGTCTGACAGGCTCGCAATAGTCTTCCATAATCCGAGTTATTTAAATACGTAAACCAAGATTAAGCTTACTAGTTTGATTGGTTCTGTAACTACCAGCACTGGTGGTAAATTATTGATCTAAGGAGTAAGACGCACAATAAATGTAAGAGCAAAAAAAAAACGCTTGAGGGTACGTCCTAAAGATTCCCTATTTACGTTTTACATCGCAAACTTTCCATGGGCGCATTACAAACAATTTAATTTGCTTAGTTTAAAAAAGTAAATTTTTATTAAATTTAAGCTAATATTTTTTTAAATAGCAACTATATACTTAATCTTATTTAGTTATTAACAACATAATAACTTTTATAGATTTATTACATTCGAGGTTGCCTTGTCGGCGTATCACTTTGATATTTAATTAAAAACCTTCCACCCTCTTCGGTGTCCACGTGGTCTAACGCGCTATTCTTGCAGTATACTAGACTGCCGATGGCGGGGAGATCAAAGGTTAAAATTTCTGTCGGGTTCACTGAAGGTGGTTTTCTACTCTCTCCCCACGCAATTAATGTAATTAGTACAAAAGCGTATAATGACGATGGATTTTCGGAGGCGGTGCTGAAAAAAATAAAATAGAAAAGGAAACGAATAAGGGATAATAATTTTGCACACATTGATTAAGGGTGGGGGTGGAATTTGCTACTAATCTTTTATGTAATATTGAGTTTTTTATAATTTATATTTTTGTATATTATTTTTGTTGTAAACATCCCTTTTTCTCGACCAATACAAAGCCTAAAGCGATGAATAACGTATCAGTGGACATGATTTTTACCGTCTTCTGACATAGCACACCCAGTTTACGTTAAAACACATGGTTTGTTTAAAATTAAAGTTAAAAGAAAAACCTATATATTATTTCTGTTGTCAATAAGTTACAGGGACAGACGCTTCAAAGAGCTGGATTGTACTTGCCAAATGTTGTATTTACTTAGGGACAACTCTATGTAGCCTTTTCAACAGTCGCTAAATCTAACAATAATTCTATTGTCAATAAGTTCAGGGACTTGCACTTCAAAGAGCTGGATTGTACTTGCCAAATGCTGTATTTACTTAGAGACAACTCTATGTAGCCTTTTCAACAGTCGCTAAATCTAACAATATTTTTATATCAATTACTGAAAGTAAACTCTCTTTGCTATTTTGTGCATACACTTCGCTGAGTATTTAATTTCAACAACCCAATAAAAGAATAAATATTTTTTTATGGGGTTAGGGGGTGAGGTTTAGTATGCGAAAGTTAAACAAGGGTTTTCTGACATTTTTCTACTGGTAATTTGGCAGACCGTGACTTTTATCTTACTTTACGAAAGTACCGCTATTTATTTGTATGATACATAATAACGCCAATTTTAATTATCTTATAAGGAACATGAAACCTGAGTTGGTCATGACCTTACAATATATTATGTAAAAGCACAAAATAAGTGTACTTTAAGTACGAAAGCCTATACCTAGTTTCAGCTTTCATTAATTTTTTTTTTTACTTTCTCGCTATCTTACAGGTAGAGAAAGTGTATTGATCGTCAAAAAAATTGAACTCAAGATTTTGATGAATCTTGACGTTTCATGACCCACCGAATCCAAAAAAGTGGTTTTTGACTTTCCGTCTGTGTCTGTACCTCCAACTAGAGCCTAAACTATTTTACCGATCAGACTAAAACTTGGTATCTATGGTTTTCATAGGGTTGCATCCAAGGGTTTTTAGAATTGGATATCTAATCCTAAAATTGAGGGTAGTTTACTGAAGGGCAAAAAGAGAAAAAGTCGATTTCCTCAAAATCGGCTCTAACAATTTTGATTAAATATCATTTCTAAACATTTATACATATTTCAAACAAAATTGCTTCCCTAAATATTTTGGCAAAATGACTTTAAGGGCTCTGGTCTGATGCGTGCGTTATCTTTTTTTTTTATAATATCTCCTAAACTATTTGAGATTTGAAATTACTTATCTGTACAAATATGTAGGTATCTTTATAATACACATATTTTATAAGAATCATATTTATATAAAATCAATCATTTTCAAGCTATACGTAAATATATATATATATATATATATATATATTTTTTAACTTTTCGAACACAAAAGGTAAAATATTGCGACCGCAAAAGAAAAGCTAACCAGAAATGTTGATGGATGTCGACATATCAAGACTCCCAAACCCTAAAAAGTGGTCTTTGCAATTACGTCTGTCTGTGTGTCTGTTTAAACTTTAAATTAAGAGTAGTTTAAGAAAGGATGAAAAGAGAAAAAAATCGATTTTCTCATAGTTGACTAACGATTTTGATTAAAATTCGTATCTAGATGTTAAGATTATAAATAAACTGGCTATTTTCATTTTACCATAAAAATGAATTTTAGGGTACTTTACAGAAGCAGAAACTTCCGTATCTCCGCAACTATTTGAGATACTAAATAATTTATCATTGTAAAATTGTAGTACTATTAAAAATAAAAAACTTTTATATGAAATATATTTTTATAAATCAAAAGTTTCTAAGATATTGACAAATATATTAATACAATTTTTTGAGTTTTATTTGTAAAGAGATACTACTTAAGTTTAAACGCAATAATTTTCCAATGCCATGGAGTAATTAAATATAAGTAAATCTCTAAAGTTTGTTGTTTTTCCTTAAACCTCTTAGAGAAATGTTTGTATAACAATGATCTATATCCATTATAAACTCAATCTATACTAATATTATAAAGAGGAAAGATTTGATTTGTTTTTTTGTTTGTAATGGATAAACTCAAAAACTACTGGTCCGATTTTAAAAATTCTTTCACCAATATAAAGCTACATTATCAGCGAGTAACATAGGCTATATTTTATTTAAAAAATTAATTTATTCCTCATAAAAATGTCGATAGTATATTATATAGTCGTTGGAAAAAAAAGTTGTTAAAGGGGGCGGGGGAAGAGAGGGTTAAGGGTGAGGAAAGAGGAATGAGATGAAAATAGGAGGGAGGATAAAAAGAGGGAGGGGGCTATACAATGATGTAGGACTGTATTTTTTTTTAAGTAATAAAATAATAGTTTTTATATTGACATGATGGACGATTTGAAGCTTTGTTTTACAGGATGCTTTACAATATTTTTTTACGGGGAAGGGGGCTAGTAGTCAATATTTACATTTTTTATTGGTCAAATTTATAAATGAGGAATTTAATAGCAATGCGATGGCATAAAGATTTGCAACACCTAATAATATATCGAAGATTTTAACCGGAAGTTGAAATTTTAATACGAAGTGCTGACCCATGAGGACCCAAAATTAATATTTTTTTTATCGGTCCAAACATACAAATGAGGACATTAATTCTTTAAAAACAAAATTATAAAATTTAAAACCGGGACTAAAAAAAAGTTTTACATAAGTATAGTATAATTTATGCTTGGTTTGCTAGTGTATATTATTTCGTTTCACATATATTACGAGTTTTGAGTAAATATCAACATTTTAAACAATAGAGCGAGAAAGTCCGTGCGGAGTTCCGTACCACTATTTTTTTTAGTTATTCACACGGTCACGTGATATAGGATGTCAATCTCAGTCGTGCAAAAAGATCTAAATGTAAAATTAAAATACCGACCAACGTACCTTAAAGTATTTTTAAGTACGTCAGCACATACGTCAACCTATGGAAAGTTTCTTATTTCTATGTTTCTTGGTTTTAACATGCCCTGAAACGAAGGATAGCTTAAGACACCAGGCTCACAGTATATATCAGTATAAACACTCTTAATGCATTGGATTGAGTTAGCTTGAATTTAGTCCACCGCCCATGTTCCTAGGCTGAGTTACTGATATTTAGTCACGTGCCCATGTTCCTGGGCTGAGTTATTCTGAGATTTAGTCCACACGCCCATGTTCCTGGAAGAGTTAGTCTGATATTTAGTCCACACGCTCTATTTCCTAGGCTGAGTTAGTCCTGATATTTAGTCCACCGCTCTGTTCCTGGCTGAGTTAGTCTGATATTTAGTCCACACGGCCCATGTTCCTGGAAGAGTTATTCTGAATTTTAGTCCACGTGCCCATGTTCCTGGGCTGAGTTATTCTGAATTTAGTCCACGTGCCCTTTTCCTGGGCTGAGTTACCTGATATTTAGTTCACGTGCCATGTTCCTGGGCTGAGTTAGTCTGATATTTAGTTCACGTTCCCATGTTCCTGGGCTGATCACATGCTACTACTACACCCATATTACAATTATTATTTGCGCGAAGGTTAAAATGTGTATAAATTTTAGTCCCAAACCTTACTACCCGTCCATACAACCCGTACTTAATTAAACTAATTAGTTAGGGCTTATGATAGTAAAACTTAGAGGAAATGTACCCGCATTTGTGTGGTTGGATAATGATTAACTATTTATGGAAAAATAAACTCATACACCCGGCCGGGATTCGAATGCCGAGTTCTCGTCACCAGAAAATAAGTTTAGACCTGCATAGTATTATTGTGCGTGCCCACAGAGGCTGGTGCGTTTATAAATTAAATCTAAATAACTAAATTATTGTATAAGCCACTTAATAATATAATAGACCAAGTTTATCAATTTTATTTTAAATACCCAAACAATCTTTATGCCAGAAGGGAAATTTTCTTAGTCCTCCCTCAGCTATCACCGCTTTATAAACCCCGACCATGGAAATTACTCTATTGACTCTAACAAACCGTTTAATTACCGAGACGTGGCAATTAATTGTCGGCGGGATCTAATTAGATGCGGTGAGCAGATAAGAGAGCCCAAACGCTCGCCGGCTCTGCGTAAAGGAATGCCGTGGACTTTAGGAATGTTGGACTGTGCTTTTTATTGGCTAAGGAGGAATGGTGGTCACGCATGCAAATACAAACCCTTAAGCTTTCATACTTAATGGTCGGGGGGGGGGGAAGAGGAGCTCAGGAAGGAGGGGAGAACATTCTGGGAGCTCCAGGAGGAGGCAGAGGACGGGACGAATTGGAGGTATAAAGCTTCATTCTCTCGTTCGCCGGAAATATAAAGCAGAATCTGCCTCATTGAAGCAGATACTCACACGCTGTGTGTTGACCCATGAGGCTTTGCAACGTCAACTTTAAACAGCTGATTATAAACATATGTTATTTTCTAGCAGATACACATATATTTTAGATCATTCTCCCGATGTATGTTTTCAAATTATAATTTGGGCGGTATGAAAGAACGTCAGTGAATGCTTAGTGGACCGATAGTTTGGTCCCAAGCACATTACCGCTCCATAGTGTAACCTATGATGACGCAAGCAAAACCCACGCTAGTGTCCACAAAGCATCCACTTAGTCAAGTTATTGCATTCGGCCCTCCGTGTAGCGGCTCAATCCAATACATCGATACAAGCTTTACATTAACGGGTTATTACAAATCTCCTCACAACGGACAACGGAGCTGTCTGCTCGCTTCTAGCTCTACAGCGCATGCGCACTGATGTGAGATGGTTGGTTCCGAGATTTGATTGGTCATCCTGTACAGAACAGCTGAATTTAAAAATGTTGATTAGGTTTTCCGGAACTAATTAGGTACCGGGCTGGAAGTAAAGATATACTAATTAAGTGTTTGTTTGCCTGTCATAGGCATTTCACGATATCTATCGCACGCAGTGGTATGCTATTTAAAAAATTGACTAGCCCCAACGCACGAACATTTGCACCTAAGAGCCTGAATTTAATCTTTTAATTAGATTTACTAAAATGAATTCGGGACCGGGTCGGAAGCAAACCAATATTAATAAAATGTCTCGTGAGTATTGCGTGATATCTACCACACGCAGAGATATTGAATTTAAAAAAATTAAACCCAGAGCACAAAAGAGTGCTAGAATTTTAAAGTTTTTATTAAATCTTTTAAATTAATTAAACTACTTCCAGTAGTATTAAATATAAATAAATGCTCTCTTCTAACGATGAAAGAAGAATTTTGTGAATTTTCTAGATTAATAATTATTTGTTTGTTCATAGTTTTGGATATACTCACGTACAATATCTATGTAAATATTTATTTTGCATTTTAATGGCATAAACAACTTAAGTATTGTATAAAAAACGTTACGGGTTAAAATCTCGCAGTGATGCTCTGTTTACAAGATACATAAAGCTTTGAAAATATTCCAAAAATATCTCTGGAATATTAATTATCTGTGGTGGTTTACGATGAACATGACGTGACAGTTTTACTCATATTTCTATGGTCTATTTCACCAATAATTGTCCACAATGTTTTGGTTTGAAGGACCTAGAAATTTCCAATATTTGTTTTTAACTAACTCACTTCCCATCATCTTCAAGGTTAGAGTCAGTGCATTTATTTTTAAATGCATTATTTTCGCATTAATATTACTATTAATTACTTTAAAACATCTTCTACTCGAATAATGATTAATGATAATCATTGGCGAGAGTTAATTAATTATATATTAATACAAACGTATTATAAGAAGAAAAAAGACTAATCAACTGATTAAATTTCCACATAAGCGCTGCACTGCCCTGGTAGTCACAGTCTTATTCTCAAGCCTTATTGGTTGGAGCAAACTTCTTACTAAACCACCTTTATTATTGTAAACCAATATTTTCTTAATTATGTATTCTACTGTTAATAAATCTATGTGTTATTTAAAGGTAATTCTTTTAATTTAAATTGTGTAACCATAAGGCAAGTATGTCAATCTGGTACAAACTCACATTAATAATTTCGTTCTTTTTTTTTTAAGGAATAGGTTATAATAAACTTATCATAAAGAATATGAAAATGTTAAGGTTAAGATTCATAATAACATTGTGAACATTTGCGCTGCAATACAGCTAATAGCTGATTCAAATCTTTTTGATACGTAGCATGTGATCAGAGTAAGCGTGAAAGCCCCCCCCCCCCCTCCCCTCGCTATTACTTGGTGGTATTGCTTCAGCTCATTAAAATAGATACCATCCTAGTTTATCTTGTTGGACTGTATTGCGTGCCATAATATAATTATGTCTGATGTGTTGTAGAAAATTTTATCTTCTATTCATTTCTTAATTCGATGATAAATTTAGTAAGTGTTAATTAGGGCTGTATTAATGATAATGGGCCTTATTAGATAAATCTACACACTATCATGAAAACTTATGAGCTAATTATGAAAAAGAACTGATTGCATTTTCCAGGGAAATTTTAGTTGTAGGCACAGAATATTTATTGGCAACTTACTACATTCAATAATAAAAAAAAGTGTGGATTTATAACTATTACTGTTAATCAAATAATTAAATATATATTATATATTTCTACAAAAGTTAAAAAAACATATAAAATTTAATGTTTGTATATCTGTTTATATAGTATTAAAAATGTGATAAATATGAAATAAAATTCGATAAACTTTTTAGCGATTGAGATATCTTTTAAAGGAAAATTTTATTTTTTAATATTCACAATTCCTTAAACCCCTTATTACCATGTGAATGTTAGTCGTTGGTTTTGAATCGTCTTTCATGATAGCTAGTACGTAATTTAAATACAGGTTCGAATGCTGAATCCATAGCAAAATAGAAGTTCTGTAAGCGGTTTAAGATCTATCTAGATGGCAACGTTATAGGCAACCAGCAACTCCCTTTTATCTGGTCGACCGCACGACCCTTTTATCTGATATTTTAAACCAACTCTATGAAGAAAGAAGCACTTCATTTACAATCCTCTATAGATCAATGGTATCTGGTATATTTTCGAACCACAGAGAGATTACCTCAAAAAGTATTAGAACCGTTATATTTCAGAAGTGGTTTGTAAGTATCTAACTCTCAGAAATACATCTTTTACCAAAACTTAAGCCTTCTCTATATTCTACAAAATATATTTTTATTTGTAAATACTAAGAACTGTCGTATATTTACACAGCATTAAGCCCTACAGTCCTGTGAGTCGTAGCGCACGATAATCTTTTTGTGATTCATACAAAACATATTTCTTGCTTGTAACATATATTATTATTATTATTATTATTATTATTAGCACCTCGTCTTACTACCCGTCCGGAATATAAGCACTTACGCTAATGTGTAATGGTAAGGTGATTGTGAGATGAAATGGAGGACTTACAGTTTAACGTGGGATCCGAACCACGTTGAAGGCCTGACATTCCACACATTCACAAGTTGTGATTAATACACTTCTTGTCAGAGGTGAATGAAGGGTTTGGTAATCAGATAGATCTGTGCCGGGACCGAGGATTGAACCTCGGATCCCCAGCACAGAAGTCCGACACCTAACCCCTAGACCGCCAAATTACCTATAACGCCTGGTAATTGTCATATAGGTAACTAGCAATGCACTCATGTGTGGCGTAGCGCAAGATAACTTTCCGTTTCCTACCAAACATATTTCTTGGCTGTAACGCCTGGTAATTGTCATATAGGTAACCAGCAATGCACTCATGTGTGGCGTAGCGCAAAATAACTTTCCGTTTCCTACCAAACATATTTCTGGCCTGTAACGCCTGGAAATCGTCATATAGGTAACCAGCAATGCACTCATGTGTGGCGTAGCGCAAGATAACTTTCCGTTTCCTACCAAACATATTTCTTGCCTGTAACGCCTGGTAATTGTCATATAGGTAACCAGCAATGCACTCATGTGTGGCGTAGCGCAAGATAACTTTCCGTTTCCTACCAAACATATTTCTTGGCTGTAACGCCTGGTAATTGTCATATAGGTAACCAGCAATGCACTCATGTGTGGCGTAGCGCAAGATAACTTTCCGTTTCCTACCAAACATATTTCTGGCCTGTAACGCCTGGAAATCGTCATATAGGTAACCAGCAATGCACTCATGTGTGGCGAAGCGCAAGATAACTTTTCGTTTCCTACCAAACATATTTCTTGCCTGTAACGCTTGGAAATTGATACAGGACCATTCAACGGTTTAGTTCAATATTGAAGGAGCGCGTAGACAGACTCGGGTAGAACAACTTTCTAAAAAAGGACCTATTTCCTTCAAATTCATCCAATCAGGCGAGCCCAATGGAGATGTGGAAGTCTGATACCTTTCCTCTAGACCAAGGACAGATTCAGAAATACCCGCTCTTTGAAAGAAAAGTGTGCCGGCGATCCTTTCTGTTGTATCAACATTTGCAGACGTGCGATAAGTGGTAACATCTTGTAACAGCTCCGACACAATTTCTTCCAGAAAGATTCTGTAAATATTTACAGTCAAATGTGGTGTCAGGAGTTAGGGTCCGATCACATCATCGCCGATGATAACCGGTCATACATTGACAGCGAACCTCTCTTGGTAGTTACAAGCAACGGTATCATGAGGGTCCTCTTCAGCTCAAACATGACTCTTGTGGTAATGGAAGAAGCCATCTCTGGTTAATGTTACCTCATCCATGAACTGTAGACTACTCTTAACGGGTTTCGTTCTAACAACGTTATGAAATCCACCGATGGAGTCTGCACATGTGGGTAAAGGAATAATTCACGTTAAGTTAGTAGGGTGATAGTAAGTATACTTATTTCAGACCTCCCCACCTTCGATGGACTTGCCTGACTTCGGAGGACACGTATTCCTATTAAAAAATGTTCTACCTGAGATTTTAGATGTGTCATAGTGGTTGATAAACCACATTATGTCTTAAATAATTTATTATTGTGATTTTAGCACCTGTTAAATCTAGAATATATGAACATGCATTCTTATTTACCATATAAAACACTCCTCAGAACCAATTTTTTAAATAAACTTTAGATATATATTTTTTAAATTTACTTTAAAAAAAAGTCATTAAACTACCCTTAAACACACTTTCCTTATAAACACAAGAATAAAGTGTTATTTCTCACGTCAAATCCTTGCTATTTATCCACCTTAATCAAAATCATAAAAGCATTTTTTTTAAATATTTTTAAAATTCAAAAAAATATCATCAGTACACCACTTAATTTAAGGGTTGAAACAATTTTTTTTTTTAAATCTTTGTGGTAAAATTATATAATATCAAATTTGTATGTAATCCATCAAACAGTTCTGGGTTCAGCCTCAGGGACGGGCATTCCAAATAACAGACAAACACGAGGATACAGAGTTGTAAAAACCCAAGTCTTTGGGTCCGGGGGCGAATAAAACTTAAACAATTATCAAAATCTCGGTAAATAAAATTTTAATGGTTATAATAGGCCTATCTTGTATATATTATATATAAATATAAATACAAAGTATATAATAATACGAGTTAAATGGAAAAATCGTGTCCAGATATTTACGTATTGGATTAAATTGCCTGTTACTCACATTAAGGAAGAGATGCATAACAGAATATTAGTATAGTAATACACTTTTAATTGACTTTAATGTGATGATCTTAAAATAATCATATATAAAATATAAAAACACAGACATATTATGAATCTTTAAAATTACCACTAATTTTTTTTGTGATTTGACTTGACAAAAGATTAATTCTTTTAAATTAAGATTAAGGCAAACAGTACACCTCACCGAGCTGCGAAAAAAAAAATCACAAGGCAAAAATAACGAATATCATGAATTATTCATTTTCCATATTATTTTAATCTTCTTAGAATTAAAATTGTAATTTACGTCAAAATTAATTTAAAATTTAAACATTGGCAATTTTACTAATATTATTGGCTTTTATATAACAATAATTTAAGTACACATATACATTTTTGTTCATTAAATGATTATATTGATGTTTTTAACATTTTTAGATATGTTTCCCATAATAACTTTTGATTCGGAAGCAACTTTCTAATCTTGAAGTTCCTCTGCCAGCCATAGCAGTGTTCTTTTAGGCGTGTAACCTTTCATTTAGCTTCACATTGTGAAGTGTAGCGTAATCACCCAGATATCTTTTCGTTCTAATTTTTTAGATTCTCTTGAAACTCAGTTCTCTTATAGTCTGTCAAACCGATCAAAACACGTTCTAGATCGTTTTTGGACGTCTGGTAATTTATTTTCGAAATTGCGAGTCTTTCAACAGTTCCATACAATTTACCACTAATGGACACAGACATAAACATTGCAGTTATAGAATTGTAGCTATAAGCGGTCGGCTCATATAATCTTGTGCGGATAGTATTATATATATAAAACACTTTACAACCATTATAATTACCAGCCTATGATCCGGATTAGTTTATATTCAAGCAATATTTTTCCTCTATCGGCTGGCTAGGCCTGCGGTGGCTTCATATGCTCTTATAATCTAACTTAAGACTAGGATAGACACAAATCCAGTCTCCCGGTCGTTATTTAATTAATGTGAAAGGGTAAACCCACATTTCACCAATGATCAATTTCGGCTCATGCCGGGAATCGAACCCGGGACCTTTAGCTTTGTAGACAGACACACTACCGACTGAGTTAAAGTGTCTGAGATATATATATATATATATTGAATACAATATTTTTATTAAAGCATGCTTTCAAAATACCGAAAGTGTAAACATTTAATTTTTGTGCTATTTAAAGAGGAATTTATCTTTAGCAATAATAATAATAATAATATAATGCCGCGTGTCTGCATATTAAATCTGTACCCTAGTAGTGTAAATATTGTACACTTGTACTAAGGTACCGTTTGTACTAATGTACTAATAGAACATACTTTCCTTTGGAGTCTCTTTCCATGTCCTGATAAGTGAGGTGATGGATAATGAATATGACGGGGTAAATTCAATGACGATCTTAACCTAACTTAGGCCTAATTGACCAAACGCAGGTGATCATGGGAATTAATCCCCTTTCGAGAAAAATCACCCTGTACCATCCGGGAATCTAAAACAGGACCTGTAGGTCAGCAGACGGAGACTCTGACCACTCTACCACGAGGCCGGCTATCTATCTTTAGTAATAGATTGTATTGCTCCCGTGCTAGGTTTATCACTACAAAGTAAACTGGCACAAAACTACGCACATTTTAACGTATTAAACTGACAGATATAATAGGTGTTGAATATTATACAGATGGTGATGCTTACGTGTGGTATGTTGGGGTGATGTATAGGAGTTCGTTATACGGATGGTGTGCGAGTAATTTAACTCGATGGTTCAACTCTTTTTCAAAGCAGATGCGGGTACCTCACTCATTATAATAATATAAAGCCATATGGCTGACTCACTCACTGACATCAATATTTACCCATTTCCAAATAAGTTATAAACTTGAAATGTGGCAAACTAATAGCTTCTAGCCTGTAACCGATGGGAAAATTCCAAAACGATCAAAAATTTAATTTTTAACGCCCGAAAAAAATTCAAAATGGTGTAGCATTTATCAAGTAGGTGCGGACCTTTCTTTGGCGGTCTCTTGTGGCTAAACGGTAAGACCTATCAAAAAACGGCTCTGGTATTAAATTAGTTTACATCAGCAAGAAAACCCACTGGTTCATATCCTCGTTTGTAACTAACTACCAACAATTTTTATTTCAATATGAAATTTTATTCAATATGCTTTTTTTCAATAAATTTGTTGTCAATTGCCTTCTTCGATGATCGCATAGTCTAAGGCGTCACTAACGCGTTAGACTAGACTGCATATAACGGGAAGGTCGAAGTTCGAATCTCAGCTAGGTGTACTGAGGGTAGTTTTCCAAAATGGTTTTCCGCCCTCTCTCCACGCAAATGTTGATACATTTCCTTCAAATTCAATCTTCCTCATCCTTAGATCATTAGAGTATTTAGTACATATTTGTATAACCTGAATAGCTAGTAAGATGCGGTGCTAAAAAGAAGTTGTCTATTTACTCTATTATTCTTTAAGATAGCTAGGTTATCGTTCTAATATTCATATATATTATTTTTTTTGTATAAATAATGTTTAGTTTACAAAAAATAAACATTTGGCTTGAAATAATTATTTAGAAACTATTCTATTTCACAGAAAATTTTATCTCCATGGTTTTTTCCTACTTTTTAGGTATGTTTCCTTTAACAGGATCGTTACCACGTCTCACTTCAAGGTAATTCAGTGAGTCAAATTCTTGGTAAGCGAGAAAGACTTAAATAACGAGTTATCTTAAAAAAAATACAGTAAGAAAGAGTTGGTTTTTTTTCAAGCTAATATTGTAGCTAAAACTAATTTTCATTCTACAACATTAGCAATAATACTAATAATAATATAATAATATGAAATGACACTTTATGTAAAACTTACCTAATTGAATTGTTTGGTTATTTTCTGTTGTTTAACCCTTTTCATTCCCTTAATCAACATATTCCTTTCTCCCACGTGTCTTGTAGTTAATTAAGAGGGGAGCCCATGAACTTCTCCGAAAGGCTGTGTTAACCGCGTTTAATCTCTAGACCCCGCATGTAATATTGAGTTCCTTTCCCCGACACAACGCTGCGCTGCTGTATTCTTTGTTCAAAGGAGTAGATGGGACCTATTAATACGAGAGGAGTTGATGTGTTTTGTGCATGCTGCGATGTCAGTAACGGAAATAAAGGAATGAAATCACCATTGTGCCACAATGAGGAGAAGTGAGAATGTGGGAGGAATATAATTATATCCCGAGAGCATGAGGTCTGCGTGGAACTAAAAAAACCACGTATTTTCTGAGCTCCTTATGAGGTTTTAGATAAAGAAGGGTTCTTGGTAAATGTGACTTTCTTCCTTTTCGCCTTGTACCTTTAAAATATTAGTCTAGTTTAAATATTGTAAGGCCCATAGATCTATGTCAATGTATTCCAGCTTATTCTAGGCTTATTGAGTATATATTTCCGCTTTGTCTCAAACTTATCGTTGGACATGTTCGGGTGAAATAAAGTGGCACGCGTTTCATAAATGATTACTTCCGACAGAATCTGTTTAAAATATTTAAAAAAAACTCTAAATCATAATTATTGTGCCCGAACCTCTCGTGGACCCATACAATGTTGTGGGAGATCATGTGTCTGCCCCCGTGGTCACCGGTGTCGCGGCTAGGGGTCCGCGCGCCAGAGTTGGGGCGCGATACAAGTTCTAGTATAGGGGTTGTACGAAGAAAGTTGTCCGGTTGATGTTTTAACACAAGTCTTTATTTGTGTCTTTGGTTGCGTTCCCCCCTTGGTCGGTCCGGTTACACAACTGTATCTCGAAAGCGAAACCCCCCATCTCCAATTCCGCGCATGACGGTGTCTCTATCCCCGATCAGCTCTGCCCACTCCCGGAACTGAGAGCCAACCGCTCATGAACCACTGACCCGTGTTGACCGGAGTCAAGAAACCACTCTGCGCTCTCGAAGAGCGAGCCTTGCCACCCCGACGAGCGAGGGCGGGGAGGTCGTGCGCAGCCAACCACGCATGGCAGAAAGAGGGAGGGGGAACGGGCAAACCGCGCTGCGCGCGGGCCCAAAGATGAGTGACGAGACACTCGGCACATTATAAACATAAAACTTAAAATTCTCACTGGTGGAAAGATGTACAAATACGTAAATGTCGTCTTGTTTGGTTCATTGTTGACGAAGATTTACGGAGACTAGTGTAGTAAAATATTTTTTTCTATATTGCCGATAAAAATGCCGCTAACATTTTATCTTAATTTTACCTTAACCATACCTACAGCATTTATATGCAATCATGTGTCTAATCCGAAGAGTTTTAAAACACAAAGTAAAACAAATAATTAAATATGCAAAATATCATAAATATGAAAATTAATAAATTAAATATGCAAAATATCATAAATATGAAATTAATAATTAAGTAAATAGGATACAGAGTCCATTAGTAGATTGGCACATTAAAATAACGTTTGTATATTGTGTTTGTTACACAATCAAAGATGTCTAATCTTTTACGCTTTAGAACCAAATAATGTTATAATTTGTTTAACTTTACCCCAAAATATGGGTGGACCAGGATGACGTGGCTTCTATTATTTTAATATGTTCCTCATATTTTATGTCGCTCAAAGGAATAAACTCGGTGGCCATTACAACGCAACAAGGGAATCCCGTAACAGCAAAATATGACAGAATGAATGTGTTTCAAATCCTAATTTATTACATCATAAACACTGAAAATTATGGCGTATGATATGAAATTTAATACAAAATCTACGTGGTTGAAAACTCTCTGAGACCCATCATTTTCAAATGTTGTAAAGAGTTGAAATTTGCTAATCAGTCTCTTGGATGTCTTCAACGAGATCACAAATATTTGTAAAAAATAATAAATAAATAAAATCTACTAACCTTTTTTGGAGAAGTTTTTAACTTTTTTAATTAAGTATATTTGTTATAATAAATAAAATTAATATAGTAGCATTGACAAAAAAATATTTAAACTATAAATAATTTTAATATTTTTGTTTAACTATATTGTTTTAGTGTCAAATTGTCATTAGTAATATTTATTGAAATAGATATTTATATGGAGTAGTAAAAATTGACTTTACACAATTATTTGAAATATTCTACCTATAATAAAACAAGTGGTTATGAAATGAAAAATAATAAAGCTACATCTAAAGAAAATATCTAGAATGGAGTTTATTAAAAATGGTTTGATATAGTATTATCCTCTCATTTTAAAAAGTATTAAATTTTTTAATATTTCTTGTCTATTATTAAATTATTTTAATACTACTTTTTAATACAGATGTATTTACACAATTTTTGCCCATCTCCTGAAGTGTTACCCTTAAGTAGACAAATATTACGTTTGTTACACGTGAAAATAGCCTGGAAATGTTATGTAATATTAAGATTAGATCAAACTTATGATTGATTTAATAATTAAATGTAATCTATAACTTAAGTAATCTAAGGAGTTAAAAAGTTAAAGTTTTCTGCTTTTAAAGAAAGCCATAACTACTCCCCTCCCAAATACATTTCCGTAGTTAAGCCATTAATAATAAATTATACTTAACCTAAAACAAGAGATAAATTATATTTTAATTCAAATATATTTAATTATTTTGAAATTTTTTATTTTACAATAATTATATTGATAACTGTCTTTACATTTTAATTTTAATCGCTACTATATTGTTTATGAAATTAAATGTTCTTAGTTAATCTAGACTATCAATATTGCTATGATCTATGAAAACAATTTTTTTAATTTTTAATTTAATAGATGAATATTTTAACGATTACAATAATTTAACTTCGAATTTATTATGGATAACTTTGAACTAAAAAATTTGGACCTTTCAATTATTTTTTTATGTTCGTCTGTACCTTGGGTTATGCCTGAATGGATTGCTAGCTTCCATTAAAACTTGATATTTAGAATATATCGAGGAACAATCGAAAAATTAAATCTAGCTCTAAAATTAAAGGAATTTACTGAATGAATTTATTTGAAAAACCGAAATATTTTTAAAATGTTTATTAAGATGTGTTTCCTAATGGATGATATTTAGGGGGTTGTTTAGTAGTAAATAACATTTTATTGCTTGTTTTCGGAAAAAAATTGTTTCAGGGAAGCTAACTGAAACTTTTTTTTTTTCTAAAATTTGAAACTTTTTGAAAATTTATTTTACGGTTTTGTTTTAAATTGTATCTGGGAAGTAATTCACATAATATATAAGAATATTGGTATAATGTCTTAAAAAAAAGTCATTTGAGTCTTGTAGAAACATTTTTTTTTTAACATTTTAATATATATATTATGTTTACAAATCATTTTATTCAAAATTAATCTATGAATAGTGTTGCGCTTAATTCACAAAATACATGTTTGCTGGTATTACTAAGTAAACCTATTTCAGGATATATTTTGAAATTATTTTTTTAGAAAATATGTATGAATTTATCTAAGCATTTATTTTAATTTTAATAGAATGCAAGTTTTATTTTTCTAACTCTTGCATAAAGCAAATTCTCTGTTCAGAGAGATTATAATACAAATTGGTAAACTTATTATTTTTATTTCCTTAATAATTAATTTTTGTGGATGCACCAATTTGTTCTTAATAAACGTGTTTCTGAGAAAATGTTATTATTTAATTCTTTTTATGACATTCTATTACTTTTCTCTCTCAGAATGTGAGAGTGGTACTCTGAAAAGATATTCCCTCTAAACATCCACTTTCCTACGCTCTATCAATTAAATTTCACCTTTACAACTGAAGGACGGCCACCATTTCAACCATAACGTGAAATGTAGGTAGAAAGCACTTAGCTGCTGCCCACCATCCATTCCATGTCCGCTCACGGTCCTTTTTTTTGTAACGTTACTTTATTACTTTGCGAGGTAAACCCTCTCAGCTACTTCCTAGAGTGAGAATTTGCGGTGTCTGCATCCAATATGGAGGACTGTGTCGGTGGCAGGGTTATGATTACCTTGTCCCAAATATGTGCTAACGTTAGATATGATTGGTTATACTTTATTTAAAAATCTTATTTATTGGATGAACCATTAATTTACTAATTTAATTATAGTATAGCTTGATTTGAATTTTACTGTTCATAACATGATAGTGGATATTTTTTAAACTGTACTCATATGTTTTATAATTCTACTAAACTTAAAACGTACTATAAAAAAAAACATAAATATTATAAAGGGAAGTGTCCAAAGTTGTTGAATGTTATGGAGGGGGTTGAAATGTGTCTGAATAGTTTAACTTAATGGAGGAATAAAATATAAACCGGGTGTGAAATAAAAGGTCCATTACTCATTAAAATGTGTAAAAAGTCTTAGTAGATCCAGGTTCGAAAATCAACTCACACAGAAATACAAGCAATACTAGGTCGATGAGGTCCATCCGAATACCACCCATCCCCTGATAGTTGACATTAACTTTTTGAACATTTGTAATGGGGTTTCCTAAAGAGTTTAGTGTATTCGTATTCAATAAATTGATTTATCAGTTGAAAACTGTTGTTGGGCGATTAGAATGAGGCCAGGGGTATTTCAAAGAGCACGCAACAGTCGGATTAGAAAAATGTGAAATTTCTTTGGAAATGTAAGGAAAACTTGGAAAAATAACTTTTTTTTTGCTCTTGATAATATGATACATTTGTGCTATATAAAACCAAATGACATTTAATTATTTTTTTTGATAATTTTTGTTATTACCGAAATACAAAGTTGGCTGTATCTTTTAGTGAGTTTTATGTTGCGGAAAAAGTAAAGTGGATTGGTTTGTGTTTGTGTTCTCTGGTGTACGATGTCCAGACACAAAGCTAACTCATCGCAGAAGTAACAAACTAGCTGGACCTGCTGGCCTCGGCCAGGGGGCCAGGGGGGAAAAACGTTAATGCATTGTGGCGTTGTTCGTTCAATATCCCCCCTCGCCTCTTCTTAAATACTTCCAATAATTCGAATCCGTCAAGAATCAAAATTTAATGAGTCTTCACTTTTTGAAAAAAGACAATGAGGTGTGTTCAACAGAGACCGGCTTGAAAAAATAAACGTGCTCTAAGGTTAAGGTAAGATAAGGTAAAGTACTATTTTTTGTATTACCTGATAATATGGTCTCCCATAAATGAGTGATAAAGGGGGCCGCAGCGACCTTATCACTTTGAAATATTTACTCTTGATTTTGTTAATTTTTATGAAAAAATAGAATCGTGTATTTGTGATTTGGTTGCGATTTGCTGTTAACAACTTATTATCATCAATATCCGAGTTAACAGATAAAAATGATAAAATTAATATCCCCCCCCCCCCCATTCCTTCTTTAACATCTTCCTTTTCATTTTATTCTCTTCAATAAACTGTTGAAAAATATAATGATTCTTTCAATGGGTTAACCTAAAATTATTATTTTTTTATTAGTTTTCAGAATTTTTTTATTTGTGACATTTTGCTTTTGAAACTTATATAATTAGCTTTGAATTATATTCAGAAAATTCCCTCTCACAAGGTTAAATTCGTGAAATTCTCTCTCGGGCAGATGGGACTTCAATCTTCCCCCTCCCTTTTGAAAAACCCACATGCACGAGCGCCTGTACACACATAATTTATGATAATTATTTTAATGGGTAGGGATGAGATTGGATACATATCAGAGAAATATAACCGCATTTGCGTGAAAGTTAAATGGGAATCCATTTAGAAAAAACTAACCTCAGTAGACCCCACCGGGATTCAAACCCATATCCTATTCGGTCACTGAAGCGAGTCCCTCAGTTACCCCGTTCGCGTAAAGCCCCTCTAGACCCATAGGTTGCCTGAACAAGTTATGCCCTTTGTAAATTATTCACACAATAGACCTATTCTAGATAAGAGGACAAGCTCCTTCCTAAGCCAGTAACTACCTTTTCGGCCTTGAAAGAAGGGCAAGGAGGCGCTATAGGCGCTATAGGGTCTATTGGTTCTGAATCAACACAGATTTATATATAAAACCATACTTGATCACGTTTTTTGTATTTCTTTTAATGATAGATTTGAGTAAGTGAACACGTGTGCACTTAAGGTCCTCACATGATCAATAACAGTTTATCTAGTTGTTACTCTCACACATGTGTGTCAAGCTAAGAGATCTGAGGAAGGCGAGATTGGATTTGAATCCCATCACGTTTACTTTGCTTTGATAATACGTTTTATAACTAAATTTGGGGGATGAGATTCCTTAACATCCACCCACATGAGAGTTACGTAGAAACAAACACTTGTATCAACGCTAAACACCAATATTACATATTTCCTTTTTGTTTCTTCTTTCAAAGAATTCTTACGGTCAAGTTGAGGCGTTGATGTTGGGGATGGTAGAAAGGATCAGAGACTTTGCAGTTTTAAAACGAAACATTTCTTTGTCCAAAATAAATAAAATATTGCTCCAGTTGCAACGTTTAGTTTAATTTTTTTCCCACGGTGATATCAACAGCTGTTGAATATCCATAAAGAGCATTGCAGCATTAGATGAGGAACTTTTCAAATTAAGAGAAAAAATTGTCATTAAATTCCAAGAAACTCTTTAAGAGATTCAACAATTACCGTTGATAAAAACTTGTTAAGAGAATTAAACTAAATGTTTATATCGGGTCATTATTTTATTTATTTTTGATGAAAAAAAGTGTTGCCATAAAAACTGCAAAACCGTGATCTTTTCTCGCGTCCGCTACACTCCCACCCTAAGAGACTGACTTTAGTGCTGATACCACGTTCAGAAGACCGCTCATAATACCGGTACTATGCGAGGATGGTGCAGTAACATTTGGAAAATCGTCCCGAAAAAAAAAGTGACTAAGTACAATTTGAGTTTAACGTCTTAAACTGGATTGCAACTTATGTAGGATTTAACGCTTTAAGAAGTCATACATTTTATTGGACGTCGTGTATTTGGTACTCTTGTTTTTAAACAGATGATTTCTTTGCGGTATATTTCATCCAACTATATAATAAACCCCGTTAGACTGGGCCCCGGTATCCAGTTAATCCAAACACACTTTTAAGAAAACTGGACATAATATATGTTATTGGTTAGTAAGCTCAACGTTAAAAAGAGAATGAAACATGATATCTGGTAATAAATGTTTACTACTCACATGTTGTAGTCAACACGATGTGTTTACCTGTAACAAAAAATGATTGCAGTAAATATTAAGTGTAATACATCAGTTAAATAAATGAGAATTTAATTAAACTCATTTAACCGTAATTTAAAATTCATGAAAAATACTGTATACTTGTAATCTACCGGTTAATCCGAACAATCGTCTGTCCCAATTAGTTCGGATTAACCAGGTTCTGATTGATATACAATTGTAATTTAAAAAAACATTACATCTTTAATATAATTGGGAAATTTTCCTCTAATTTTAATGGATCATCCCTGATTATTTGTTTTAGTTTTGGGCTTAGAGCTTGGACTTATAAAAATAACTAACAACTTTTTCACCCTAATAAAGTTTTGTTGCTGTTTCCCTGTGTGTGTGTGTGTGTGTGTGTATGTGTGTGTGTGTGTGTGTGTGTGTGTGTGTGTGTGTGTGTCCCCTGCGTGTGCGAGCGTAAGGGGTGTTTAGTGGTATACACATACCGTTGGTTAATATTTATTCATTCCGGGGCGAATGCTTTGGAGAAAAGCGATAGAACGCGTCCAAAGTCTCTGATAAACAGCCTAAATAAACCGCACCCATTGATATTATTACTTTTCAAACGCGCTTTTTTATTTAACTGGTCAACATTGTGATAGTATTACGTGTTTAAAGGTATGATTTTAGTTTTTATTAAACGTTTTCAAACGGCAGTGAACATTTGTGGTTTGTTTTACAATCCATTAAAGTGATCATTAAAAAGAGTTCATTTAAAATATTGGTTGTGGTTGACTTTGAATATTGTAAAATTTATCAACATAAATATTATCCTTCGTTGACATTACACGTTACACTTTTATAATAGAAATTTGGGCATCATAAACATAGCGTTGCGTGCTAGAGATATTAATTTAGTTTTTTTTTTCACACAAGCTCTTTAATTTGTTAATAGCGTATGTATATTTTTTCTGGCCAGAATATATACCAAATTGATTCATATTTACAAAATATATTGTATTTATTTGATATATTCATCAACTTGTTACATATCAATTAAAAAAATATAGTCGGTTAAATATATTTTGTCCAAGAAAAGTTGAAGATATTGAAGAGTGGAAGAGGTTACATATTAATGAGCTAAATACCCTGTGCTCATTATAAGAGGTTGTTAGGATTATCAAATCTTTTAGAGGACAGTGAGCAGGACATTCAGTACGAGTGGAAGATTCTAGAACCTTGTTCAGGGTACTGACTGGCAAACCCAATGGGAAGAAACCATTGTGAAGGCCTACACGCAGAAGTGAAGATAACATTAGAATGGAGCTGAAAGAGATAGTATAATGAGGTGGACTGGATAGAACTATCTCAAGATAGAGAAAAAGTGTAACCTCATTTAATTACACTACTGGGGTAGGTATGAGTGAAGTATAATTTAGTTGAAATGTACCTACATTTTTGTTAATAGAGTGTGGGAAAAAATTAGTTGGTGTGGCAGACAGTTTTGTATAACACCAGGCTCGGTACACTCGACCGAGATTCGAACTTTGATCTCCCCGTCATCGGCAGTCTAGTCCACTACAAGAGTAGCGCGTTGGACCACACGGCCAGTGGAGTGGGTACTGGCTTCACTTCTGTTAAGATTCAAATAGTCTTAAGTTAATTGGATGGGATAAATAAATATTGGTTATGGTTATATGTTAAGGTTAATTATTTTATATCCATCATAGGTGGGCGTGGGAACTAAACTTTAGGTTCGTCTATTACCCAGTTTTCTTAGTAATGGACATTTATAACGGCTATAAAAATAAACAGTTTCTACATTTACACATTCATACATCAACTCATGTTATGAGAATGTCACTCTTGATAGAACTTATTAATAACTATAAAATAACACTAACAATATAGTAACATGTTCGATGTTGAACATTAAAAAAAACTGTGTTTTCTAAAAGATGTTTAAAATGTCCACTTTTTAGACAATCAAAGATTGTCGGGGATAAAGAGGTCAGATCTCGAGTCCCGACTAGTTATATTCAAGTTTTTTTCCTCTCCCTTTTTTTTAAACGAATGTTACTTTTACTTCAAAGCATACCTTTCTCATCTCTACCTTATTACCGTAAAAAAAATATTAAAATAACTTGGGAAAGATGTGATGGAAAAATTTAAAAAAAAACAACACTTTCTAACGCGTTTACTAAAATACGAACGTATTTAAAAGTTCACTTTATCTACCTTTTTCAAACATTTTATTTTTTTTCTTCCCAAGATTCATTTCAAATAAAAAAACTATTTAAATACATTCCTTTATGCTCGTGAGATTGCCTAGCCCTGGGGAGGTGGGGGAAGTCTGAATGGGTTGGATGAGCTCTGGGCTGGACAGCGAGCCCCCCCCCCCCCCCCGTCAACAGAACCTTGATGACCTCCGCACTAGCGTCTTGGCAACCATCACCGGAACGGGTTCCAAGGCTTGAACCACGTCCGGGCAGCGCGACCATTTGTTACTATGCAAATATACCGCCATTAGCTAGCGAATTTACGGTTCTCTTTTCAATTCTTGGTGACGACCCCCCACCCCCTTGAACTTTTAATGTTGATTTAATATTCATACATACTTGGTTAATTTATTCTGGCTGGATAAATGTGTCTGTTTTTTTATGAATTTATTAATTAGTACTTAAAATCAAATTTCATTTTTTGTCAATAGTTCATTAATAACAAGAAAAAATGATCATACGTTTAGTTCTAAAGCAAATCTTTAAAAATCTCGTAATGTTCAGGTAATTAGAGACACAACCTGTATTGGTGGGCATGTGGATTATGGCGTCAAGATCGTCTGGACTGGTTTTACGGTGATGAGATCGGGGTTCATTAACCATTGGCGTGAAATATGTGTTTTTCTTCCTTTATTTTTATTCATTTTCCTTCAAACAAATGCGAGTAAACTTCCTTTAAATTATACCTTTCTTATTCTTACCATATTGGCGTAAAAAAAATTGGATGAACTTGTGTAGTGAGACGCAATCCACATTAGTTACACATATTATCAACAAGGTATTTTTTTATTTAAAATATGTTAATGTCATTCACCTAGAGAGGAAAAGTAAAATCTTATAACTGAAAAATATCTGTAGACATAAGAACTTTTTTTTTACCCCCAACGTAACGTAAAGAGCAGGAATGAAATTTAACCATCGCTTTCTCTCTTTAATTTAAACATTTATAAATATTCTATTAAATTTGTTGATAACGAATCAATTAAATGTTCAATACATTGACAATAGCAGACGAGAATGTTTTAAATATTTCATAATTGAAATGGACAATTGTATGGAATTGGATTACTTGGGATGTTCGAATAATCCTGGTATGCTGAAGTATTTTATTTCGAGCGATTGATAGGTGTAGTGAATTTCATCACGAGCTCTTGAGCATTACCCTTTTCGCACCTTTTATTAAACCGGCCATGTTTGATTAAAAGTAATTTACTATCGGTCTGTTAATTTATACTTTTAGATACAGACCTAACCAAGCTTAAAAATTAAATTTTTATTATGAATATATTTTAAACATAACACTCTAATTTCTAAATTCATATTTTATTATTATGTCTATGAACATAATATTAATGACTTTCTCTTGAAATCAAGTTCATTTTTATGTAACTAATCGTTTCGGTGGCCACATGGTCTAAGATGCTACTCTCGCAATAAAATAGATAGCTGAAGACGAGAAGTTAGGAGTTCGATCCCGATTGTGTTTACTGAGAGTTTTTCATATATAGTTTTCCACTTTATCTTCACGCAAATGCTGGTACACTTCCTCTAAAGTATAACCTTCTTAATCCCTAGCAAAAACTAGCGAAATAATTACATAATTGTTTAACCAGAACGGGTAGTAAGACGCGATGCTAATTATATACATCCACACCCTCTATCCCTACTCCAGGGCCACCGCACTTGAGCGTAATCTTAAGGTTTTCCTGTAGGGGAATTTTTAACCTTCCTATAAATTATTATTAATATTTAATTTTAATTTTGAATCTGAAGTCAATACGTTACGCGCGTGAACAAATTATTTAAAATACACATTGTGTCCATCTAATTTTTTAAATGGAAGGAGAGGCACTGATAAATATATTTTGTTAGTGTGGCATTTTAAATCTGACGTACGTGTAAACAAAATTCTGTGAATAACTAACTAAAACGTCGGATAGAGCTAATAAAATATATAGTTGGTAAGACAATTGTATCAATCTTCTCTTCTTCATAATACTAGCTACGTCACTTTATCTTATAAAGTTATTCAGACGTATCAGAAAAATATGCTTAAGTGAAAAATTTAAATATGTATTTTTACTTTAGAATATTTATTGATATACCATGAGGTGTTCTTGTAGTAAGTAATATCCACAAGAGGTGTCGAATCGGCAAAAAATAAATAACTATAGTACTTATTTATATCTCTAAAATAACATAATGTGTCGAATTGTACTTAAAATAATTATTAGAGTTATTAACTTTTTTTAAATGACGGGAAATTAGTTTAAAATTTTACCCTCCTTTGTTTTTGTCACTCCTATCTCTTTTTTTATATACCTCTATATCTGGTTTCAAGTATTTTAGTACCTATTTATTAGTGTGCTGGACTTGCTTTTTTTATATAGTGACGTCAAGTTTGTACAAGACGTATCTTAATACAACGTGAATTCAAACCACGTAGAACTCGGTAGCCAACACATTATTATTTTAGTACCTAAGATACTTCTACAGTGCTAAGATCTTATTGCATGCACTTAGTCACTGGTGATGATGAGGTCAGAGCTAGAATCCCGGTTGAGTTAATTGCTGATAGATTCTTAAACGCGATATTTATTTAACAGCATGGTGACCTGGCGGTCTAGGGGTAAGGCGTCGTACTTCTTTACTGGGGGTCCGGGATCCAATCCTCGGTCCCGGCACAGATTTATCTGATTGCCAAACCCTTCCTTCACCTCTGACAAGACATCTTGTGAATGTGTGGAATGCCAGGCCTCCACCGTGGTTCGGATCCCACGTTAAACTGTAGGTCCTCCATTTAATCTCACAATCACCCTACCATTACACATAGCGTAAGTGCTTATAACCCGAACGGGTAGTAAGACGCAGTGATAATAATAATGTATCTAACGTAGTTTTCTCTTTCCATTCTCCATACGTATGTATTTTTACTATGAAAATTAACATCAATATCCACTTTATGAACACCTTTTTAGTATCAGAATACGACTTCCAGACTAGCCTCGTAATAGAACAGAGAAAAAACAATTTCTTCGACGAATAATTCAACAATACGGAGCTACGAGCCATACTAAATTACCTATAATTGCACTAGGGGAATAAACATATATTATATACAATAGAACCTGGTTAATCCGGACTAATTGGGACCGAAGCTTGTTTGGATTAACCGGGAGAATACAAGGAGTATTTACACGAGGTTTAAATGACGGTTGAATGAGTTTAATCAAGTGTCATTTACTTAACCGGTATATAACACGTGACATGTATTGTAATTATTTGTAGTTACAGGAAAACACATTGTGTTGACTACAATATGTTATATTAAACATTTGAATATCATATATCACTGCTTCTTACAATTTTATTTTAACTTTTGAGTTTGTTAACCAAGGCAATATATTTCATCTGACTTACCTCCCTCTCCCCCACCTCGTTTTCCGAGAAGTGTTATCCGGAATTTCAGACTACCGAGGCTCGGTTTAATATGGTTTTATTGTATATATATAATATATATATCTAAGATACGTTCCTCATGCCTATCTTCTAACTGCATGTATGAATAGATACACATAGTTGTCGTATAGGAGCTGTTAGAAATGAAAATTCAATCGCCAGTGTCGAAAGTATCCCTAGACACTAAGTCGAGCTATTGAGCTGCTACAAATATCGTTTTGTTATTATTTGTAGAAAGATCTGGAGTAATATCTTCACAAAACATCCTACGGGCTATTGAGGGTGGGATGGACGCTAGGGGATATATGTGGGTGGCTATTGTGAGCTGTGTCCAAAACGAGAGAGTTCCTTTCAGCGGTGGAAATTGCTTGGCGTCTTTTCAGGATGACCACACACTTGGAACGAGATCTTGGGCGTATAGGAAATGTTGCATTGTCGAGTGGCAATACTAGAGAAAGTACCTAAGAAAAAAACTTGAAGGAATGAATCAAAATGTCTTTTGGTATAAAACTTTCTTTTGGACTAGATTGCTAGATTGGATTCTCCCAACGAGAATAACCAAACTTTTCCTAACTTATTCTTATCTCCTAAGTGTAAAACTTTGTAAGAATATAATCCAAATAATAGTGAATTACTTTGAAATCTAAGCAAATACAAGTTTATATAAATGATATGATAACAATTTAAATCTTTTGTATCGGCGGTTGACTTGGCTAGTAGATTAAAGTGAAAGTCATATTTCGAATCCCGCCTCGGCTAACTAAACTAGTTTCCACAACTCTTATTATTTCTGTGATTATTTCATACTTTCTCCTTTCTAATTAGATTTAATTATCTCTATACTAATCTTATATTCATTACCCTTTAAATCAATTAATAACCCTTTTGTTAGACACATTAGTGAAAAAAAAATTAAACCAAACTTAAAATATGTTTTAATCAGTTTTATAAATATGTACATAATATAAAGGTTGCTGTAGAATGATAATATACAGAATATAAAAGTTGCTGTAGAATGATAATAAACAGAATATAAAAGTTGCTGTAGAATGATAATATACAGAATATAAAAGTTGTTGTAGAATGATATTGTACAGAATATAAAATTGTACGTAATGTGTCCTTACATTATTCCTGTTAAAGTTACAGTTATTTTCTACGCGAGTTATTAAAATTTAACAGTTATAGGGACTGCTAAGAAATAAAGACTATCTTACTAGTCTTACTAATATTATAAATGCGAAAGTTTGGATATTTGTTGCTCAATCACGCCAAAACTGCTGAACGGATTCGAATGAAACTTTGTACGTTGGTAGAGTATGTCATGGAACAACATATAAAACTATTCCCAACTTTTGATTTTAAATAATAATAAATATATGATTATAATGTTATTGAAATGATGTTATTTAAGAATTTGTGATTTAATCTGTAGCATCGGATGGTGTACCATAGACTCTAAACAACAACAAGGCGCTGACTTACCCCATTTTCCCGCTGCCGAGGCTCCATGCAAGATAGACACAAGTCGGACGTAACTTCGCGGGACCGAAACAAAACTAATACTAACTTGAAGAATGGGACGCAAATCGGCGACGCCCGTAAAGTGGACTGACTGACGCAATGCGGATATCCACATCGTGAAGATTCCCGACCGGCCACGAACTTCCCCGAAGTTCGTTTTAGGCATGCGCAATATGTTCCCTGGCGATCCTAAATGTTTTCCCCCCCAATGTCTCCCTTCCTTTCCCCCTCTGTGGCAGATTGTATTTATACGGGCATCTGAGCCTACTATCGATACAATTGGGCCTTAACCGTACTAGGAGTAGGAGAAGCTCCGGCTTCATTCGTATTATAATGTAAGATATAAATTATTTTCTGGCAACTCTAACTTCGCTTTCTATTAATATTAATTATTCAAAATTCCCTATTAACGTCATTTCAATTTATCTCTAAAATATGGAGCATAGTAGTAAATTTAATCTGACCTCGTTGTTATCGATTAGTTACAGGGTATTAGCATCACAATGCGAGTCGAGTCGTAATCCTTGCTGGATAATAATCGATTATTAACCTTTGAGAGATATCGATTTTTTTTACATCAATATAGAATGTTTTGTGTTTTAACTCGATATTTCTGTGAGAAATATTTAAATACTATAACATTTTTACGACGTTTTGGTGAAAACCATAAATATTATACAATTATATATATTACAACTATATTTGATGTTCAATATTTAATCCTTTTAAATAAATTTGATATTCTCTATTCTACAAATATCTTCTTGACGTGATTTCTTCCATAATATAAGATTTTCCTACCATACCCTAGGTATACGAGAGTATATTTAAGTAAGTTTTCTAATATGGTGAACATGAGGGGCAGTATATATTCTTTACCTTCTCTTGAGATGGACTATCCATATGTTTTACTCTGCGACAGGTGGGAGTTGCGAGATCTGATGATTTGAATGTTGTCGTTAAACCTTGAAAGGACAGAACTCCTTGCATTCACTCCTGATGTCCCCCCTTTTTTGTATGTACCTTTCTTGTAGTTTGAGCCTCCCCCCCCCCCCCCCATTAGGACGGTTCAATACTTTGTAACTTAAGTGAATAGTAATTGGTGTGACACAGTTTCATACTAATAAATAATAGATATTTGGTGATTTTAGCTATGTAGTTTGAAAAAGAATATTTTTTCATATACTTATTTATCTTACTAATTTTGAAGGTAAAAATGTTAATAAAAATTAAATTTATAATTGATAACTTTTTCTTTTATTACGAAAATTTAAAAGTGAAAATTAAAATATGGAAAAATTATGTACAGCTAGAACTGAGAAAAACGCATAGATATTTGAAAAAAAAAATTGATTTATGACCAAAACAGTTTTGCTAAAAATTAAAAGAGTTTATCAATTATTGTGGGCGAAGCCACGACGGGTAAAAGCTAGTTATACTATAATGCTAAATGTATATAACAGGTAATAAAATCTTATTTAATTGAATTATGTATATTTTTAAAATTTCGTAAGACTCTCCATATTATTGTGGAGCTATTAGTCTCCAACAGGTTTTCTATGTTTTAGTTCCGCGGCTAATATCAATGTTGTGCAGAACTCTCTCAGTAATGTCAGTGTCGTGTCCATGTCCTCTGAGGACTGTAATTACTGTACTCCAGAGCATGGGATGGTTCTATAGCTACGAGCACTCGCATCGTATTAAGTGGTAAAACCATTCGAAGCACGAACCGATGTTTGACATTTTACACATTTAGAAATAAGGGTCGACTACCAAAACTAAACATAACGTCTAAAAGGTTTGGGTAATTTGATAAAATTATATATTATTTTTGATGCAATCCTTTATGAAGTAGAGCTATATAATTTTTTTATAGAAACTTTTTTAAAGGTATAAATTATAATTTCAACCAATTTCTATAGATTAAATTTATTGCTTTAAAGTAATACATTTAGACTTACCCACTCTATTTTCAATTTAAATTCCTCTTTGTTCAGTTTTTATCACAATCCATCTGGGATATCCACATATTTACAATAATTTGAAGGGATTATTAAAATAGATGCTTCGGTGGCTGCATGGTAAAAGGCGTAACTCTAGTGTTAGACTAAACTGCCGATGACAAAGAGATCGGGGTTTTAATCCCGGTCGGGTGTACTGAAAGTGGTTTATTAAAAAATATATATATATATATTCCACGCAGATTTGAGTACATTTCTTTATAATCAACCTTCCTCATCCTTAACTCATTAGCGTAATTAGTACGTATGCGTATAACCAAAATAGGTAGTATGACGCGATAATGAAAAAATATTAAGGAAGAATTTATAGGAAATGTACCCTCATTTGAATAAAGGGTGAGTGGTAAACCATTTAAGAGAGAACATCTCAATACTCCTGGCTGAGATTTGAACTTGGACCTGCCATTTATCAGAATAACATCCTAAACTATATTGCGGCCTTTTCCAACTAACACTTACACTTATAGTTGTTTCAAATTTACCAAAACTATTTTAATAGTTTTTTATTCGAGGTATTTAGCTAGCACTCTTTGAACCGAGATATTATATCCGCCCACGAATAATAAACTAAAGCATGGTGTCTACTCAACTTGACCAATGAAATTCCAGAATTTTTCCCTGATTTCACCCTATCGTTTCCTAAAATTTTCGACTAAAAAGTATGTCACATACTTCTAATTCCCCCACCTCCGCCCTCATTTTCCTATTAATCCTTTTTATGAATAATAATAATAAGTTTTAAAATATGAATATTTTTTTAAAAATTCGTATTAACATCATTTACTAAGAATTATAAAACATATTACACAAATACAAACCAAAAAAACTACAGTTTGAATAACATTATTATTTACTGTTTTAATGATTATTATAGTTCATATTTTAAGTAAAACCACATTTTCCCAGATTTTTTTTGTTGGAATTTATCAAATTCCCCACTTATTCGCGTTTTTTTCCCTATCACTCCAATTTCCCGGCTAATTCCAGTTTTCCCTGATTTTCCCGGATGGTAGACAACCTGTAAAGTAAAATTAGAACAGACAACATACAAGCGTCAGCCGAAAGGGAAAACACACATCTAATCCATGATCCCCCCCCCCCCACACACACACCCCTTTTGGGAATCGAACCCGGTACTCTTATCACAGTAATCAGACACGTTACCGAATGAGCTAAGAGGTAGGACTAGATCATAATTAAAATTATATGTTGCTTAACTATGAGTTTTGATATGTAATAAAAATATCTATAAAATATATATTGGTACAACATATATTGGTACCCTCATCGCACCATGATTATATTCTCCCTTCCCATTATTTGAAGTATATGAAGCCTTTAACAGAACTAAATTAGAGGGGTAACAAACAGTCAGCGTGATCAATTTCATCCACTTCCGCAGACACAAATTGTTTGCGGAGAAACAGTGTGGATGATTCGATATGTGTTCCATAATAAAAAAAAAAAATGTTTTATTTTTATACCTCAACCAGATTATTCGATTCCAAACTTGGATTTATGGGAAGAGCTATACCCTAATGCATTGGGGGAGGTGTTGATAGTAGAAGAAAACATTGGCTAGAAAAAACTAATGCCAACATATTCGGAAATAATTATTTGATTAGAGTGTAATACTATATCTTCTATAATAATAATAATAGTAATAAAAGAAAGTGTTTGTTCGTGTGCGATGCCCAGACAAATCTACGGCACGCAGAGATCTGACATTTTTAACACAGGGGGACAGAAGGGGGTCTGAATGCACCTCTAAGCCGTATTTTTAAATTTTTAACTAACTTTTTAAATATGCTAATTTTAACCAATTTTTGAAAAAAAATATGGTTTAGAATAACTTTTCAAAGATAACTGCGATAAAAAATATGCCGCATCCTCCTCGGGGGGAAAAAAAAAAGATGTGTACGAAAACGACAGTAAATCTAAACAATTTTGTGGGGGAGGGGGGAGGGAAGGGATGGGGGGGGAGGGCTTATATAATTCCTATACATTGCCGTGCGGGATTGCTAGTTATCAATAAAAAGTTCTATCAAACTAATAGAATAAAATTTACCTAAGGATTACTGTATAATTTGCATTCTCGCAAATCATTGAGATGACAGAATATATTAATAAAAATTTTATTTTGTGGTTGTGGCAACAATAAATAAGCCTTCTATAGTACATGAACATTAATTAGTAAAAAAGTATTATGTTCACAATTGTATCCTGTTATAGCTGGCCACAAAAATAAATAAATATTTTGTAACTTAGAGATAGCGCTTTTAAAATATTAGTTTCAAAATAAAACTTTTTTTTTTTGTAAACAGTGCATGGACATAATCGAAAACTGTTTGTATAAAGTCATCAACTGCCCTCACTCCAACTGGTTCGACATATTTATTTATGAAGAGAACGCAGAAGAGGCGTTTGTTTGAAAAGTATTTATAAGTGAATCAAAGGTGCCGCTTACACAAAAAAAAAAAAACATATCAAAGGTTATATTTTTTTAACATAGCTTCTTATTACCCATTCGGGTTATGTAAGTTAATTTTATGGGAAATTTATCCACATTTGCGTATGTGGAGGGTAGAATACATTTTGGAAAAACGACCCTCGGTACACACGTCTGAGATTCGAACCTTGATCTCCCCGTCATAGTCAGTCTAGTCTACTGCGAGAGTAGCGCGTTAGACCATGTGGCCACCGAAAGGGTTGAGGTTTTATTGATGACGTCAGTTACAGATAATGTATTGTAAAACATAGTTTGATATTATTAAAATGGTGTTGGAAAAGTTTTTTTCCCCCCAATACTTCATGTAATTAATTAATAATAATAATAATATTTAGCACCGCGTCTTACTAGCCGTTCGGGTTATACGCTTTAAGTACCAATTATGCTAATGGATTAGGAAGGTTTAATTAGAGGAAGTGAACCCGCATTTGCGTGGAGGGAGAGTGGAAAATCATTGAGGAAAAACCACTCTCAGTTCACCCGACCGAGATTCGAACCTCGATCTCCCCGTCCTCAGTAGTCGAGCTAAACACGACAAGCGCGTTAGCCAACTACACCACCGAGGCGGGTATGTAATTAATTAATTTAATAAATTTTTCATTAGCTCATTATGTAACTTACGTCTCCAAAAAAAATTAATTCGTAGGGTTTATCTGATCGGAATGTGGCTAACCAATGATACTTTTTCGGTCATACCGGGGATCGAACCAGGGCTCCTTATCTCAGTAGGTGACCTGGTGGTCTAGGGGTAAGGTGTTAGACTTCTGTACTGGCGGCCGGGGTTCAATCCTCGGTCCCGGCTCAGATTTATCTGACAACCAAACCCTTCCTTCACCTCTGACAAGACATCTTGTGAATGTGGGGAATGCCAGGCCGCCACCGTGGTTCGGATTCCACGTTAAACTGTAGGTCCTCCATTTCATCTCACAATCACCCTACCATTACACATTAGCGTAAGTGCGTATAACCCGAACGGGTAGTAAGACGCGGTGCTAATAATAATAATAATTATTATTATTATCATCATCTCAGTAGACAGACACGCTACAGATTGAGTCAAGGTGTCTGATATGTTTTCTAAAATTACAATATAATACTACTGCCCATAAATAAACAAAAATTAGTTATGATGTAATATTCTTTGAAGCAATTTATTTTCTGGTTTTAAAATATATTCTGTGTATTATTAAATCTGTTTCCTTCTTTTAGTGTCACGAAGGCGTCCCTAGAAATAATGACATTCTCTCTTGATGTGGAAAGTTACGTAGTACAGGTTGAAGAGGGGGGGGGAAGGGTCATGGCTCTATGTACACTTGTTGTTACGCGGGGGGAAGGGGGGGGGAGTTAAAAGAGGTAATAAAGAAGCGTTATGTGGTTTATGGATGACTCTTTATACAACAAGCTTTTTACGGACCACTAGTGTGACGTCACGGGTTAGCTGTTTAGAGAATGCTCAGCCACAAATCTAGGGGAGCCGGGTTCGATTTACACGGATCCAGACAAGGACATTTTGCCGCTAGGGACTGACTGATGTGTAGTATTAGCATACTGTCTTAATATTTTAATGATAACTAGAAATAGTTTTTCAGTAAAGTGCACCTACATTAGAGTGAAGAGGTTAAGTGAAATCAAAAGTGATGTCATATTCAGTGAATCACCTCCAATGCCTTCTGCCAAGATTCGAACCCCAACTTCCCATCACCTGCAACCCAGTATTTTTTGCATTTGATGCTTTTTACCGTGTATCACTAGTTCAGTCTACTTTAATAATCCATGCTAGTTTATAAGTAGAGCACAGACATAATGTTTTAATAAAGTAGGCCTACACGTAAAATATTGCAACAAAAATTTAATTGCATATCACGTCTTACTACCCATTTTAGCTATAGGTATTTTTACTTTATCTCGACACCTCGGAGAGAAAATACTGGGGATCTTAAAAAAAATATATGAACTTGAGATTTTGATAACTTTCGACGTTTCGTGACCTTCTGAAACAAAACAAGTAGTTTTCGCGATGGCTTCTGTCTGTCTGTCCGTACCTCTGACTAGAGCCGAAACAATTATACAGATTGGGATAGAACTTGATATTTGGGTTGTTCATAAGGTCCCTCCAAGGGGTTTTTGGGGATTAGATGTCTAACCATAGTTTTAAGGGTAGATTACTGAAAGCCGAAAGGAGAAATAAAAAATTCTTGAAATTCGCTTCGACGAGTTTAAATAAATTTTATATCTAGACACTTTTTTTATCATTATAAATAAGAGGGAACTTCTTTGAGGTACATTACATGCGGGAAATTTTCTAATTTCCCCGTGACTATTTGAGATACGATATAATATCTCACCATCGTAAAGTTGTAATAATAAAGATACAGATCTTTTGTTTGAGATATATTTTTATAAAACCAATAGTTTCTGAGCTATAATCAAATACATTAATATACATTTTAATTCAGGTCTGAAAATGAATTTTATTCTGATGCCCTTTGATGGACAAAGATGTTTCTCTTTTCTCAATGTTTCTGTAACAGTGTTCCTAGTTCCTAATGCCATAGAGAAAGAAAGTGTATATTATCTCATTTATGATCTTTGGTGCAGTGTTTCTACAACAATGTATGTACCTATTATTTCATTTCACAAATCTTAAAAGAGTTTTTAGTAAATGTCTATTTTAAGATAAAAGCGAGAGAAAGTTTGTGTAGGCTACTATTTATTTAACTTTGCTACAAGGATAGTAATGAGAGAAGAAACATTTGATTTAAATTAAATATTCCCACATTTGCTTGTGTGGTAAATCAGAGAAACCATTCAGGAAAAAAAAAGAACTCTTAGAACTGGTCTGGATTCGAACTCAACCTCTTTGACCGAAATAAGACAGGTCCGTAGAGCTTTACATTTAGTCCGCGTGTACAAAATTATTTACACCAGTCTCTCCTATTTACCTACATACCGGCACTTATTACAGAGCTACACTGACAACCCCCGAACCCCTGAACCTCCTCTGAATAATCATTTGTCAGTCACACACACACACACGTGACGTCATGTGGTTTCATACGTCGCAGGCTGGTTCATTTGCATTAATGCGGTCCATTTGACTCCCAGCAGATAAACTCGCAGTGTACCTCTAGGAAAATGAATCGTTCGTACTTGCCCTTTAGCTCAGTGTGCGTGTGTTCGCGAGTCACGTCTGAATATGTCCGGAATTAGCCGCACGACCATGTCCCGAGGTCATCTGGTGGCCATTTCTCCCAAATATATATGTAAAGTAGAACATCGGCTAAGGGTGGACCCATTTTCAGATAACCGGAATTTCGTATTATCCGTAAATTCTAGTTGTGGTGGTAAAAATTAACGAATATTTAGAAACAAGGTTTATGATGATAACATTTATTGAAAATATATACAATATGTTTGCAAAATTTTTATATACTAAATTTATCTGATTACCAAACTCTTCCTTCACCTCTGACAAGACAACTTGTGAATGTGTGGAATGCCAGGCCTCCACCGTGGTTCGGATCCCACATTAAACTGTAGGTCCTTCATTTCATCTCACAATCACCCTACCATTACACATTAGCGTAAGTGCGTATAACCCGAACGGGTAGTAAGACGCGGTGCTAATAATAATAATAATAATTTATCAGAACCACCTCTGACAAGACATCTTGTGAATGTGGGGAATGCCAGGCCTCCACCGTGGTTCGGATCCCACGTTAAACTGTAGGTCCTTCATTTCATCTCACAATCACCCTACCATTACACATTAGCATAAGTGCGTATAACCCGAACGGGTAGTAAGACGCGGTGCTAACAATAATAATAATAATTTATCAGAACAAAGGTTGTCCGTCGCATTAGCATGGAGAGAGAAATGGTAAACATTAGTGATAAACCCCATGTTAAACCTCCGCCCCCAGTGGAGGTACTAATCCGGAGTTATTTTTTTACCGACATTCCAGACAGTTACGAGACTGACGCCTTAGATTGCACGAACACGGTTGCGGGTCCTGGTACTAGTTTTATATTGATTTCATATAGTCTTAACCCGGGACGGGGTTTTATTACAAAAGATAGAAATAGTAATGGTTACATAATCTGATTCTGAACTTTAAGGAACGTACAGTTTGAAGTAAAATTTCTCAGAGATGTTGATGCTTTTTTATAAAATCATCTCTATTTTTGAGGTTTTCTCAAGACATTGATTTCCACGCCTAACCCAGGCGAGTGAATGTTTTTTGTTACATAGGCACACAGTTTAAATCCTTTCCCCCATTACGTTTGAGTATTTGTAAAGTTCGAACAAACAGAAACAAAACTTTCATCGTAAAGTTTTATTACCCCCCAATGTTCCTTCTACAAGAATCAGCTTTCTTAGAACGAGACATTGATAGCTTTAAGGACCATTTGCTGTTTCAACCCGATAGCTATTACGAATCTCCGTCTGAACGAATCTCAACCACTTTGCCGGGAATGCCGACTCCCCAATAGCGTAATTATTAATTAAAATGTGGACTGTTTGATTGAAGCAGTGGAACAAACAATTATCTCGGTAAAATTTCTATCCCTTAAAAAGATCACATTCTTCAGTTATTGATATTTTTGACTATATTTAAATTTTATGACTATAAATAATCTTATAAATTAGCACAAAATAATATTATTAAAATTTTAAAAAATGTATTACTTATAACCATTCTTTGATTAGAATTAATTTCTTTGGTGATTTTGGCCTAGTTTTTTAAATAAATGATAATGTTGTACTCTTCACAAAGTTGTATGGCTCACAATTAATCCGTGAGTGCTTTTATCGGATTATAAATATATGTATATATCTCAAGCAGTGGCGGCTCGTAGCTAAAATTAGTGAGGGTGCTGCTCCAGAAATTCTTTAGTCTTTGTTTTAAAATTTAGTAAATGGAAAAAAACATGTATAAAAAAAAATTTATTCGTGAACGTGATAATATCTTACAAAATAAAACAAAAATTTTTTACTTACTTTAACTTAAATTGTTACAGTTCAAGCTTGATCTATTCAATTAAAAATAAAATCCATTCTTCTTGTTTAAAATTACGCGAAAAGCTCAGTAATTTTCTCTTTGATCTCTGGATGACAATTGAGGACATTTTTCTCCGTTGAAAGTACTGCAAGCGCATTTAGTCTTTCTGTTAAATAAAAGAACCGGGGAAAAAAATGAATTAAATAGAAAAGCTGGAAGCAGAATAATAATCTCATTCTACACTTTATCACATTCAAGAATATGGTATACGGTTTTTAAGCATAACACACAGTGAGTAAAAAAAACTTCCACCATCACGCCAGATCCGGCACTGCGAGAGCAACAGTGCCCTCTCTACCTGGCAGTTCCGCCTTCCTCCCCACCCCCCACCCCTATGTGCGCATGCGCACAACAGTCAAACACCGCGTCGCTGGCACTGTTAAGCGCACAGTTCCATACAAAGATTTTTGTATCTTTTTCATAAACTGGGGGATGGCTACTGAAGTACTGACATTAAGCTTAAGGAATATATATTGTACTACAAACATAAAGAAAGAATTAAAGAAAAAAGGACTCATCATATTAAATGTTGTCAATAATATCAAGTGGAAATAGGGGGTGCTGCAGTTCAGCAGTGCCTATACACGAGCCGCCACTGATATTCAAAATGATATCCCTTCAGGTATTCAAGCATTGAAACGCACCTGGGAAACCAGGTTACCAAGTAAAGTATTTTTGGGCGTAAACAAGGACAATACAGGGAACTTCTTATAACATTAAAACACACACTTCAATTTGCTAATCAATGGTTTGCAGAGAAGAAAAATACAAATGAATAACAAAGTACGCTAATTTGAAAACATGTCTTATTTCACATTGTTACCTGAAACATTGGCATTGTACCGCTTAATGCTCTAATTAACTTCATTATTGTTTATTTTATATATTTAACTGTGGTATTTAAAGTTCACTTTCTGAACTCATTGATAATATCAGCACGCGAGAATTTCTACGAGCAAGAGTGAAATAGCCTACCCATTTTTTCGTGAAAGGTATTTTCACATACCTTCCACGGTTTTTTAACATCAACAATCAACATGAGATTGATAGATTTACTTCCCCTCCGAAGGAAGTTGTGCTATGGATTTTTATCGCTCAATAAATATCCGTCAACCCCGGCTGGATTTGATCCCAAGATCGTCGTATCCTGAGGCGAGCGCTTTACCGCAAGACCACCGATGTCTACTTTTTCCTTTCCAAGTTCAAATCCTCCAGTTAATTATTTCAAAATAAATTGTGTTGAAATAATTGAATTCATTTTGGTATCCTTGGAAATTAACGGCAATTTTATAGTTAGGAATTAGTCCGACATGATAGAATATCAGTAGCGTTGTAACTTACCGAACTAAAGGCCATGGTTTCGGTTCCCCGCATGGCTGGAAAGTTAATTATTACTAAGGTGTGGGCTCCCCCTTCATATAGATGATTTAACCTCTGGGGGGGCTTGATGTTGTATCTGTTCAAGATTTTAGTTCATTTATAAGTTGTGTGCCGATATAATAAGTAGACTTAGAAAGTGCACGTTAAAATCCTCTAATAATAATTTCATATATCGTTAAGATATTAGTGGAACCTTGATATATTTCTGGGTTCTTACCTTTTTTTTTCTTTCTTATTCGAAACAGATCAAAATAATCTCCATCCACTTCAGTCTGTAAATAGTCTCACAGATTTCCAAATTGTGAAGGCTGGATACAAAGTGCTTTTCAGTTTTGTTTTGATTGCTTCTACAAAGGAAATCACTCTGAATAGAATTAATAAACCCTAATATTGGAAATTCAGAGAAAGTATAAACTAAAAAGAATCTATTTTGGATTTGTTTCAAAAATGAAAGAGATAGTTAAAAATTACGAAAGATTTCCACAGTCTAATTCTAAACAGCATGGACTTAAATGTATCCAGACAATTTAAAAAACCGTAAAATGTGTTTAAGAATGGATTGGGGTCCATTCTGATTCAAAATTCAAGATATTTATCTAAACAACGGTTATTTACTAAGGAAAATGATTTTTGATAAAACTTCTATAGTGTTCAGATTAAACGTTGACGCATCATGGGTTATTTAAAAGAGTAGAAACCTAAATGAAATAAACACTCTTTGGATTGAAGCAGACATTTTTATTTCACGTATTATGTAAATATAGGTTCAATTATATTTTGATTAATGAAATGAAAACACAATTGACCATTGCGATGTTTTCTGTAAAATAAAGAACAGAAAAAATAAAATGTATGTTTACATTCAAATTGTTCTTATTTCTATGCCTGTTAATGTGTTTCATTATAGCTTAGGATAAAAATGTTTATAGTTGAACAAATTAATGCCGTTATAATTCATTAATCATTAATACTAGTTTTTATTTAAGTGGTGCATGATGTTGATCTATTCGAAACTAAGTATGTATAGCTTATGTTATTGTTTTTATAGATTTTATTTTCAAAAACTGTGAAGAAAATCACCAAGCGTTCTAGATGTTTCCTCAAAACCGAACATTTTACAGTTCTATTTACTTTCTTCCATAAAAAAACCCATAAAATTATGAAAATAAGTTGTTTTCGGAAAGAGACATTTTTGTACGTCCTGTATGATTCAAAGCTATTTTGGTTTAAAAATCTATATGGCGCTTAAGTTATAATATAGAGATAAATAAATAATCTGAGATTTCCTTGTAACTATCGTCATGCCCATATTTCTTTATTTACAGCGAAGAAGTTTATTATTTTCCCAAATATTAAGATCGATAAGCTCTACTCTATCTACCATTACAGTCCTAGCCCTCTACTAGGCGCCATGTTTATGTCTAATTTCTTAGCAAATAATTATTACTTTTGGGGGTGAGGTTTTTTCTTTCCCAGTAAGGAATTAATAGCCATAACGATGGGCTGTTATATTTTTTTAGCACCACGTTTTACTACCCGTTCGGTCTATACGCTTACATAATAATAATAACGCTAATGGCGTTAGGGATTAAGAAGGTTACATTTAGATAAAGTGTGCTCACATTTGCGTGGAGGGAGAGCCAAAAACAATTTTGTGGAAAAACGCTATCAGTTAACCCGAGTAAGTTTCGAGCCTCGATCTCTTCCTCGTCGGCAGTCCAGTCCAACACGAGATAGCGCGTTAGACCATGCGGTCACCGCAGTGGGTTTTACCCACGGTACGTTTATTTCTACGTACGCATTTAGACTAACCGAATATTCACACAAATTAATTATGAAGAAATAACTGGTAATCTAGTGAGAATATGCTTGCATTTGCGTGAAGGGAGTGTGGTAAACAAATTAGGAAAAAAAAACATCTCAGTTCACCCAATCAGGATACGAACCCTAACCTTCCCATTACAGACAAACTAGTCGAGATGACGTCTGAAGTGTGTGTCTGTATTTTCACAAATGTTGTAAGTGTTGTAAGTGTTGTAAGATTGAGTTAGTGATGGTATCGTTTGGTTCATAAAGCAAATGTTAAATACCACTTATTGAAAACAATATCCCTTTGTTTCCCTCCCTTCATTTATCTGCCAGGGCTCATTAAGCGAGTCTGTAAGACAAACAGTTCCCAGATTTATCCTTACCTTGATTGGCAAACACTGACAGTCTACGTTGCTAGAGTCGTTTGTTACTTTGAACACATTCTCCTGGGACAGATGGCGTTCCTCTCTCTCTCTCTCTCTCTCTCTCTCTCTCTCTTATGATCATTTAGAACAGAGAAACAAGTGGTGTATTTTCAACGTTCCAATTTTTATATGTTTTTCTTTGCAAGTTCGAACCATAAAATGTTTTCTCTCATTATATTCCTAAAGTACTCGATGGAATCATTTAGAAGACGTTTGCGATGGAAGTTAGTTTTTATATTCAACAAAAAAACTAGTGCTGCTATTTTATATATTATTAATTGAGAGATGAGAGATAAACTAGATGGAACTATAAATATCAAATACTATTTGGTTCACATTAAGATGATACTAAAATGTTTCCTGAAAAAAGTATTAAATTTGGATGATTATTCAGTAGGGCCCCCGTAACCACTGATTCATTCTCCGCAGTTTAAGTCACCGCTGCCCAGTTTTATTTATTTTTAATTAAAGGAAAAACATTGTTTATAAATCACAATGCCGACATCATCACCACACTTTATTTTCTCATCGAAGGCATGGTGCTATCATATCACCATCATCATCATCATCATCAGTATCATCAGTAATCATCTCAACAGGAATATTGTAGAATAGTAAATACACTGTAATGTACAGTATAGGTTATTATTATGTAATTTATTTAATGTTTTTAATATCTTACTTTGAATAGTTTATCAATCAAACTTTACCGTATTTACGTATGTTACATTAATATCACGTTATATAATAGTCCGGTACTATCCGTGGTTTCACGTAACAGCTCGGTAGATCTAAGAACGTATTATCCGCGGATATGGGAACCCTACTGTACTTGTAGATCTATTATGAGAATCTTTATCATTTTCTTTTTATTTGAATTTTCTCTTTCAACGGAACTACTATCGGTGTGATAAAGTTAAAAAAGATTTTAAAGTAGATAAACCAAACTTCTTGCTTAATTTCAAGGAATATATTCAGAATATACTCAGAGTATACAAAACAATAATTTTATCGGTTGTTCTCTCAGGGTGTGAGACGTGGTCTCTTACCTTACATGAAGAAAATAACTTTAGGGTGTTCGAAAACAAGGTGCGTAAGAAGATATTGGGTTCTAAAAGGGATTAAAATACTGGGGTGTGGAGGGTGTTACATAATAATGGGATTCTTACCTTGCATAGATAAACAAGATAATTTCCTAACTACATTTGAACAAAAACAGATCTTGTAAAGGAAAGAAACGGACCACAGGTCTGGATTAAGATTAACCTCGAATTAATAACTGTTTTCGAGCAATTCTTACATTATGGCTCCCGAAATTTACTGTCCTTGGATACCAAAAGATAAGAGATATTTAAAAGCCACAATAATGTAGGGATATCAGATCCAAACGAGCTAACTAATTATAATAAATTATTTAATGGTCACGCCAGACATTGCGCTATTTGGAATAAACAGTATTTTTTTAACCATGTTTATTACGGAGGCATCTAAATTTAGAATTAATATTTAACAATACCATCTAGTTGCCTCGCGGCACAAACAAATCTATTTTAACGAATTAAAATGAACTCAATAATAATAATAATAGTATGACGTAGATAAACCATATTAATAATAACATCAAATTTTAAATAATCAATTATTAAAGCCAAAAAGATAATTTAGAAAATGTCTGACGAAAAGGTAAAGGCTCAAAGAGAAATGTTTTCACACCTTGGTTGTAATATATATTTAAATACATTATATAACGATGTTTAATAATTCACAATATATATATATAACATAATTAATCTCACATAAACCATTCAACCTATTTCATCGCTAATGTAATTATGATAACTATTATATACTCAACGATTGCAATGAATGATTAGCGAGACTGTTGTACAGAATCAATTACAAAATAGATTAGACATTAAACTGTTGTTCATAAACAAGCATTAAGAGAATGTATTAACTAATACAGATTTTCATTATTCGAAATGTCGTGCCTCTGTTTTATACACCGGCTGGTCCAAAGTTAATTTAGACTGAAGTTGGCAACATTGTGGCGATGTGTAATATACTTGATGAGGTCCATATATTCTTGATTGCTTCAGGTTTTCTTATTGTGTACTAACCTTTTAAAAATAAATGTTAATGGCGAATAAACCCTTAACAAAATTCTAGTAAACTGTAAATAACATAATTATATTAATATATAGTAGCATATATTTTTTCTATAGTAAAAAAAAAATATTTTCAGTTACATTATTTTGAACTAAACAGTTTTAAAATTAGAGATTGAAAGGTGTATACAAAATAAGATTGCATACAATGTTGAAATAATTTATGATTTTTGAAATCTATAACTATATTAATTTGAAAAGAATTTCAAGTGTTGGAAAGGCTTCAAAGTGGCAACAACGCAGGCCAATTAAAAAAAAATGATTTTTTTTTAACTTCAATTTCAATTGTATTTCCCCCCCCCCCCCCCCCCTTTTGTTTACTTTATCACTCTGTTATCTAAGAAAACTTTTTATAAACTAACCTCAACCAGATACAAACTTAGTTTCTAAATCTTACTTAAATACATATTCGCTTATGCTCGCTTGCTAACATGTGTTAATCTTATAATTAGTGTAAAATGTTAATAGTGAAAGTACAAGAATAATAAGAAATATTTTGAATATGTGAAAGAGTGTATGAGGATAGACACATGAGGAGAGTTTCAGTGAATTAATAGGAAGAATGATGACAAATATTGATATTCACAAATTATACAGTACTTTAACTCCTCAGTTGATACCACTATACCTATAAATAACAATAACTACGCTTCTTGGCTACATTAAAGATTAGCCTGAACAAATGTCTCGTTGCTCAGGGGATGCCTGGATGTACTAATAGTGCATCCATTCTGTGGAGGCTCTTTCCATGTCCTGGTGAGATGAGGTGTTGGTTATAATGGGTATAAGGGTGTGGAACTAGTGTAAATCCCTTAAACCTAACTTAGGTCTAACTAACCAAACCCTGGTGACCGTGGGTGTAAAAAGTCTTTCGGGAAATACACCCATCATACCAGCTGGGAATCGAACTCGGAGCCTTTAGTTAAGCAGCCAGGAGCTCAGACCGTTATACCATAGGGCCAACTATACCTACAAATAGGCAGTGTATGAATCAGTTCTTAATCAATTCATAACTTAACATTATCATAAGTAGGATTGGACTGGACTGCGGGGATACTGGGAAACATTTCGGGGGGCCGATTTGATTTGGACGGACACAGCAACTACTTTAAAATAAAATAAAGATAGCCATTCATTTTTTAACTGTGTTTTTCTATTCAATTGTAATAAAAAGTTCTAATGAGTAATTCTGAGGTAGCCCACAGTACGTAATTTGTGAATATATCCGATGAGGTTAAATCGTAAAAAGCCGTCACGTTTGTTGTTAATTGATGTTATTTATAGACAATTTCTCGATCCAAACGCAAAAACATTTTACTAGTGAATAATTACTGTTACAGTGGAATCTGACTAATTTGAACTTCCGTAATTGTCTTTAATTCGAATTTCTCGCCCGGTCCCGTGACTTTTGTATTAAAACAATATTAACAAAATCGTGGATAATTCAAATTTTGTTTTGGTTAGCTAGATCTTTTAGTAAGTTGTAATGTACTGTGCAGTATTGTTTTCCTACTTCTAGTTGCGGCGCAATGTTATTCTATTTTTTTGAAACAGGGGACGTGACGTTGGAATCCGGTCAGTACCCTTCTTCACGCCCCTCCCCCTCTCACCCACACTCTTTGTTTACACGTACATTTTTGTACACCATTAGTCAAGGTCGAACCTCTCGAGCGGTTACATGCACTGTTCTTAGTGAATCGGTCGTAGCGATATTCTTGTGACGTGCGAGTTTATTTTGTTTTGTTGTTTAGTTTTTGTTTAGTACATACTGTACAGTAGTGTTTGTGTGTGTGTGTGTGTGTGTGTGTATCTTGATGTCACTGTCCAAGCCACAGTCCTATAAATCATTAACTTTAGCCGAAAAAGTAGCGGTGATAAAGAAAGTGGAGAGGGGAATTCCTTTTAAGAAACTTATTTAATTAGAATTGTTGGATAATTCGAATATTTGGTGGTCCCTTTAAGTTCGAATTATCCAGGTTCCGCTCTACTAGCTTTATATGATTGAAACAAGTAACCGGTGAAGGATCATTTTTAAAACTTACAATTTATTTCAAAAATAGATTACTAGCTGGATTTCTTAACAATTTGCAGGTGTTTTTGCTCATGTCAGTAAAAGTATAAGCTAATGTTTTAAATGGACTGAAAAGCTATGTAATCATCGATAGTGGAGCTGAAATAGCCTCAGGAAGTCGGGATTAAATGTAGTAATAGTAATAAAATAATATAATTAGTTCACCTCACCTCTTCAGGTGATAGTGGGACATACACCTTATCTACGATAGAAGAGGTGGTGATATCTAGGAAAAGTTACCATGTATCCACTCTCCAAAACTTTTGATCTGCAAAACGTTTTCGAGTTGTTACCTTTAGCAGTCAAAACTCTCACAATAAACCATTTGTTTTAACTATTTTAATTTTTTTAAACTGATTTTACATAATTAAAACACAAACTTTTGAAAAATAATGGTTTGGATGTTGTTTTATTTTTGTAGAAATAGAGTTTGTCATTCACTTAAAAACCTTTTTTCAAATGAGAACTTATTAAATTCTTAGATATTTCTCATAAATTAAGATGGCAAGCCACCGTGACAAGGACTGTTGATGAAATTATATAACCCGTTTTAGGTTATGTTCATATGCTGTTTAAGAAATAACATTTATTTTGAAACAAACTTTTTTTGTGGCTTGCTAAGTTATAAAAAAACTTATTTTGGTGACCAGTTATAACACGATTCAAGTGTGAATACAATACTTTTTAATTTATTATTTCATGTACACCAGTTTATCTTGCTACCACAAACAAAAAACATGGTATTTTTACTAATATTTTCTCTTTTAACAATAAGCTACGAAAACGCAAATTATACACTTAGATAAGTTTTATAAAAGTTATTAGCACTTTTGATGGATAATATAATATTAGTAAGCAAATAATAACTATTTCCAAATATATTGACACTAGTAGCTTTCAGCCAGTGTTTATATTAAAGAACCTTATGCTATCTGTCACAAACTCTACTACCGTATATAGGGTTTAGCTATAATGGTGTTTATAAATGACTATATGTTAAGTTTAGTCATATGTGTAATCTCAAGCCTCAGGACCTGCCAGCCCACCTATGATTATAAGAAGAGTTTTTCTTACCCTTAACCTATTGAGTAATGTCAATGTTCCCCATTTTAAGGGATAATACCTGTGTCCAATCACTAATCACTTTATTACGACAGAGTCTATGTGTACGTTAATATGTAAAAATGTTTGCCATAAAATATAAACACCCTTCCATAATATCAGCTACTTAAATTTATATAAACTTAAAAAAAAAAGTCTTTTTCAAACGACAGAATTATGCCTTACACAGCTTTAGGTTTTATTATTATTTGATTTATTACAAGTTTACTTTCCGAACAAACTTACTAAAGAGTGTTAAAAAAAAGTATTATTATACTTAGCACCGCGTCTTACTACCCGTTCGGGTTATACGCTTTAAGTACTAATTACGCTAATGGATTAGGAATTGGGAAGGTTGAATTAGAGGAAGTGAACCCGCATTTGCGTGGAGGGAGAGTGGAAACCCATTTAGGAAAACCCTCCCAGTTCACCCGACCGAGATTCGAACCTCGATCTCCCCGTCCTCAGCAGTCGAGCTAAACACGACAAGCGCGTTAGCAACTACGCCACAGAGACGGGTAAAAAATAATAATAAAAAAAAGTAACGCAACCCATGGGGAATTCTACGTTTCATAAGCCATGGAATTTTTGGAAGTATGGGCAGTTCCATTGTCATTTAGAAACCATGTCTTCTGTAGTTCTTAACCAAAAAGTGTCCACAAATTGTTCCAAAATCGCAATGTAAGACTCACTGTTGACTGTGCTGTGCTAAATTTACGTTACTTTGTGAACGACCTTTATAATAGCTCAAGACACTTGGTGAGAAGACGCACTACGACTATACTATGGTTTCAGTCTATCGTGGAGCTATTTATAGAACTACTTAAAACACCAAAGACCTGTAAAATAAATGATAATGGTAGACTACGAAATCATAAAATTTAAAAATACATCCCAAAAGGGAATGTGTTTATCCTAAAATAAACATTACTCTCAGTTCGTAATTTTAAAAACGTTTTCCCCATTCCCTTCTCGTATTTGTATCGTTGAATGACGTGTTTTGGTTTTCGCAACCACTGGTCAATAATCCGCTACGTTGAACGATGCATAGATAATAATTATTAATATCGCCAAACGCAGGTGTTTAACTGCGTGAATATAGATTCGCGGTAGACAAACAGATTTTGAGGGGCGTGTTTCTATTCCCGTGACCATTACATGGTCTGCCTGACACCGCTGAAATGCCGGTTAGTATTTTAACAAAGGCAACAGCAAGCAGACTATCGGTCCAAGAATTATTTAGTTCTCTGTTTATACAGTGTTTGGTAACTCACAGCCCAAACTGCACATATTATATAGCTTATTTGAACCAAAATTAATGCAAAATACCTATACACTTATTTCTGGGAAACTATGATAATAGCATTAAATTATGTCCAAAGTTTCGTCGTACAACGTCGGGAGAGCAAAGCTGTTTAAGCATTTAAATTCTTTACCACATATAAAAAAAAATAGTTTTTAAAATTCCTCTTTCTTCTTAAACCAAGATATTGATTTTAAATTTTAAAAACTTTCATAAACCTATATTTAAAGCTGTTCCAGAGTCTAACTCGTAGCGGTAACCTTGACACCGTTTAGGGCACACGGAGTGTATACTTCGTTCGTGTCTTCCTGACTTGATTAAAACAAACTTAAATCAGCTTGCTCTTGTTTATTATAAAATAAAGCTAGCAAATGTTTCACCCTTTTGTAAAAAAACTACTAAGACAGTTAAGACCGTAAGTTCAACGAGAAAAAAAATCAAGGTGTAACAAGGTCTCAAGTCGAGATTATTTCTGAGCGGACCGTAGCTCAAGTGGTTTACTTCACTTACTCAGATTGGTCAATGCCAAAGAAGACGATAGAAAGGAGGGAGGCCAAGAAGATGGGAGGAGCAGATAACAGGAGTGGAGAAGAATGGAAGCAAACAAAGAGGGAAGAAAGGTGGGAGGATAGAAGAAGATGACTGACCCTGGCCACCGGCTGGAAACAGATGATGATGATGATGATGGACTCAGGTTGATCAGATCATGGTGCGCCAGTTCAGGTGGAGAATTAGCCTACACCCAAGGGGTAAGGAGGTGAACAACGTTTTAACACTGAAAGTAGCGAGTTCTTGATGCAGATCCGACTGCAGATATTCCCAGGAGAAATTAACGTACCTAGCGTGCCCACTTTGTGTGGCAACCAATTAGAGAATGAGCTCGACCAAACCTTCCAGTTTGGGCAATGGGCTACCAATCAACTTCCCCTCTTGTTACATCTGAGAACGACAGGGAACCAACACTGAAAATAAGAGAACATAAAGCAACCAATTCCCAGAGGTTCATCACTAACAAACAAAAGATTCAATAAATTATTAAACCGGTTTAAAAACAACAAAAAATGTGAGAAACAATTTAAACAAAAAATGTTATAAAAATACGTGAGTCTACTTAATAAACAGTTTATTCAGAATAAAGGCTAGTTTGTATGTGTATGTCTTCCGGGAATTAAACTTAGACTAAGTAGACCCGCACTAGAGTGTGTGGGGGGAGGAGGGATATAATTTATAAAAAACAACCCAAAGAACATACCAAGCAAATAATTTAACCAGGGTATCCTGCCACTAACAAACCAGACAGTATGAGACCTATGCCTTTTCCGCGTAGCATTGGTGCATGTGATTATGTATTAAACATCCCCAACTAAGATAGTATCGATCCTACACCTTGATCAGTCGGTAGTCTGTCTGTCTATTTAGTAAGGGTCCCGGGTTCGATTTACAGCTTGGCCGAAAGTTTATCATTGAAGTAAATATGGGGTTACCCTTTCAAATTGATAAACTAACGGCCGGGGACTGGATGGTGTGCTTGTCCTAGTCTTAAGTTATATTATATGCCATATGAAGCTCTGACAAGCCTAGCAAGCCGGTGGTGGAAAATATATGGTTTGAATAAAGAACTGACCCAGATTGTAAACCGTAATGGATGTAATTCGCGTAGAACAAGAAGAAGAATGAGGAAACCTTTTAGGGGTAAATACCTGCCTGCAGTACCTTAGGTCAGGATTTGAATCCTCACCTTATCAACAATAGACCATATGAGCTTGACGTTAATCCTGCGTGTGTGAATTGATAATGGTCGAACACGCTACTCTCGCAGCAGACAGACTGTCGATGACGGGGCGATCCAGGTTCGAATCTCGGTCGGATATACTACAAGGATTTTTCCAAAATAGTTTTTCACTTTTCCAACACGCAAATGCAGATACACTTCCTTAAAATATAGTCTTCATAATCCCTAAAAACCATCAGAATAATTAGTACATTAGCGTATAACCTGAACGGGTATTATTATTATTATTATTATATTATTATTATTATTAGCACCGCGTCTTACTACCCGTTCGGGTTATACGCACTTACGCTAATGGGCAATGGTAGGGTGATTGTGAGATGAAATGAGGACCTACAGTTTAACGTGGAATCCGAACCACGGTGGGGCCTGGCATTCCCCACATTCACAAGATGTCTTGTCAGAGGTGAAGGAAGGGTTTGGTAATCAGATAAATCTTTGCCGGGACCGAGGATTGAACCCCGGCCGCCAGCACAGAAGCTGACACCTTACCCCTAGACCACCAGGTCACCAACGGGTAGTAATACGTGTTACTAAAAATAAAAACTGTCAGAGTTGAGTAACCAAAAGAAATAAACTGCAACTTGAAGTTTTTATAATGTTTACAGCTTTCATTCTTTATTTGAATTTTGATACTTTTATAATAATAATAATAATAATAATAATAATAATAATAATAAATAAATTTAAAAAGTAAACACAGGGCTAGAACGTCAAGAACCATCGCGACCCCCACGTTGTAAACCACTGCCTAGATGGTTGCATTTGTTTCACAAATATGACGACCGCCCACGCTACAACCCAAAAGTCAAGAGAGATGTTTGTATCATCTCCTCCCTAAAAGCTTGTAAAGGATCCAGCCGTCGAAAGGTACGATTGTAGATCTGATACACTCCAACAATTGCTATCCCGAGGAGATTAATTGACTGAACGGATCAATAACGTGATTTCATATGAACAAGTGGAGATACGTAATGTGCATAATGTATAGCTAGTGATATTTAAATACAGTGTGCTAGCAGTAGCCCCACAGCTTCTTTGGTGCTGACTGACAGCTGCTAAACACATGTTTTTGCAGATAATTTGGTTCGGCGTAGGTATACATAATTTGGTCTGGTAACTTTTTAAAGCGTCAGCTGTGAGTCAACGCCAAAGAAGTCACGGGGCTACTGTAGTGATAAATAAATACAGTGTGCTAGCACACATATTAATAAAATTATAATACTGTCACCTGCTGAGGTGGTCGCATGGTATAAGGCGCTACTATAGTGTTAGACTTGACTGCCGAAGTGGCCACCGAAGAGGTGATTAATATTTGAAGGTCACAGCGGAAAATAAGGGAAGTCACAGTATTCACATTTTTCAGGACACCGACTGTTACATGTCAGACAACATAAGGGATACGAGCATAAAGATTTTCAATTAAGTTGATTTAAATTTAAGAAATACTTATTTTAACAATTAATCTAAAGTGCGTTAGAAAGGTCTCATGATTATCTAACATATACAGATATAATAGATAACAGATATCTAATACCAATTAAATTTTAACTTAAATTGGAATTTTTGACCTTTTCCCCCCTCTGTATCCTTCATTTCATATAATGGATTTAATCAAAATCCTTTATAAAATCTATGAATAATAGTTTTACTCTCCTGATGATTCCCTTTATTTTTCTAAAAAAAATACGTTTTAAATCTGTTGCATTAAAATCCACACTGATTATCTCCAATTATTTCATCTGCGTATGACGTAATTCTCATTAAGATTAAGAATCAAATGCCAAAGCTATTATATTAATTGTTTTAGTGAGGATTTACTCGCATCTAGATACATATTCTGAAAATTGAAAAAATGACAACTGGGCAGGGAATTGAGCACGGGGTTTTTGGCTTTGGCATTGACGTACTTAACTAAAGGTCCCGGTTTTGATCCCCGTGCCCAGCTGTAATTTTTCAATTTTCAGAATATAATTAAAATTAAGTTATATACAATTATGTCATATATTATTTGTGAGATACCTCTATAGTCAATACATGTTGTGTTTTCTTTCCATTTTTGAAAATTACTATTATTCTACTTTCCTTCCAATCCTAAAGTGCATCCTTCGTAACATCTATCTTTAACTAATCTTATATTATTTTTTTATTATTATTATTATTTAGCACCGCGTCTTACTACCCGTTCGGGTTATACGCACTTACACTAATGTGTAATGGTAGGGTGATTGTGAGATGAAATGGAGGACCTACAGTTTAACGTGGGATCCGAACCACGGTGGAGGCCTGGCATTCCTCACATTCACAAGGTGTTCCCTTGTCAGAGGTGAAGGAAGGGCTTGGCAATCAGATAAATCTTTGCCGGGACCAAGGATTGAACCCCGGACCCCAGCACAGAAGTCTGACACCGTACCCCTAGATTGCCAGGTCACCAACTAATCTTATAATTTTAACTTTTTATATAGGTTTATGCTTTTGTGTAAATATATATATACATTAATTGTGATATTACATACAAGGTGTTTTGATTTATGTGGGGTGTGATAGTGGACATCAAACCAACACAAAACATACCTATAAACATTTGTCCTATCTGGTGTATGGGTCCCGAGATAAGTTCCTCTATGATTATGCTGGAGTTGTTAATAGCCTTGCTTGATACACCCCTATCTGTGTACCAGCAGTGATACTTCAAAAGACTAATTTTTTTAAGGGGGGAGGAAGGTTGAATGTGCGAAAGTTTTGCAAGGGTTTACTGGTTTATAATATTACTATTCTATATATATTTATAAGCGCACTGAAACCTTCACCTACAGCTTTTATTATCAAATATCAAAGCTTGTTTATAAGTGAAAAATTATCATGATGAATACAAGACAGATGTTTTACGAAGTAACTAACCTATTGGGTGAGTGTGAACATAATGGAATGAGTAGATTACGAGGTGTGGTGAATTTTCCCACGGTTCCCACTATATCGACCTTGTTTGTATAACCTTGGGTCTGTAGTCAATAGAAACGTCGATCGTGCCATGCGTGTTATACATTCACGGAGAAAATATTCTACTACTGGTAGTAAAAAGATTAATCTGATCCCTGAGTATTCATAAGGCATCATCATGTATAAGATAAATTGTACCTTTATGAAGAGTGATATCGGTAATATTATATATTTCGATTAGCTTTGTGGACTTAGCTTAGGACTTTATGGTTCAATACGCGAACAAGCCGCATCGAGTATTTGATTTACACATGTTTTTTGCTGGTGAACATTTTATTAATAATTTAGTAAGAAATTGTTAAAAAAAAGTTATTATAAAAAGGTGTGTTCGATAGCTAAGCTATTAATCATATAATTTAAAACTGTCCAAGACTAAATATTTCCGTTGTTTCCTATTAAAATGTTCAGCGTAGGATTTATAGATATGGAAGATTGTAAGCCTTATTACTAAACAAATATTTTTCTCTTCAACATTTCGACATTGCCATGTTTTTATTTAAGATATTAAATTTTCAAAAGTTCAATGTTTACTTTATTAAATAACTAAGGAAATATTTTAACCACAGCTTTGTATGAAACCAAAACTAGCCATTAGCTAAGTAATATTTTGTCAGAAATAAATAAAAATTGATGTGATAGTTTATTTATAATTTTTACAACATATAGAGCCAAAAATTAAATTTCTTTTTTTATAACAACAGTTTGTGTAAAACCTGATTTGAAGATTCCCTAGTAGCCCCCCCCCCCTTAAATCCGGACCAGAATAAAATAAACAATTTATTTTGTACAGTTAACAATTTACTGTTTTATTTTTCTTCCACTTAAACCCATTCAGAATATCAACATATTTACATAAGTGAGTGAGATATAAATGATTGACTTATATAAAATGTACACGCATTTGCTTGGAGGGAAAGTGGGAAAACATACATGAAAACATTTATCCTCAGTACAAGCATCCACTGGGTACTTTTGATGGGAAGGGAATAATGATATTAAAACAAAACAACCCTCTGAATCATTTTAAAACCTTGATGATTGTGATGATTAGTTTCATGCGCTTCCCTAATATCCGGAGACAGACATTCACTCACCCCTTCTGCTGGTTAGTGCCGTCCGCACCATCTGGTAGAAGACACATGCACTAAGGAAGTGCGGCGTTTTCCCGTTTCCATCCGAAATGAAATTATACGAGCGAGTGAGAAAAATTCTACCAATTTTATCAGAAACTGTATTTTCACATACCTTCCAGGATTCTTATACACGCCACAATCGACATGAGACCGACAACTTTACTTACAATCCGAAGGAAGTTGTGCTACGGATCTTTATCGCTCAAGAACAATCCACTTACCTCAGCTGGGTTTGAACCCACATACATCGTAGCTCCTGGGGCGAACACGCTATCCCAAGACCACCAATTTCGACTTTAAAACTTTATTGGTAAGAAAATTATATTTTCAAAAATATGAAATCTATGAATATCAACATACAAGGTGGAAATAATTGTAATTACGGCATTGTCCGTATATAGAGGACCACATTTCAATATTAATTTAAATTATTTGAAAAAACTATAACTATAGGAACTGAATCCATTGTTTAGTCTCCCAGATTGAACTGAACCATATTATTCAAAACACAAAACTGACCACTTTTGGTTGAGATCGGAGATTCTTAATATCTTATTCATGTTTCCTTCTTCTTCCTGCTTTATCCTTTTCTCTTCGAATTGTGATACTTGTTCCGTTCATTGACAGGAATAAGGTAGAGCGAAGTTGTGAGGATAGAGGCTGAATAGCGTGTGGAATGGAGGAGAAAAAATGGTCTGTTTTTGAAATTGAATGCCTGCCTGCTGAAGCGAGAATAAATGCTAACTGAGGTGGAACATTCGAGCATTTTATCAAACCATAGCATAGTCTTAAGATAAATCTTTTTCTTTTATATGAATTGCGTATATATTCTTTTCCCATTCTAGGTATTATATATTTATTTAGATCACCTGGAAACATCCGTTATTCTGTGTTATGTGTTACAAGTTAATATGTTTCACTGTCGTCATGTGTTGTTTTTTTTGTTCATCTCTGTCTTACTACCAGGTCAAGTGGTTCACTTATTCTTACCAAGTATATGAAGATGAGAAAGGTAGAATTTAGAAGGTATGTACACACATTTTAGTCGAGGTAATGTGTGAAACTCCCTGGGAAAATATTACCCATTACACTCAGCATGAATACGAACAGTGACCCTTCCTTCAGCGGCAAGTAGGACTATACAAGATTGATCTCTTTGTGCGAGCGTGCATTGTCTTACTACCCGTCCGGGTTATACGCCTATGTACTAATAATCACTCTAGAGTGTTAGGGAAGATAAAGGTTTGAGAGGAATTGCACTCGCTTCTGGGTGGAGGGTAAGTAGAAAACTATTTAGGAACAACCCACCCTCAGTAAACCCGACCGGGATTCGAACCTCGATCTCCCCGTAATCAGCAGTCTAGTCTACTGAAACAGTCACGCCTTAGGCCATACGGCCACCGAAGCAGGTTTATAATTTTTAAAAAAACTTTATATTAGTTACTTTTTTGGGTATACATATCTTTCTAGGTATATTTTTTAAATTATAGACTTCAAGGAATGCTTCTTTATTAAATTTTAATTAATAACTCAAAAATCCTAAATTGTGTAATATTTACAAAAATATTACAAACTTCTAGAGATTCTGCGTTATTTAAAGGAATAGTTTTTTTTATTTTAAAATATAGTTCAAGCCAATATGGAGAGGTATCCGAAGGAGTAAACGCTTTTAATTAAAATTTTAGATATTTAAAAATGTATTCAAACGGTGAAATTTTCATTGAAGTTCCAAGAGAAATTTTGCAGTCTTTAAATCCAAGTAAATTTGTTTTAAACAAATGGATCTGAATTTCTGGAAACAAATTAAGTTTTTTTAGAACGATCGTGACAGAAAATTTAACATAGTTGAGGATTGTGTTAGTGGTTTTGAAGCTTCAGAACTGCCAATACCATAAGAAACACCGTGACGCGAGTATATTTCCCTACAACTAAGCTGTATTCATAATAAATTAGTCTTAAAGCCACTGGTCTCAAATTTAACCGGATGCTAAGAACAAGTTATATAACAATATAATGATCATTCTAAAAACTTTGAAATATTAGCTAAATATATCATCTTGATTACTTTAAAATCAAAATAAAATTTTTCTAAAGCTGCCAGGAATTTTAATTGTCTAGAGGGAAAGAATCCTGTGCTCTTTTAACTAATTTTCCAGCCCATTTGTTTGAAAAAAAAAAATGGTTTCTTTCACAAAGTTTCTTGTGTGACTAACATTTCATCTTTTTTAAATATAAATCTATGGTTAGTTTTGTTTTCACCAGATGCCTTATCACTCTCTCTCTTTACTCCATTTCACTTTACTTTCATATTTATTATCATTATTATTATTAGCCCCGTGTTTTACTACCCGTTCGGGCTATACGCACTTACGCTAATGTGTAATGGTAGGATGATTATGAGATGAAATGGAGGACCTAAAGTTTAACGTGGGATCCAAACCACGGTGGAGGCCTGGCATTCCACACATTCACAAGTTGTGCCGGGACCGAGTATTGAACCCCAGACCCCCATCACAGAAGTATGACACCTTACGCCCCTAGACAATTTCATATTTATTAGTTCTTGCGTTTGAATTCTTTCTTTAGTCACGCTTTAAAATTTAGTCTTTTTTTAAGGCTTGCAACTTTCTCTCAATAGTTTGAAATTAACATCAGGATCTGATTATATGCAGTTAATTGATGTCGTTTGAAAATTACTTATGGATATATTTTTGAGAACCCTTTTAATTGATCAGTATTGGTAGTTTTCACATTTACCGACACGACATGACGACACATATTCTGACGGGCGGGAAGATGCGACTCTCCTCTTTTGTTTAATCCTGCTCCTGGCGCCACCATGACGTATCCAGTCCTTTATTATAGTCAAAATGGCTGCATTTAACAAATAATATTTTCTTTATTTATTATATTTAAGACGCAAGGACGAAGGCTTGCGCATAAATGATGGTTTTGAGTGCACCCGGTTATAAAAGAAAGATATTTAGAGGGCGCATCAGCCCTATTAAAACTACATCATCTTCCCTAATATTGGCCATTCTATGTTATTTAGTTCACAACGCACATGTGGCAAACATAACCAACATGTCGGCGCGTACGAGACGACACGATGATGACATGTCGGCGAGTGTGAAAGCATTCCATTTCGTGACCACCGGCACCAGCGTCGGTAAATGTGAAAAATCCAATTAAATTCGAGAAAATACAAGTTGTGTTTCATTTTTTGAGTTTTCACGGAAGGGAAAAATAATACTAAAAATTGTAATTAATTAATAGATAAATAAAAATATCTTAACATAATTTATAATAATATATTAGTTAATGTCAAATATTAATAATGTTACACATTAGCTTTTGAGTAATTTTAATAATTTGAACACAGTTCAAAGCTGCTCGTGATATTTACCAACGAACAAAAACTAATAATGAAGGTTAAATAGTTTTTTTATCAGGAAATATGTAGGGTATGAAAATATATTGTTGCCCACAATGGAGAATGAAAGGCTTACATGACTTGTTGAATTATATCACTACTCATTTAATAAACGCCCGCTTCAGTGGCCGAATGGTTTAAGGCGTCAATCTCGGGTTAGGCTGGTCTACTGGTGACAGAGATATCGGGGTTTGAATCTCAGTCGGGTCTACTAAGGGTGGTTTTCCCATTCTTCTTCCACACAAATGCGGGTAAATTACCCGTTAAAATGCTTCCTTTCTCACCCCTACGTTATTATAATAATGATCAGATGTGTGTATAACCTGAGCAGATAGACAAAGAGGTAAACAAAACTATAAATATAAACAAAAACCAAAATCAAGTGCTTATGTTTTCAATACACCTACTTAAACTGTAGTTGGTATATTTACCTCTATTTTATTGTGACGAATTAGGTAAATCACAGCGGATATATCTTGGTGGATGACACCCAATCGAAGACCATCTCAAAAAAGTTGTTTTTTGAGTCCTGTACGTAAATTTTGTGATAGACATTTCAAAGAAAATATAACTTAACTTCAATCAAAAATAATCGATATACTCTTCATGTCCGTAATTTTAATCAGTCATACCTGAATCTTCGCCTTTCATAAATACATAATTATATAGCGTTGTTTGTTTTTACATTTAATCAGAAAGTTTCTAGTACTAATTTAAAATGTTCCACGAGATTTGGAACTGGTAGGATTATAATATTATAAATTATGTTTGCGATATTTATACCCAATTTATATTCTACCAAACATAATTTGTAATACATCTGTTTAATATGCGTGTTACCATTCCTATTTTCAAAATATGAAGAGTAAAATGCTAACAACGAACACTATCTATGCATTTCCATATGTGGGTTTGTGTACGGTATCAATAGATTTCCCGGTAGTAATTTACATTAGAATTGACACACAACATGACAGGTTGAGATACACAGCTATTTGTTGAAGTAGTTAGAACTTAAAATGCACAAACACTTTTATTTGATTTCAAATTTAATTAGGTTTAATACTAATGAAACACAAATAGATCGTGTTAAAAAACTGTATTTGTCTAAAGACTTGTTTAGGCATAATATATGATTACCTGTTTTAGTGCCAAATAAAGTCATGTAATTTTTTTATTTGGGGTATTTAAGTGCAATTTATTAACTGACTGATTATATCAGTACACGACTTATAAATTAACTTAAATACAGTCAACTCCCGATTCTACGACCTTTCACGGTTCCCTGGAAAAGGGTCGTTATTTCGAAGGGGTCGTTATTGGAATTTTAACAGATTTTGTTCCACCCCTGACCTTGTTCACAAAATCAAACCAAAATAGTAACCAAATCTAGAATCAAAATAACAATGGCAAAAGCAAGCCTGGCGCGTGATGTAGCGGCAGTCGCGCGCGGGGAAACATTGTCTTGCTTGTGGGAGGGGGTGGACAGAGTCAAGTGATATTGGCTGCATTGATGAGGTGGTGTCTATTTTTATACCTGACCCACCCCAGTTACTAGTAATACAGCGCTCAAGAAGATAATTGCAACGCAGCGACCTAAATAAATGCAACAAACATTTTACAGCCAATTTCCTTAAACTTTTCAACCTTTTTCCCCACATTTTTCACGGTTCCCCAAAAAACGGTCTTTACTTCAAGAGGGACGCTATTTCTGGGGTCGTGGAATCGAGAGTTGACTGTACACAACAACCAGTCCCCGGCCGTTAATTCGTCACTTTTAAAGGGGAAACCCACATTTCAGTAATGATAATTATTTTCGGCCATAACAAGAATTGAACCTAAGACCCTTAGCTCAGTAGACAGTCATGTTACCGACTGAGGTAAGGTGTCGGGCCAAAATATCACGTAAAACCAGGAGGGTTAGCACATCTGACTGAGGAGGAAGTAAATGGTTTGATTACGGCTGTCTTTAATGAAGAAAATTGTTTCCACAGATTATTTTCGATTCACTCTTAAGAAAACTATGTTTTCATTACTTACTACTCAGATTATCAATCTTTTCCCCTTTCGTTTGATAATTGACGACAAAATTGACTAATAGTAAGAGACGAGAAATTAAATTAAAAGGTTTCATAATCGATATGTACAAAAAAGTTTTATATATAAATATTTTATCTTTAATTAAGTCCCTCAAGGCAATGAGTTTCTTAAACATTAAATCCCTCTTTAAAGTAATTTAAAGTTTTACTTAATATAAATGAGCGTGCAAGTGCCATACATTTTAAAAGATTCCATTTTTTTTAGCATTGCGATTTAGTGCCCATTCGAGTTATATGCCTATGTGCTAATTATTACTCTAATGGGGAAGGAAATTTACCCACATCTGCATGAATAGGGAGTGAGGGAAAAAACACCCTTAGTACACCCGACTGGAATCGAACCACGATCTCCCTCTCATCAGCCATCTAGTCAAACAAGAGATAGCGCCTTAGACCATGCGACCTCCGAAGCGGGTAGTATTCCAATGACTACTTATCTAGGCATTAAAAAACTAGAATAATTTGTAATAATGTTTATGTTTATTTGGTAAGGAATAGTAATAATTGATAGTAAGGTTGTATTTTCTTTTTTTTATCCCCTTCTCCATATTTTATATACTACTTTTTTTTCCTACGATGGCGGTGATTTTTCACCATCTTCTAAGTCTTATTTGTATTAAATATGATTTATTTAATTTCATACTATTGGAAAGTTTGTGAAATTTAATCAATCATCTTTAATACAAATAAGACTTGGTGAAAAATCACTGAAACATGTCGTCATCGTAGAAGAAAAGTAATAAATAAAATAAGGGGAAGGAAATAAAAATGAAGATACAACCTTACTATCAATTAAAACAATTTACTAATAATACTTTAGTAAGGGGTTGAACCCCTCAAAACATCCCCTTCACCCGCCTTATGCCTTCTACTACTATTTACTTCTACCATTACATAATTTTTTTGTAATGGTTCACATATTATTCCCACCGTGACTTATGATCAAACCTTAATATTAGTTTGTTGTTCTCTCTCTCTCTCTCTCTCCTGTAATTAAATTGTCAATATACGATGTGTGTTTCCTCTGTGAACCTCCGGGATAGACTAGTTTTTTCCCCCATAAGGAAAACATGACGTAAAGCAGAGAATGGTTAGGCGTGGAAATAGCCAAAAAAATATCCAATTGTTTACTTAGAGGAGTGATTGATATATTTTTTACTCTTTTTTTTGGATTAAGGAACCCAAGTTTTTATTATTTTTTTTCAAGAGGAGTTGGTAAGTCTTAAACTAAATTCACAAAATATGCACATATCTTTGGTATACAAATTATGTAGTTTTTTTGGGGGGGGGATTGAACAACTATAAACTCACCCATTTCGGTGGCCGTATGGCCTAATGCGCTACTCTCGCAGTAGACTAGACTGCTGATGACGGGGAGATCAAGGTTCGAACCTCGGTCGGGTGTTCTGAGGGTCGTTTTTGCAAAATTGTTTTACACTTTCTTCCAACGAAAATTTGGGTACACTTCTTATAAATATAACCTTCCTAACCCATTAAACCATTAGGGCAAATAGTGAATAAACATATAGCCCGAATGAGTAGTAATACGCGGTGCTAACATAGATAAATATATACTATGTAGTGTTCATATCTACGTTAAAAATATATACTATGTAGTGTTCATATCTACGTTAAAAATATATACTATGGAGTGTTCATATCTACGTTAAAAATATATACTATGTAGTGTTCATATCTACGTTAAAAATATATACTATGTAGTGTTCATATCTACGTTAAAAATATATACTATGTAGTGTTCATATCTACGTTAAAAATATATACTATGTAGTGTTCATATCTACGTTAAAAATATATACTATGTAGTGTTCATATCTACGTTAAAAATATATACTATGGAGTGTTCATATCTACGTTAAAAATATATACTATGGATTGTTCATATCTACGTTAAAAATATATACTATGGAGTGTTCATATCTACGTTAAAAATATATACTATGGAGTGTTCATATCTACGTTAAAAATATATACTATGGAGTGTTCATATCTACGTTAAAAATATATACTATGGAGTGTTCATATCTACGTTAAAAATATATACTATGTAGTGTTCATATCTACGTTAAAAATATATACTATGGAGTGTTCATATCTACGTTAAAAATATATACTATGGAGTGTTCATATCTACGTTAAAAATAGTTTACACTCGCTAGATAATTTGTATTTAAACCATGAATATACTAACTTTATTTCCCATCACACCAGGTCCAAATAATTCCACTTATACTCTTTAATCTCAACCAATAGAATACGTCACGGTTAGAAGAACATGGATTGAGGAGGTGTTGTTTGTCTGTTCTGGTTTAGCTACCTGTGACTGGCAGGTCAGAGTTCGTATTCCGGAAGGTAATGAGATGTTAAGTTTCAAAAGATTTTAACGCGCGAATGCGAGTACATTTCCTCTAGAGTTTAACTTCCTTATCCCTATTTATTTATCAGTATAAAAATACAGCTCTCCCGGAAGGATTGCAAAACGTGGTGTGAACAAAATAAAATCGCTTCATAAAATATAATTCATGTTAAATTTTATTATTTATTTTGAATCACACGATCAAGTTGGGGGTTGTAGACTTATCCATTAATTAACGTTAAGTAAAGATTTATTAGGTATGAACAATAACATTTTTATTATTATTAATAATAATAATAATAATAATATTAGCACCGCGTCTTACTACCCGTTCGGGTTATACGCTTTAAGTACTAATTACGCTAATGGATTAGGGATTAGGAAGGTTGAATTAGAGGAAGTTAACCCGCATTTGCGTGGAGGGAGAGTGGAAAACCATTTAGGAAAAACCACCCCCAGTTCACCCGACCGAGATTCGAACCTCGATCTCCCCGTCCTCAGAAGTCGAGCTCAACACGACTAGCGCGTTAGCCAACTACGCCACCGAGGCGGGTAAAATTTTTATTAAGTGCACTGTACACTTTTTTTCTAGAGCCTGTGCAAATGACAGATTTTAAAGTAATTATTACACGGATTGGTTTGAAAATACAAATTAATGTCAACTAAATTATACATTCTTGTTCTCCAAGGATCAACTCAAAACTTGGGAGATTTTTTTACCTAAGAATTGTGACCGCACAAGTTGTCGGACCTAAACGTAATACTGTGAATATACCTTAATGTTTGAAAGTTGAACTAAGGTCGAGGGGGTATGGAGACCTCAGGGTTGGTTGGCTGATAGTTTCCCCGGAAGCTCAAAGAATTGGCCAGGAAGACAGGTGGCGCCCCTAGGTTGGCGCCTCGCGTCTGTTACGACTCTGGCGCTATTGACATACAAAATAACCGAGCTATGTATACTTTACTTACTTTGTAGTAACTGATATTGGCTTAATAATTTTAGTTTGGAATAATTAATTATATTATTTGTGTTCCATAATGATTTTTCACTTGGATCTTTCTAGGTGAAATTTGTATGCATTTATAAATGAAATTCTGTACTAATCCATTTATCTGCTCTATAAAACATTCTCATTTATTTTAGTCTAACATTTACTTTCTATAATTAACTTACTAGTTTCTACTTTTACACAAGCATGCCTCAGTTTTTGTTGTTTGATCATTCACTCTACTATCTCATTTTCAAAGAAAGAGTTAATGGTTGTGAAAACATTAATAATTACATTTTTTTTAGGATATGAGGCTCTTCTTTATAGTATTTGATGTCTTATTTCAAAATGTGTTTAACAGTTTGTGAAAAGGGTAACTAATGTTTAACAATTTTTTTAATTCCAGTACAGCAGATACATACCAACACACACAGAATGGGAAACAATAACACTCAGAACAATTATATTTAGCACCGCGGCCTACTACACGTTCATGTTTTATGATTATGAAAGCTATATTTAGAGGAAGTGTACCCATTTACGTGGAGGGAGAATTGAAACCTATTTTCTAATAACCAACCCCAATTACACCAGACCTAGAGTCGAACCTCCAGTAGTCTAGTCAACTGAGAGAGTAACGCCTTAGACCATGCGGCCACCGAAGCGAGTCAAAACATTAATTACTATCTTAAATAAATAAATAATTACTATATAATTGTTACCACGTTAGTAAATTACAACAAAACGTGAGTTATCTTAAGTTGCCTCTCTTACAAAATCACATGTGTACTTTCCTGATTTTATAATTATTATTTATGAGCTAATTAAAAAGTTTCCTGTTTAAAAATTTTCCACATTGATTTGACATAGAACAGTAGGCCTATCTAACACGATTTCACTACAACTTGATCATAAAGTAGGGCCTACAAGTGTTATTTAATTAATATTTTGAATCATACAACATTGTTTCGTTAAACTTTCCTCTATTAACATTTTCTGATTGATAAAATAATTTAAATATCAACACAAGGACGTGTTGATATAAACTATTAACACCGTTATATAAAAAACAAGTTTGATTAACCGGAAAAGTATAACCATATACCATATTCAATGGCATTTTTATGTTTTATTAACTTGATAAACAATATTAGAATCATATCATTAGATTTTTCAATTTAAAATATTTTATTTTTAATTTTGGTCGTATTTTTACTTTCTTATTTACATATAAAATATTTTAACAGTGAAACTTCTCGACCTCTTTAATGAATCTTTACGTCTTATGTTCCCCAAAACCCAAAAAAGTGGATTTTACCATTTTTCCTGTCCGTCCCTGGCCAAATATATTTAATTGTTTTTGAGATTTTGTTCCAGATTGATATTAAGATATTACATGGTTATGACCCGTTTTAAAAAATAAATTAATATAGCTCTTGCAAATTTTGATTTTAAACTATATCTTGAGAGGCTTTAGGAGACAAATTCATTTAAGGTTAATTTTGGTATTTTACTGATTGAATTTTGAAAATTTTCGATTAAAAGATTACCTTGTAGGCAATTTTTTCAAAATATGTATTTGGGTCCATTTTATATGATAAATTATAATATATGTTTATTTTTCTTAAATAAATTCATTTAAATATGGTTTACTAATGTGAAATTTTAGAAAAATTTAGTTATAATTGAACTTAAATATTTGGTTTTAAATGAATATCTGGGAAATATTTGTTTTTAAAATTTTTTAAAAAAATAAGGGTAACTTGCAAACATTTATTTTGGATAATTTGAAATTTGATAAAATTTTTGAACCAATTTTGTTTAAAAGTTATATATAAAGAGTGCTTTTTTCTTAGGAAGACTTAATTAATCGCAGTTTATTGAAACAATAAAGTTTGTTTGAATGTCATGAGGGTTTCAGTTTCTGATGATGACTCCAGATTGACGTGTTATTAGGATTCGCCTGCTTCATTCGGCCTGTAGTACTCATCTAAGATACCGGTTAACCGTGGGCAGAGAGGACTCGTCCTATTCCACGGATAACACCCAACACAGATATGCAATACAGCTCGAGTTTTTCCTATGGTATACTTTAAAAAACAATGGCATTGAGACCTGTTTAAATATTTTAACTCATCTTTTTGATACAACAATCTCAAAAAAATAATTATTTAAAGATAACAAATTTGTTAAAATAATTTAAATTTCACTGTTGTAATGTGAAGAAAGCACAAATCCGCACTTCTGGAGTTTTTGTTCCAGAAATTCTTGTATATCTAATTTCCCGGTTAATCGAAGTGAGGCGGGTTCCAGTGGTGTTCCAGTCCTGGGATTGTTCCGCTGAAACGTAACGGTCATCGTTAAGGCTCTGTGCGTTACTAACGGTTTACCTCTAGTAATCAACAATTAACAAGCTGGAAGCTACTAGTTTGTACTCCCTGACTGGGTCTTCAAAATACATCTGTATGTTGATTGTTGAGCGGTCAAGATATAATCAATCAAACAAGCAATACAACTATATGATACCGCCCATACCTAATAACGAGGTCCGTTAGCTTTGTAGGATCATAATAATTTTCTGGGCAACGCTATTAAAACAAACACGAATATGAGATTAGGTTTAAAATAATACTCCTTAAAAATTAATTGACAGAACGGAGCTAGTTTTTTTTATTTGACCGCTAATCGTTTCTGTCTGGATCTTTGTTCCACGATAACTTTCCAAATTTGTGGACCAATTTTTAACGTAATTTGGCAGGTACATTCTTTCAACCCAAGGCCAATCAAAATATTTACAAGAATTTTCTATTTGTTATCCGTTTCAAGATGAAGGCTGCTAAAACAAAAAAAAGTGTTGTTTGTTCAACGATAACTTCTAAATATATATTGAACAATTTTAACGAAATTTGGCAAGGAAATTATTTCAACCGAGGCCTAGCGATATATGTTAGTTACATAGTTTTTCCACTCAACCGCTCAAAAAGGCTTTACCTTTATTAGCTCATATAGTGGTGACCTGGTGGTCTAGGGGTAAGGTTTCGGACTTCTGTGCTGGCGGCCAGGGTCAATCCTCGATCCCGGCACAGATTTATCTGATTACCAAACCCTTCCTTCACCTCTGACAAGACATCTTGTGAATGTGAGGAATGCCAGGCCTCCACCGTGGTTCGGATCCCACGTTAAACTGTAGGTCCTCCATTTCATCTCACATCACCCTACCATGGCACATTAGCGTAAGTGCGTATAACCCGAACGGGTAGTAAGACGCGGTGCTAGTAATAATAATAATAATAGCTCATATCAAGTGATTCGATTTTAAAATTATAATCAATCGATCTAGTAGCTAGGGCGTCTTTTTTAAATTCTAGTATAAAGTATTGCGAGACTAACAACGGTTATTCTCTATGAATATATCGTACTATTGAGTGTAATATTATTTGTTTTCTATATAACTTTATCACCGAATATAAATATCAGCTTCAAATCCAAGGCGAAACAATAAAATATAAATTATTTCAACATGAAGTCAAAAGAAAAAGATTGAAGCTGCAGTAACGATAATAAAATGGAGGCAGTGTTCACACAAATACTGGTATTCTAGCAATAAAATGTCCAAGTGTGATGAGTTTTGTATTTATATCAAAGCTTGGTAAACACTCTTCATTATGACGTATTGTGCCATAGTGTCACGAACTAACTTTCACAACGTTCCTGGTCAAAATGGTGTCCAGTTTGTGTTTGTGATGTTTGGGTCGTATTCCTGTGTAAAAAGCGTGTTTCTTCCCCTCTGTTGGTTGTGATGGGGTCACAGAACTTGAAACCACGGACACGACAAACTCGGCCACTGTAAAGTGTGGGTAGTAATATCAAATATCCAAACAAATTTTAACGAAATACAGTAACTCTCCCAGAGGTATCGGATTCAAACTTTTGTCGCACAAACTAAAGGTTTGTTTAGATGTGTCCATAGACAGACTGTTTACTAATTAGGTTCGAACACTCGAATCGTAATTCATTAGTTTGGTTTGCCCGAGAGAAATAAGCGGTGAGTAAAATTAATACGTACCAGAATATTGTGAATTTATATTAGATTGAATCTCCGCCTGCTTGGACACACGAGGCATTTGATTAATGATTTAAAACTCGCCTGGGAGGATAGGATGGAAAACAACTATAAAAAAAATTCAATAATACATTATATATAATTAGAGGTAACGAAAAGGCGAGGCAGACAATGAATTCCAACCAGCTTTCTCCGAACTGCTCGAGTAGGTCTGTTACTTTCATTGTATAGATTTCTGATATTCTAAACACGATGTTTGGAAAGTGAAAAAAAAATCATTAGTAAACTAAAAACTATTTATTTTACTAAACGTTATAAGTGAAATGTATGAAATCTTGGCAATGTTTCCGTTACAATTTTTGCCGTCTCAGAAGTTTTTACATGCGCTCATTTAAGGACGCAGGGGAATAAACGTGAATATTGATTAAACTAATCATAATCCACCTGGAAATTGACTGGAAATAGACTGGAAATAGACTGGAAATAGACTGGAAATACGCTCAAGGATTAAAAAAATTATCCTCAGTTGAGAATCGAACCTCATATTGAAAATTATAGCATACTTTTTTTTTTTTATCAGAGGATCCGACTTGAGTTAGAGTGCTAGACTTTTAAATCAAAATTAGTTATTTCGAGCATCGCATCTTACTAAGATGAGGTTCAATTGAACTGGGGATGAATTTTTCACACCCGTGTTTTGTTGCTATATTTCTACCGTTGATATCTAGCTATGTTGTTTAACGTAAATAATTACGACATGTGAACTCAAGCGTAAGAAAGCCGAATAATGCATTACCTACATGTTGGGTGTGTCTGGGTGATGACCAAGCTCTTTAGGAATGAAGTGGTGTTAAGTTATCCCTAATTGAAAGATTTGTTTCTCTTCGATTGGTCGAAATGACATAGCAATCAACAAGGAGCCAACCCCAAGTCTTAGAAACGTTCTCTCTAATTGGTATCGAGTAAGACGGACGTGTTTTCATCCCGACCCTCGTATGTGAGGTCAAGATGTCGTTCGTGACATTTTGACCTCGTGATAGTCACACTAGTGATTAACTAGCGCGATACCCGCCTTGGTGGCCGCATGGTCTAAGGCGCTACTCTCTCAGTACACTAGACTACAGATGACGGGGAAATTGAGGTTCGAATCTCGGTCGGGTGTACTGAGGGTGGTTTTTACAAAATGGCTACTCACTTGCCCTCCACATAAATTCGGGTACACTTCCTCTAAATATAATCTTTCTAATCCCTAAAAGTATTAGTACATAACCTGAACAGGTATTAAGATGCGGTTCTAAAATAAATAACTCGCGAGTTAGACAGAATATAGTAGTCTAGAGGTAAGGTGTCAGACTTCTATGCTGGGGTACGGGGTTCAATCCTCGGTCCCGGCACAGATTTATCTGATTACCAAATCCTTCCTTCACCTCTGACAAGACGTGTATTAATCACAACTTGTGAATGTGTGGAATGCCAGGCTTCCACCGTGGTTCGGATTCCACGTTAAACTGTAAGTCCTCCATTTCATCTCACAATCACCCTTCCATTACACATTAGCGTAAGTTCGTATAACCCGAACGGGTAGTAAGACGAGGTGGTAATAATAGCCTAACAAAATATAGTTTGCCACACGGGCATCGAACATGTACCCGTCAGTTAACGCGTGGTTGTATGACGGTCTTATCTTTAGTTAACATATACAAGAGATCCAACTACCATCACATCTATTGTAGCCATACTGTGTGTTCTTAACACCCTGTATATGTCTCACACTGGGGGGTTTACACTATGCCTCTTGTCATGCCTCAAGCTGCACAGGAGATGCAGCTTGAGGCATGTGGCCTGTGAATGCCTCCTGCCTCAAAGTTCCTTGAGAACGTCTGAAGGCAGTGTCATCGGTTTTTATAATTGTTGTATTGTTTTTATAGTTGTAATTTCCATTAAAATGTATTGTATGTTTTCCGTGATGGAGTGGGTTGTCGAAAAAACAATTGAACATATCAATAATTATCAGAGAAAGCCATTGTTGTGGTGCTCATCACACACACTTCTGATAATATTACTTACTGCACTTAACGAACGTGATTATAGAAACTGACTCGCCCCAGAACTCATTCCGTTTCCGTTCCTTTATACACCGACGCATGGAACGAGAAGAAAAAGTGGAAAAAGGTCGGGTTGCATTACACAAGACGCGCCTAAAGAGGCATGATGTTGCAGGAAATAAGGCATAAGTCTATTTGCACCTTGTGAGCTATACTGACCAAACGATGATAGAGCGAGCGTTGTGGTACAGGATTGTATTTCCACCCTTAAAACAGGTTCATTCTGATTAATTTAATCACGATTTACTTTCATTCTCATGTGTCCTTAAATGAGTTAGTCAAAGTTCCTGATATTTCAAACTTTCAGCAAAGTGTGTAAAATTAAAATACAAAATTATACATGAAGATTATTATTATTATTATTATTATTATTATTAGCACCGCGTCTTACTACCCGTTCGGGTTATACGCTCTTACGCTAATGTGTAATGGTAGGGTGATTATGAGATGAAATGAAGGACCTACAGTTTAACGTGGAATCCGAACCACGGTGGAGGCCTGGCATTCCCCACATTCACAAGATAACTTGTCAGAGGTGAAGGAAGGGTTTGGAAATCAGATAAATCTGTGCCGGGACCGAGGATTGAACCCGGCCGACAGCATAGAAGTCTGACACCTTACCCTAGACCACCAGGTCACCATTTACATGAAGATACATTAGTGCTGGTTAAAAAAGAATTTTTAATTTTATGATTAGTGCCAATCTCGTTAAAGTGCTATGCCGAGTTAAATATTAGCTTAAAGGAGTTGGGTTCGAATCTCGGTGATGTCAAAGCTTTGTGTTATCATGGCGAGAAATCGAATGGGATCTGATTGAAGTGAAGTTAGAGGATGTATTGGCTCGGCTGTAATATGGCTGCACTGCACTGGCTTCCCCCAAAACCAACCATAACTCAATAATAAACACGAGAATATTTTCCTTTTATTTTTACGCACACTTTGAAAAAATTATTTCAATTACTTAGGAAGGTTCCTATAATTATTTTCAAATCATTTTAAATCAACGTAGATGCTTAACCTCTCTTAAAAATAACTACTTTCCACCATTTGTGTGACCAAACATGTTTAGGGGTGTATTTAAATTAGTAGAAACTTTTAGTTTTTAAAACTAGATTATCTTTAGTTCTAGCTTTGTATAAATGCTTTGATCAATTTCAACGAAGCTTAGCACTATTTTGTGGCAGTACGTTGCCAGTACTGAAGATTAGGCATAATATAAAAATGTTAAGCAGTTATAAACTGTACGACTACGTTACTATAATGTGTATTTGTTTATTGAATAATCTGTTTGTGATAAATATAATTTTAAGTTGTGTTGCACTAACACTAATGAAATGTATAATAATTTAATTAAATAGATTTCGATTAAATAGAATAAGAAAATGCTTAATATGAACAAATATTACGAAATTGTGCCCGTATTTTTTTCCCAGCAAAAATGTTTTATCAAAATAAAAGATCATCTTATTTTTTTAAGTATTGCGTCCTTCTAAAATATATTATTTTTAGCACCGCGTCTTACTACCCGTTCGGGTTATACGCCCTTACGGTTATGTGTAATGGTAGGGTGATTGTGAGATGAAATGGAGGACCTACAGTTTAACGTGGAATCCGAACCACGGTGGAGGCCTGGCATTCCCCACATTCACAAGTTGTGATTAATACACGTCTTGCCTTCTAAAATAAAAGCTGTAATTCTAACAAGGGCAGCGACGATTACTCAACATAATACTGCAGGAACACGTACTTAAGACATATTAAAAATATTGAAATGATGACAAACGAACACTTGTTTGTCTTCGTTAGTGTTATCATAAAGTGCATGTGTTTGTGAATTAACACCAGATATGGTAGTACAGCTGTAATGTTGGCAATGGTTTATTGTCACTGCTCCAGTGGTTGAGGTACGACTTGGTATAGTTCCTCTGCTGTCAGCAAACAGCTAGAATGTTTCCACTGGTGCAGAATTAAACCGGCGTCAGAAAACTCTCCTTCTAACTGGGTCCATTACTTACCTATCGGCCCATTTAGAGATTCTCAGTTATGTTTCACGATTCCGAACAACGAAAGACACATTCCAAACCTTATTCTTTTAAAAGGAATTATCTGGGCCATTTTATCTATATGAATAATTACGTAAGATAAAATAAATCTATTGAAAAATCTTATATTTTGTAATGATTCTGTTATGGGCCCCTTCTCATTTATTTGAAAAATCAAGGATAAAGTATATATTTTCAAAAGAACTTTATATAAATGTCTCTGTTTATACTTCATCCATGGATAACCAGGCAAATTTGAACTATTTTAATTTCATTACACGATACTGAATTCAATTTATATCTTCATTATTAATATCACTTTCATTAATTATTATTTATTTTAGTGAGTTTCAAGCCCATAAAGAATTTTCAGAAGTAAATTCAAATATATTTCGTTTCAAACCTTCTTTGTTAAAAACTTCTTCCGTTCTATTTAAAACTAATAGGCGTAGGTCATATATAAGTGGCTAGAGCTGCTGCCGCGTAGCTAGAACACGTACGTTGGCTCTCCACGTCAATTGGTTGTAAGAAATATGTCACTTTGATTTTGAAGCTAAAATATTAAAAGTGTAAAAAATTAATTAAATAAATCTTATATGAACATCGAAATTTACTAGTTCCAACCATTATAAACAAAAATAAAATAATTAATAAGTAAATCCTAGAGTGAGCTAGGCATATAATCGGATCATCACACAGCCGTGTGATAGCAGTGCGCAGTAAGATAACAGGTACCCCAATCCTAGATATAGATATAATTGCTGCCCAACCGTGGGGCGTTAACGGGTCCACATTCTCATCGCAAATGGTAACAAGATAATTTTGATAAAACATATTTTTACTGAGAAAAATTACGGACACATTATCATAATATTAGTTCATATGAAGCGTCTTCTGCTCTGTTTAATCGAAATCTATTTAAGGAAACTATCAGACATTTTAGTAGTGTTTGTTTAGCACAGCTTAAAATTGAACGACTGCCATTTTCAGGGATAGTTTAGTATTTTTTCTTTTTAACTTTGAATGGAAAAAAAATAATATAATATATCATATGAACATCGAAATTTACTAATTCCAACCATTATAAACAAAAAGAAAAGAATTAATAAGTAAATCCTAGAGTGGTCACGACATATAATCGGATTATGACACAGCCGTGTGATAGCAAGTGCTAGTTCGGGCGTGTGTGCTTAGACTTTTATCCAATCTGACGGCATAGAACTTTGTCCAGCCTGTAGAGGTTGTCTACAAGTCGTACCCGTAATGGAAATATCTGATTATACAGGTTGGCCCACGGAAAAGTAGCCCGCCTCCTATATCCAGCAGGCGCCTCACTCTGAAATGGAGGAGGTCAATCCCTTTCCATCCTGTCTGCCGATCATCCGTCTGGTGACGTCGTGTCACAATATGGGTGGAAGGGGATTGACCTCCTCCAATTCAGAGTGAAATGCTGCTGAATATAGGAGGCAGGCTACTTTCCCGTGGGCCACCCTGTAGTTTATTACAAAGGTGTGGAGCCAGAGGAAATCTTAAACCTAGCTAACCAAACCCTGGTGACCGTTGGGTTAATTCACATTACGGGAAAATTACCCATGGTACCAGCCGAGAATCGAACCCGTTATCCATAGTTTCGTAGTGAGGTTCACTGACCACTCGTTACACCATGGGGCTGGTTACTGCACTATATATTTAAGACACTTATTTTTAACTAGGTGGTGACCTGGTGGTCTAGGGGTAAGGTGTCGAACTTCTGTACTGGGGGTCCGGGGTTCAATCCTCGGTCCCGGCACAGATTTATCTGATTACCAAACCCTTCTCTCATTTTTGACAAGACGTGTATTAATCACATCTTGTGAATGTGTGGAATGCCAGGTCTCCACCGTGGTTCGGATCCCACGTTAAACTGTAGGTCCTCCATTTCATCTCACAATCACCCTACCATTACACACTAGCGTAAGTGCGTATAACCCGAACGAGTAGTAATACGGGGTGATGATAATAATAATAATAATAATAATAATATTAATAATATTTTAACTAGGTGAAGAATGATTTGTTGTAAACTCTATATGTACACCGAGTTTTGGTATGAATGGACATACGAAATGGCTTTTTTTACAACAATAGTAAGATTTAGATAGGAAAATAGGTTTTTCAAAGGTCTATTTCTACAAAAAATCCGTTTATAACTTAATATAACTAACCCAACCTAATCCGATTGTGTTGGGCCAAACATACAATTTTCATTTCACACAAATGTAAATCAATTAGTGGAAACTTAATATAATTTACAAAAAATGTAATAGAAGGATATTTTTTAACATGAGAGTGGGTATAAGAATTATACACACTCTTGTCAATGTAAAAAACACAAAGCAAAATATTAAGTGTGTCTACGAACTCTTCTGTGAGCTCTCGTACGCACGTTGTGCGGCGATATGTTGTGCCGTGTACTTTAACGAACCGGGCCGCATAGCAACAGACATACAGTATATCCTCCATTGCTGCAAGTGACCTTGTGCCCGGGGCAGAGGAAATTATTCAAACAATGTTCTTCAACAGCCACTCACCCACTTCGGTGTCCGCGTGGTCTAACGCGCTACTCTCGCAGTAGATTAAACTTACGATTACGGGGAGATCGAGGCTCGAATCTCGGTTGAATTTACTGAGGGTGTTTTTACAAAATGGTTTTCCACTCTGCCTCCACGAAAATGTGGGTACACTTCCTATTAATATAGCCTTCCTAATCCCTCAAAACAGTAGCGTAATTAGTACATAAGCGTTTAACCCGAACGGGTAGTAAGACACGGTGTTAATAAAACTGTCTCTTGGATATTATCTATTTTATTTATTTACAAAATGTTTCATTCTTTGTTTGTTAGACTGTTAATACTCTTTAATATGTTTTTAATTGAATGTATACTTGTCCGTTTTTAGGTGTGTAGAGTAAAATAATAAGGCTATTGATATTTTTTAACATTAGTGTTTAAACATTTGGGAGAAAGAGTGATAATCTACGATGTATACTTCCTGAAGTTCACGCCTAGCTACAGCTATCTATATTGGCTTGTTAGAGGTTATTTAGTATTATATTTAGTGGAGTGCTAAGATACTAAGATACTATCCCCTTTGTTTCAGCGTCCCCGATACTTTACGACATCACCAGCGGTAACACAGGAGGTGTTTTCGCCGTGGAGGAGACGACAGGCGCCATCTATGTGGATGGACCGCTTGACTACGAGACCAAGAAGAAAGTGAGTACAACATGCGACTAAGAGCCAGTTTTATCTGTTAAACCTTAGTTTCATCTTAAATTGTGATAAAAAAACAAAACAAATCATTTGATAAATATTTTAACAAAACAGTATTTACGTCAATATTATATACTTGATATAGTGCACTGCATCTTACGATCTATAAGAGACAATCTATTTGGAAATGAAGGAAGAGTTTAGAGGAAATGTACTTGCATTTGTGTATAGTCTGCGTGAGAGGATAAAACATATCGGCTCAAATTATACTTCATCTGATACAAGGCTATGGATCTTATTCTCAGGTATTGTTTTAAATACTACAACTTAGTGGGAAAAAAAAAAAATTGAATTCACATGAGAATCAAACCCTGAACCTTTAGATTTGGACGTGCAATGAAAGAGGAAGGAACAGAAGTAGATAAAATTGACACATGATGAGGTTGCCTACTTGAAGAAGATATTTTGCGAAGTGGGTTGTATCTTAACTTGACGTACTTAAGCAGTCTAAGCACAATCACACTTAGGGCCAGTTTCATAGTCAAATTTAGTACGCCCCAAGTGCGGCGCTATACTAAGTACATGACAACACCTACCTAAACCAGAATGGAATGGGCCGTTCTCTCATAGGAAACTGGCCCATTCCATTCTGGTTTAGGTAGGTGTCGTCATGTACTTAGTGTAGCGCCGCACTTGAGGCGTACTAAATTTGACTATGAAACTGGCCCTTAGACACCAATGTACAAGATAGAAAGAGAGGGAATAAAATGAGCAGTTCACCCTGAGAGGTCTCTTGTTTATCAAATGATAACACTTCCCTCTTCCTATGACGGGTTTACAGTCAATATACTATCTGTTCCTTGAAAACATTGACTGGCTTTTTAATCTTACCTTTTCTAGATGGACATTTACTGCCACGGAATTTTTTAATCCACATCCTGGCAGGAAGAATCCTACAGGACATTTTAGTGACCAAGACAAATAGCCCTAGTTGTAAATGGTTTGTAAAAAGCACGTCTAGATAAAACCACTATTTCAAGAGAAAAATAATAATTTTGTGACACCCTAGGACTATATTTAGAATTATTTAAGAATTTATGGTTTTTGTTTCAACGTTACATCTTTAAAACTGGCCGAGTAAAACGTAAATCCACTAACATGGGAAATCCTATATTTATCGGCCGTGACGACACAGGTAGGACGCATTCTTAAGATCAAGAAAGGTTCGCGGCCTCAAGTTTCTGGTCCAGATTGTCAATTTTTTTTTAAATAAATTGTATAACATGTATGTTTATATATGTGTTCTGTATATATGTAAACAGTTGTTGCAGGCCAATAGGAGATGTGATAACTATATTAGAAGTCATGTAACACCACCAATCCACCTCCAGGTCAAACCACCAATCCACCTCCAGGTCAAACCACCAACAGACCTCCGTCTCCCAATCAATCACTTGGGATCGAACCAGCAAATAAAAAAAGAATAGAGTTAACCTTGCAACCCTTGGCCAGACAGTTTTATATATATATATATATATATATATATATATATATATATATATATTATATATATGCTTTAATAAATCATGTGGGTAAAAAAACAACATATATCGATATGTTTGATTATTACATACATTTATTTTTGTAACCGCGTATTAATACCCGTTCGTACTACATATTATTGCAGCAATGTGTGAGTGGTGGATTTTAGAAGAAATGCACAAGCGTGTGTTTATTCTTCATCTGCTCCCGTGAGTCTGTCTTGAGACAGGTATCAATGGACATATTTTATTTTCCTCTTTCATCTTTTTATAGCTTCTTCCTTTCTTGATATCTGTTAGCATTCCAAACCTTCCTCCATTCCCCTTTATCTTCCCTTTCATAATCCTCTTCATTAAACAATCCCTACGTTGTGACTTTTTCTCTCCGTTATAATCCTCATCAGGCTACTTTCATCTCCCACCCTCCTCAACACTTCCTCATTCCTCACCCTATTCATCCAATTCACTCTTCTCAACAGCCGCGTTTCAAAACCTCTCCAACACCTTTGTTCCCTCTTTCTGATTGTCCACACAGTACAGGAAGAAAGCAATTTAGTAATAAAAAAAAGACTTATTACACCCGGCCGGGATTCAAACCTTAATCTCCCCATCATGGCAGTGAAGTCTATTGTGAGGGGTGTCTCATTTTATCATTGAAATGACTATACATTTAGTTAAATTCAATGGCTTAGTCTCGTGTAGAAAAAATAAATAAAACTGAAACAAACTACAGTGCCAGCTAGCATTCACAAATCTGGCCCCAAATATCGGAACTAGGTTCGATTCCGGGCGCTAACATGATTTTTTTTATCCCTTTACATTTATTATTATTATTTTTCGGTGTTCTTTCTTAAGACAGGTCCATTCCTTTTGTCAGTGAGCTTATACCTCTCTGCCTCCTCCTTATACCTCTCTGCCTCCTCCTTATACCTCTCTGCCTCCTCCTTATACCTCTCTGCCTCCTCCTTATACCTCTCTGCCTCCTCCTTATACCTCTCTGCCTCCTCCTTATACCTCTCTGCCTCCTCCTTATACCTCTCTGCCTCCTCCTTAAACTTCCAGAATGTTCTTCTTTCAGTCAAGTATGTCCAATATTTCGATCTTTAGTTATGCCGGTATTTTAAATCAGCATAATTTTTTTTGTTAAATTACCTTATAACAGTTTAGGTTTTTAATTATTTTTCTAGCACCACGTTTTATTATCTGTTCAGGTTATACGCACCATGTACTAATAACACTAATGTATTAAGGATGAGGAAGGTTAAGTTTAGGAGAAATGGACCAGTATTTGCGTGTAAGAAGGTGAAAACCCTTTAGGAAAAAACCACCATCAGCTTGCCCGACCGAGATACGAACTACGAACTCTCTGTAATCGCGAGTATAGTCTAACACGAGAAGGACAACTTAAACAATTCGTCCACCGAAGCAGGTAGATTCTTGATTGAAGATTTGGTACAAGATAGGTCCTCAGTAAACACCACCTGTTAATAATATAAGGTATAAGATAGGGTTGTAGTGAAATAAGAAAAGACAAAACTACAGTTGCCCCATGGCTTCTTTGGTGCTAACTGACGGCTTTAAAAGTTACCAAACCAAATTATGTATCCCTACGCCGAACCATATGATCTGCAAAAGCATATGTTAGCAGCTGTCACTTCTGACAGTCAAAATTTAGGTATATACCTAAATGTTGACTATCAGAATTCAGTCTGTACCAAAGACGCCATGGGGCTACTGTAACTGCTATTTTTCAGTGTAAATGTAGTGTACGTAGGCTTACATAGTTGGTAAGTTAGGGTTTATACACCTTTAATCAATTGTTTTATCAAACTCAAATTTTTAATAAAAATACTTATCTGATTTATATATTTTGTTCTTTAAAGATTTGCAATAAGTCTAAGATAGTATTCAAAATGTTTTTTTATATAAATTTGGTTACACCGTACCATTTATTGTATATTTGTTTCAGTACAAAACATATCTATAATACCCTGAAGTACAATAATGATTAACACGCAATAGAAATATATTAACTACAATGTACTAAGTATGAGTATAAGCAGACTAGTTTCCAACTGGTTACTTCTATTGGTTTGAGAAAGAATTACATCAGAGATGATGAACTACATATTGTAGAGAGACCTAAATGTGTTACAATCATCATAAATTTCTGTGTTTATGTTTGTTTGTTCTAAATCGTCTTATTTAGTCAAAATTTTTGAACAGTTTCTACAATAAAAAATAAAAAATTTAGTCACTTTTTGTAATTTTGGTTACTATGAATATTTTTATAGAGTTTCTAAAATGTCAACATAGTCCAATCGATGTATGTGTGATGAATAAATAATGTGTGTATTACAGTACGAGTTACGACTAGTGGCCTCTGTCGACATGAAAGAGAACCACACTATGGTGGTGATCCACGTTAAGGACGTAAACGACAACCCTCCATTGTTCGAGAGGCCCACCTACCGCACCCAGATCACAGAGGAGGACGACAGAAACCTTCCTAAGCGTGTCCTACAGGTCAGTCTATTATACTCTAATAGTAGTATGTTAATTTTTGTTATTTTACCTATAGAACAATATTTTATGTCATCTTTGATTGGAATTACAATATTTTACAACAAAAAAAAAATGAAAGAGGAATAAGTCAAAGGCCCCCAATTAATACCGCTTTCCCACTGAACACGTTAATAGGTAAAGATGTATCACGTATTCATCGCCAATTTTCCCTGTGACTGCGGCTGAGGTAGGCTTCCTCGTTAAATTGGTTGAAGCGTAAATTTCAAAAGTTTTCCTAGTTGTCAGTAATCACCTCCTGTATGAGCCATCACATTATGTATTCCCTATTTAGACGGGTGTTTATTGGCTGCTTCTCAGTTTTTGCATGCGAGAAGCTTTGGAGCCAGGTTTCACAAACACAGGAGAGAATGATAAAGTTATCACTTACCTTCACTCAGAAATCAGAATAAGCAAGAGAAAACGTTAACAAACGAAATTTTTGTTTTAGGATATAAAATAATGGAATAAAACGTCGTTTATAATTTTGAGCAGAGAGAAACATATATCAGATGGTGTCCATTTTTAACACGATCGAAAAAAACTTCGTGAAATTGTAATGTGGAATTATTAAGAATATACTTTTGTTCACCTTTACCTGGAAAAGAAGTAGAATTAAAGTAGGCGCAGGGAGTCTCTTGATTTATTTATTATTATTATTTTTATTATTATGTTCAGAGAAAATTTGTCGCTGTGTGCTTTGATAAATTCTTTAGTAACCAGATTTATTATGATTGTGACATAATTCGAAACCTCTTAGGGTTTCCAACTCTCTTCTCGCGTAAACTTTATTGAGATTCCCTTTTTGTTTTTAATATTTTCAATAGCAACATTTCTTGTAAATTTGCCCTTGATCATGTTGGTATACATATTCCTTCTCGGGCCTCTCATAATCCAAAGATATTTTCTCTCGACAATTCTTACAAGTTGAACCCTACAGACCGTTGTATGCACAGCGCTAATTCCAGATTTATCGAATTCAACTTTTATCATAAAAAAAAGCCAAACCCGGAGAGTTATTTAAGGAACTCCCTTATAACTAATTTACCTTTTCGGCTCCACCTCGAATATTTAAATTTCGTTTATTCTGATTTATTTTTTGTTTACCGTTATCATTTTTATTACTCTTAATTAATTTATTGTTTTATCATCAATCATTAATAATTATTTCTTTTTTCATGATTATTCATCAGTATGTATAATCATTTAGCTACTATTGTTTGTTTTTTAATTTTATTATATGTGCTTGTGTACTTTTCAGTACTGGCCTGTTATAGGTCTTACGACTGTTGGCCAGCACTATAATAAAGGAAATTGAAATTAAATTGAATATTATTATTATATATTATCGTGTTTCTGTCTTACGACAGGTCCATTCCTTTTGTCAGTGAACTTAGACCTCCAATGCTCCCTGTCCTCTGCCTCCTTCTTCAGCTCCAGAATGCTCTTATTTCCTTCAAGTCATCCAATATTTGAATCCTCCTCCTTCCTAAGCTCCTCTTTCCCTCAACCTTTCCTTCTATGACGACCTGTAGAAGACAGTTCCTCCTAAAGGTGCATCATATATTTTCATAATAGATTATATTATTCCAGACTAGTGTCACGTTGAGGTTTTTCTTTTCAACCTGTGCATAAACAGTGGATAATTCACCTGTATTAGCCAATTAGCACCACCGCTACTGGCACTTATTGCAGAGTTATACGCGTGTGAACCTTAAATGTGGGCCTATGTACTAGAATTTCTTCGTAAATTATTGAAAATTATAGCGAGTTCTTGAAATTTCCCTTCTTCTTTTAACACAAAACTCGGCCATTTTGAGGTTTTCTCCGTTTCCAATACCCTTTCAATCACAGTTTGTATTATGAATACACAAATAACGTTTTAATCATAATACTTTTGCTAATTTAGATCAAATATAAATCACGAGCCAAAACACATCTACTTACGAAACACTCTTCTTTATTTAACTTTGACAACGTACCTGCTGAAATTTATTAGATTTCTAAGAGATGGCAAAGTAAAGCAAAATGTAATTGAAACACATACTGCCAGTGCACATTAATGGTTAATTTAAATTGTACGTTTGAACGTATATCTCGGTTCTCAAGCAATCAGATAAAGATCTACCCACTTATAGCAAGGCACACATTACGTGGTCACTATAAATTTTCTTCTAGCTCCAGGAATCTGTAGAGGATTGTGAATGTATGTAGTTTTTTCTAAAATATAATTTAATTTATATCTGAGTGAGCGTATATAATACATATTCTTGATGATAATAAATTATCTTGACGTTTAAAAAGTGTATTTCCCGGTGTCTTACTATTTTATAAGGCTCTGAGCAGATATGATAATTACTCTAATGGAGTAAGATTGAGTAAGGAAGCATTTTAGACGTAATGAATTCGCATTTGCTTGGAAGAAGATTGGAAAACGATTTAGAGGAAAACCACCCTCATTAGATTTGACTGTAATTCGAACCCCTATCACCCCGTTACCAGCAGGCCAGTATAACATGAGAGTGATGCCTTAGACCATTCGGCCACTGCAGCGGGTTTTGATATTTCTGTGAAAAACCGGCCACAATTCAACTTACCGAAATTAAAACCCTTACCTTCTCATTAATGACGACCTAGTGCGGTACCAGTATTGTTTCTTACTACACCACGTGGACATTGGATCCGGCTGAGTATGAAATAATCACATAGAAATTATCACATTTTGCTCAAACACATAAATTTTAGCAAAAGGTTATGTTGAGCTTAAGACTTATATCTCCAACAATACAATAAATTCCTCTCCATGGTGTGAGCATGCAAACGAGATATACCGAGCAAGTCGCCGCCCCATTAACGATTATAGTGCCAACATTTGTAGATAGATGGTGTCATGTGGTCAGAAAAACGAGACATAAATGTGTAAACCTCAGTCTTCTAAACCGGAGATGCTACTTTGTTATTAAAGTTTTTATTCCTGTCGTTCTGCTTTGGGGGGTAGCTGAGTTGAGGTCTATTGTTCCAGACTCTGGGTGACTTTGGGGGTTAGACATCAGTCTCGCGGGTCATGTGGGTGGAGGTAGGAAAATGTTGGGTGGGAAGGTCGCGGCAACGTGTGTCGCGGTGGGACAGGAGGATGTCCCGGCAACGTTGGTCACGGCGGGACAGGAGGGTATCCCGGCAACGTTGGGACAAGAGGATGTCCCGGCAACGTTGGTCGCGGTGGGACAGGAGGATGTCCCGGCAACGTGTGTCGCGGTAGGACAGAAGTTTTGTATCCATTCTAAGTTCTGCGCGAGGAATCAGTGTATTTTATACCTTCCACTGCTTCCTGGCCTCGTCCAATAGGAGAATAGAGAGGAGTGTTATCATTGGTGTGGAGTAAAGAGTGAAATGGCACAGGCAGTAGAGAAGGTGGTTGGCTTGGTCGGTGCAATTGCGGAGAACAGGTGCAAGGACCGAATAATGAGGCACAACAAAGTAGCTCCTCATTTGTCATCACGAGGTTGAGTTTGACCCCATTATAGACCGACAGATACATTTTGGAAGCACCGGGGATCGAATCCGGGACCTCTAGATATGTAGAAAGTGTTTTAAATGTTCTTTCCTGCTTCTAGAAACAATTTGTTTAAAAAGTTACTTCTATTCTTTTAGTATAATGAATACATACAGTGAATATGCTAACTCGTTTAAGTTGTTAATTGCATATAGCTCATAATCACGAACCGCTTCCAGCCACTGACTGGGTCTGTTTGGAACATAAGCCTCTCCACCGCCTTCTTTCCTCCCAGTCCTCTCCCGCTTTCCTCAACTCTCCTTACTCCCTTTAGCCATCGGTCCCTTGTTATTTCTCACTGCCTCCTACTCCCCCACTTCCATATTCAACATCCTAATGGGCATCCTTTCCCTCTCCATTCTTCTCACATGGCCATACCCCCTTAGTCGTGTTGCCTTCTATCTCTATCCTGCCCTGATCTGTCTCTTCCTTTATTATTCCTCGTAATCTTTCATTTCTCATCTTGTCAAATTTCACCCCAATCCTGCTTCTCATACATCTCATTTCACTCTCCTAAATTCTGCTTCTATCCTGTTCCTTCACCACTAACGTTTCTGCAGAGCTAAGTGAACACAATGTGTCTGTTTTTTAACTTATAATTCCAAGCCTTGTTGTATACCTCTGTACAGTAGTATTGTAAACGTCACTTTTACTGCAATCAATTACTATAACGCCCTTTGAAATTAATTAACATGGTAAGGCGTTACAATGTAATGAGTCATCTTACATCATGTGTAGGTAAGAGCGAATGATGCTGACAAGGATCGTCCCTTGGATATAGTGTACTTCCTCACGGGTCAGGGGGTCGACTCCGACAATCCTGAACTCAGCCAGTTTGATATCAACCGTACTTCAGGAGAGATATTTGTATATAAGGTATTGTACCCTTCGTTTTTCCTGAAAGGTTAGAACAATTACCTTACGTTGATTCACTAAGGTGAATCTTATATTATAGGGCCATATTATAGTTCGTCAAGGTAGGACTGCTACCTTTCAGCGTAAGTGGTGTGTACCTCTAACTTATAGAATGGATGATAGCATATTATTACCTATTACTAAACATACCACAATGTTACCATCCTGTTAATGTCTTACATAGATAAATCGTGGATTATTTTGCAAAAAAAAAATCCCGTCCAAACAAGGAAATAGGTAGTTTTCAGCCACCATCGTGAAACAATGGCTGTCAAGGCAGTGAATATGGTTTACTAATAGCTTATATCTAGTTTCAAATTGCAGTTTATTACAAAATAACTAAGGAATAAATTGTAGAGAAAAAGAATTACTTTTACTGATACTCATTTCCTCAAAAGATAAACCAATCATTTCAAATTCAATTAAAAATTCCAGAAAACTTGACGAAAAATCAACCTTTGTGGGTAAGTTAGCTAAAAATAGTAGCTGTGAGTCTTCTTACCCAAGGATTTTGCACTGAATCCAAAAATAGATGTCCTCAAAGATATAGTTTGAGAAATATTGCGATCATATTGAAAAGATTGTCCACCACGAGAATGCAGATGATTTGTTACTAATGTATGTAATATTTACATTTGTTGGTGCTTAAAACATGATGTTGGATGAAAATTCTTGGTCCAAAAATTAAATGACTGTTACTGGGTTCCAGTATTTTCCCAAATGGCAAAATATTAATGTTAAAAAAATTTAATACGTTTCCAAGGAGGTCGGAAATGATAAGTCAATATAAACAATAATTCGATGTAAACATAATCAAAGTTTTTTAAGTTTATGAACAATAAAACTATATGGGTTGTAACGTATGACTTGATTCGATTTGTTAAATAAAATGTATTAATATGTTTCTATATCTTCATGTTTATAAATGTTAGTTTCTTAACACAGCTAGCTACAAAATTAGTAATTATGGGTATGCCACGGCCAAAACACGAAGTCTAGCCAGTTTGCGAAATGACCGGCCACTTCTAGGTTTGACCACCGAAGTCAACAAAAATCATGAATAAGGAATGGAAACCATTTACAGTAACAAAAAAGTAACTTACAATTACTATAAAATAATAATTCAGTACTACTTCTCAGAAACATATAAATTAAGACAAGCTCATAGTCACAACACCAGGAAACTGTCCTTTTCTCGCGTCCCATACAACCCACATTAAGGTGAGTTGCCAGCCAGCTGGACCATTTTTAGTGAATAAATAAGTAAAACACTTCAACTAGCACATTTTATTCTGAGAAAGACATGACTGTGGTATTTGATGTTGTCAGCCTCTGGACCGAGATCTGCCCAACGGTCGTCCTCAGTGGAGGTTCACGGTGTTCGCCCAGGACGAGGGGGGAGAGGGGCTGGTGGGGTACGCTGATGTGCAGGTCAACCTCAAGGACATCAACGACAACGCCCCCGTCTTCCTGCACGGGACGTACTTCGGGAACGTGACGGAAAACGGAACGGCGGTTTGTGTAGCTTAGCTTGTTATTGTTTTAAATAGGGACCCATTTGGGAATTATAAACAAAAGAAGTGTTGAATAACAAATTTAGTTAATCATCTCTATGAACGTTAGAGTTAACCTTAAATTACTAAAGTTACTATATGTTTGGTATTTTATATATTTCGCCCACGAAGGTGGCCGGGCGATCTGAAGTGGTGTAGACTCGCAATTCGCCTGGCCACCGTTGAGGGAAATCAATGTTCGAATTTCAAATGATAGTAGTTTACTGTTTATGATATTCATTGTTGTTTACTCAGCCCCTTTCTCCCTAATATAGTTGTAGTTTCTTCATGTGACTATTTCAACCCTAATAAACTTAGTGCTTAACGCACAAATAGAATGGTATATTAAAGAACAAATCTACTTTTGAAGAAGTTTCTATGAATGAATTCATGCTGGGGTGAGGAGGATCATTTGTTTACTTATTTAAACTGTTAGCCAAAGTTTCCTTGAGGGATTAGATTGTGATGGTCTTTCTGAATGTTGTGAAATTGGTGGAGATAGAAATATACGTTTCCAGACACTTTACAGTGTAGTCAAACCCAAGAAATAATAATTTAAAAATTGTGTGCCCAATTATTTATCAACATCTTCGAAGTGTACCTATTTTGGAAATAATTGTGAGAAGTACACTTCATTTATCCTGAAAGATAGTCATAGTGTAATACATCAAGGTAATACCGCTATCTTATAAGCTATACTATAGTGGAATAATGTAAAGAGAGTTTACTATTTGGCAGGGTAGACCAAGGTTACCAAAGTTGGTGTGAAGTAATTTAATGTTATATTCATTATTTTGATTAAAAGGTATGGCTGTGATGACGATGAATCGCCATAGATTATGATGATATCAATGAAGGAACAAACGCCAAGTTAATATACTCTATTGAAAAGAACGTCATAGAAGAAGAGACAGGCTCACCGATATTTGAAATCGAACCACAGACAGGCATTATCAAGACAGCTGTGTGCTGTTTGGACAGAGAGAGAACACCGGACTATTCCATACAAGTGGTCGCTATGGACGGAGGAGGACTGAAAGGTGAGATATGACGTCATAAAGACAGCTGTGTGCTGTTTTATCAACTCAATATACATGGCCATAATAAATGGGGGGAAAAAAATTATTGGTTTGAGAGGCATTCAAATAAATTAGAGAAATCTAAATAAGAATTTCTAAAAATTAATCACAAATTATGTTACCCGAAATGGTGGCCGAACAACCTCAAGGGCTAGACTCACATTGAATATAAATGCCATTGACGGCTGTAACGGGTTTTTGTTTCTCGCCAGCGTGCACTGAACGTTATTTTCCACGTATGGTTTTAACTTTGATACTAACAGTCTTTCTCTACGTTAAAGTGAGTACATTCATTTTAAAGAACCCACCGCTTTCTTATTTCTTAGATCTAAGGGCCAGTTTCATAGTCAAATTTAGTACGCCTCAAGTGCGGCGCTACACTAAGTACATGACGACACCTACCTAAACTCGAATGGAATGGGCCGTTCTCGCATAGGAAACTGGCCCATTCCATTCTGGTTTAGGTAGGTGTCGTCATATACTTAGTGTAACGCCGCACTTGAGGCGTACTAAATTTGACTATGAAACTGGCCCTAAGTCATATTTTATTTCATTGATAATTTAGTAATTATAAAACCTATATAGTTTATAAAGAAACACCCCGGTAAACAAATATATGAAATCTTTGTTAAGTGGCGGTTTGAAATGTATTGTTTACTCTACAATAATACTATTCTCAATCCTGATTACATTTTATCCACACTTTATATTAAATGTATTTTCAGTTGTTTTCGTCAATGATTTTTAGAAGTTATTTACATTAAAACGTATTATAGGTACAGGGACAGCTTCTATTCGGGTCAAGGACATCAATGACATGCCTCCCCAGTTCACCAAGGAGGAATGGTTTACAGAGATAGATGAGACAGACGGAATCACTCTTCCTGAGACTCCCATACTCACCGTCACCGTGCACGACGAGGATGAAATTAACAAGTTCCAATATAAGGTACAGTTATATTCTAGATACCATGATATGAAGTAATGTTCAGATGTGTTAATTAAGTATGGTAGTAGAGGGTGGTTGTGTTTTAAAGAGTATTTGTATGAAGGATTTGATTAGAATACAGCCCCACGTTGGGGATCAAAACCTCTTGTGAAGAGGTGTTTGCGGCTGGGGCTCAGAGTGAGATATGAGGATGGGTCTTAGGGAACGAAAGAGGAATTTTCAGAGATGAGGAAAGTCCTTTCCATCGATCTTTAGGAAGGTGAAAGGGAAGTGTTTACCTATTTATTAATGGAAATAAAACCTATGTGTGATAATTGAAGAATCAAAGATCCTGATTTTATTTTAAGGGTACATGGTAAAAAGCTAGTCTCACATTACAAACATTTCCCCTGAAAACCACTTGTGGTACCTCAAATCATACAAGTATCCCAGCAAATATATTTTAAATTAATTTAAATATGACAGATGTATTTTAATTATAATTTAAAGTGTATTATAAAGGTAGAGTGCTGGTATAACATTTGAAAACAAACCAATTTGAGTAAATATTGGACTTTCCCCCCTTTCTCCCTGTACTCTTCATTTAGGTTTTAGTTTGTGAATATTTCTTCATAATACCTGGCAGGAATTTATACTTAACCTTCCAATTCTGTCGTTTACAATATCGTTCTTAATGAGTAGTTAAGCTATCAATTAATAAAAAGTGCAACCTTTATTGATATATTAATATTTTTCCAGGTTAGATATAAAGGATCTGTCCAAATTCATTAACATGTCTGCTCAGATGTAGTGTTATCAAGATTACAATATCGGATTTATAAAGAATGTTGGTCTGGTGTCTTCTAAAAATATTTTAATACACTTTATATATCTCAAAATCTGTTTCAATACTTTATCTTGTAATCTTATAAATCTTCCTAATGTCCATTACTTTAGGTAAGTCGTCGACTAGATTTATCATAAAACTAATTTTATTGTGATTTCATTTAAATTCCGGAGCTGCCACAAATTATCCATCCACTGTTTTGATCAAAAACACCTCGTTCAAAAAGATGTCCTTATGATCCCACAAACATATTCATTAATTTTTATTATGTTGTAGTGAGCAGAAACCATTATTACACAAACTTACCATAAGATAGAACACTTTTGAAACAACAACAAAAATAAGTTTGCCAAAACTAGCCTAGATGTCTTATGTGTTTGACGAAATTAATGTTTTTAACATTGGTAGCAGGAATTCTGACAATTTATTTAATCCACAGTGTGAACATATATTAACAAAATATATGACCGAGGCTCAATTAAGAAGATCTAAGATGGGAGTAAGATTTTCCAAGCTAGTTCAATTAAAAATATCGATAACTTATTTATAAAAGAACAAATAAACTATTTACGTTCAGTGAAAAACTTGGCCTCTATATTTAATTTTAAAGATCTGTGTGATTCAAAGTCCCACTTATCATCATAGGAGGATGCATTTGTGAGTTGATTAACTAAACATTCCTGAATTTTTAAAACGTAGAAGTGTTTGTTTATCTAACTATCTAAAGCTACACCCAGATATCATCCGTGTTTCAGGTGATCGAAGACAGCGGGTTCGGCGCAGACAAGTTCACCATGGTGAGGAACAACGATGGAACGGGATCTTTGAAGATAGTGAAACCCTTGGACTACGAGGATCCTCTCCAGAGTGGCGGGTTCAGGTTTAGGATACAAGTGAACGATAAGGGCGATGATAGTGATAGTGACGGTTACCACGTGGCCTACTCTTGGGTGGTTGTCAAACTCAGGGACATTAACGATAACGAGCCTCAGTTTGAGAGGCCCAACGTGGAAGTGGCGGTGAACGAAGACGCTCAAGTGGGGGAAAGTCTGGAGACGTTCAGAGCAACGGATCCCGATCAAAAGGGGAAGAGTAAAGTGAAATATTCGATCGATAGGACTTCTGATCGTAAACGGCATTTTTATATCGACCAAAACGGGACAGTTTCTGTACAGAGGAGTTTAGACCGTGAGGAATATTTAAAGCATCAGGTATGTTTTGTTTTTTCTTTGTACTGATGAGTAAATGTTCTGTTAAATTAACTGCACTCCGATAAAATAAGGATAGTATTTAATTGATGTTTGTTATTTTGTTCAATGTAGTTACATTTTAATTTTATTGTAAACACAGAATTTTAAATTAAAAGAAACACTGTGAAAGGAAGCAAACTTGTTTCTTCAATGCTTAGTTATAATATAGAGCCAGGTAAAGTGATGTAGGCTGCATCACAAAAATTAAAACAATATAAATTATTGAAAATCCAAATAGCTTTGATACATTAGTGGTATGACTAAAGCTTTACTTAAATAAACCCATAACCAAGCTATAATAAAAATTATTGATCAAAGAGTAAAAGGTAGATGGTTTGTCAAATGTACTATTAACATGCTTATTTCAGTCTGTAGCTCAAATTAACGTCTATTTTAAAATTAACATCTTAACTATCTTATAAAATAAATAATAATAATAATAATAATATTGTGACACTTTTATCAACTACATAACCTTAAGACGTAAGATTATTTTTATAAATCTCTGGATGAATTAGGTAAAGGTTCTAGCCATCGATGACGGCGTCCCTTCCAAAACGGCAACCGCCTTATTGACTGTGATAGTTGAAGATATCAACGACAACGCCCCCACGTTCCTTGAAGACTATCACCCAGTGCTGCTTGAGCACGTTCCGCCGAGGAAAGTTGTCGAGATTCTCGCTACGGATGTGGATGACAGGAACAAGGGCAACGGACCTCCGTTCATCTTTAGTCTGGATCCTACCGCGGACGATATAATCAAGGCATCCTTCAAGGTGGAGAATGATCACAGTAAGATGGAGTCATCTATCGTAGTAAAACTTTTAATTTAATCTGACAATTCTCTTGTATAATCTGACAATATTTCAACTAAACTAGAAAGGTATTACTTTTTAAAAGTTATCATAAATTAACTATATCATATGCTAAATATGTTTCCCAAATTATAAATGCTTAAGCCTTAGTTAAATCATAAATATTCAAGACAAATCAAACCACATTTATCATAATTACACTAATGTATATTCTTTACAATTTAATTAAACACTGGAACCTTCTTCGGTGACCACATATCTAAGGCATCACTATCGTCTTAGACTAGACTGCTGATCGCATGGAGGTCGGAGTTCAAATCTCGTTTGTTGTATTGAGGGTGGTTTTTCCACTCTCTCTCCACACAAAAGCGAGTACACTTACTCTAAAATCATCTTTCCTCATCCCTAACTCAAGATCGTAATTAGTACATAAGCGTATAACCTTAACAGGTAATAAGACGCGGTATTAAAAATAAAAATCAAACACTGAAATGAGGGTTTATTTGGCATTCAACTTTATTTCTAATAATAACTATTGATGTTAGGAGGAGCTAGTGGCGATGGGAAAGCGGTGGTGTTCTCTCTCTACTCGTTCGATCGTGAGCTACAGAAGGAGTACCTGCTACCGATAGTGATCAAGGACTCGGGCAGTCCTACCATGTCTTCCACCAGCACCCTTACTGTCGTCATAGGAGATGTTAACGACAACAAGATGCGACCTGGCTCTAAAGATATATTCGTGTATAACTATATGGTGAGCTGGTAAAACATAATCATATTAATTTGGATTGAGAACATTGAATTTTTATATCTTTGAAATTTAAATGTAAATACGAATGTATTCATTTTAGTTAACCCTTATTTTATAATTTAATTGTTGCTGTTGGTGATTTGAATTGACCTAAGAAGGTCTTGAGTAATAGTAATTAATCAATGAGGTGAAAGGGAAGGGAAAGAGTTTTTTTTTTTTTTTTGACAATGAGTAGCCAGTCTACCAGGAAAGTTGGTAATATTCAGATTATTCTTTCATCTTTTCAAGAGTTTGTAATGGCGATCTGTGAAGCTTGCGTAATGTTCAGGATGTAGATCTGCCACATGATATACGAACAGCTGGTACGTAACCACCAATGATTGGTGCACCAATAGCTGCTTATAGAATATAGGTGAGGGAGTATATCACCGCAGAACTAGAATATAGTTTAATTTCCAAATTATCAAAGCTAGCAAATAAAGCAATTAATAGAATATTATAAATTATATTAATTAGTTAATGTGTTAATGTTCAGGGTCAAGCCCAAGACAGTCAGATAGGTCGTGTGTTTGTGTATGACGTTGACGACTGGGATCTCCCTGACAAGACGTTCTACTGGGAGGGAGCAGAACATCCAAGATTCAAGCTGAACGAAGAATCAGGAATGATAACTATGAAACACGGCACGAAGGATGGGAGGTAAGGTTTCAGAAAGCAGTGCAATAAACCACTAAACAATTGTGGAACTTACTAAGGCCCCACTGAAGCGGGTTTAAGCGCTACTTGATGAAATATGTTTCCCCAAGGTACCACTTGCGGTTCAAGGTGTACGACCGCAAACAATCTCAGACTGACGTGCCGGCCAACGTCACGGTGACAGTGCGTGCATTACCACACGAGGCTATCATCAACTCTGGCTCCATCCGTATCACTGGACTTACAGACGAGGACTGGTGAGGGTGGTGAGTCACAAGGTGAGAACTCATTATGTTTATCTTTATTGGGGCAAGGTTGTGTTCTTGTTTGTCGATATATCATTAAATGTATACTTTCTTAAGATATATGTGCAAATACGACATCATAGTACTTGGTGCGAGCGTAGAGCTACAAGATAAAGGTACCCTTTGTTCACCTCGTAAAGTAGCAAGCGTATCCTGTTATTCCACTATGGTATATCTTATTAGATCAGTTTGAAATGTAATCCATTATGAATGATAAGTTTACTTTAAAGAAGAAAATTGTAGTATAGTGAGAACTTACAATAAATAATGACAAATTGGTATATTTATTGACTTTATCAGAGCTTGTGATGTTTAAAATTTCCCAATACTATCTTTATGGTTTGGATTTTTACACAAAATAATGTTCCTTTTGATAATAGCTATTATCCATCAATTATAATTTTCCAGTCTCAAAATCGAAAACAAAGCAAGTTATCCAGTTTACAGAAAAAACTGGCCGACCTACTGAGCACGGAACAGGAGAATATTCATGTGTTCAGTGTTCAAGTGCAACAAAAACACCCTCCAATCGCCGACATACGATTCGCAGTACGTGGATCAAAGTACTACAAGCCGGTCCGACTAAATGGCGTTGTTCTAATGAACAGAGAAAAGGTATTTATCACAACATAGATATTCACAACTGTGTGCATAACCTAATATTAGGTCTAATAGGTGGAGTTTGGCCTTTCTGTAGAAGTTTATAAGGGTGGCTGAAATGTAGTGTAATTCAACGACTTTAAGTAGCTTTATTATTAATCTATAAATCTATTAGTGTCAATAGAATCTTTTTAAAATGTCAACATTTTAGATTGAGAAGGATGTCGGCATCAACATAACGATGGTAGGAATAGACGAGTGCCTTTATGAGAACCACAAGTGTGAGGGGAGTTGTACCAACACGATGAACATCAGTAACTCTCCGTACCTGGTGGACGGTAACACGACCTCTCTGGTGGGTGTGCGTGTGGACGTTATGGCCGAGTGTACTTGTGGAGCTCGCAACTTCACCAAGAGCGAGTCATGTCGGACCAGTCCCTGTTACAATGGAGGCAGATGCATCGAAGGACAATATGGTCGTAGGTAACTTAATACAGACTTAAAACTGGGCAAAGAATGTATACTTTTAATTGGAAAATATATATTATATTTATAAAGCACTAACCACACTTTTAGGAAATTTCCAATACTCATAATGTGACTGTAGAATCAAAATTTATTAGGTACTCTTCAAATATAATCATATTTTCTTAACACTCCATGAAGTCAGTATTTTATTTTAAAGTTTATGTTTATCTTAACCTGTGAGACTCACTTCAGTGGCGGGCTCCGGATACAAATGGAATGAAAAAATTCCCCATACAAAAATATGTGTCCAATTTGACCTTTTTTCGAGTGATATCCATGTTTACTTTCTATTGATGTGTAGCTACTACTTAGTTTTACAGAAATTGATTAAAATGGCCACCGGTAGTGAATACCTGTCTTTACTCGTCGTTTAATAGAGTTTCTTGTACATTTAAAATTTACAGGCATTTCCCTTCCAGCCTTGTTCAATACAATGGTGGGAAACAAGGTCATGTATAGTCCAAAGCAAGAAGCATAACATCATGTGGGACCTCTTTCTAACAGTTATTCAATTTACTTTACGAACAAACATAAAATTATTATCATGTCCATACTTGCAACCAGGTCACCCCGACATAATCGATGAATGTTATGTATATGAAAGACCAGAGGTCGTTCACGTTTGCAAACATACGTTTGAAAACAAGTCGTTTGCTGCTAGGAGATTGTCGCCTAATATGGTCCCCGGCATATAAAATAAGGCTTTGCGTTCTGGCGTCCTTGTCGCGGCGTCTTTGTGGGGGGCAACAAGGACGCAAGTATGGCCTTAATTTAAATCTCCTATAAAAAGAAAGAACAAGGTATGATTTAATTGTTATCACAGTTATGAAAATAAAAATCACCGGCAGACATATGTAGGAACAAAGTACAATAAAATACTCCTGTAGTAAAGTCAACCTTTTTAAGTCCCTTATCTCGCTGAACTCGGAACAGATAACTCTGTTGGTCTCGCAACGCTTTCCACGATGTGTAATAAATATTATCTAATGCTATTTTTCTTCGGCTGATTGGCCTATCATTATCTTCAATATGGTTAAGGTTCCTTTCTTTTAAATTAAGTGTTCTAGTGATTAGTTGTTCAACGCCGTCTGACACTAGTTTTTTAAATGACTACCAGTGTCTCGCACGCAAGTGCTCATGTAGTCCGTGAAACATTTTGGCAATTTAGCAGACGTTTATTAGAAAAGCGGTCTACAAAAACAGATTTCTTGTTTCAGCATAATTATATCCAACTAGTCTTACTCATTTCTCGATTTGATTATGTATACATTATCATTTCTAGGGTACAGCAAACTAGCAAGTTCCTAAGCGTAGTGCTCTTATTAAGATAATGAACTGGACTGACTCATAAACATCGTTATGGAATGTAGATCTGCTTCATGGCTGGTCAATCTATGATATTTCTCCAAATCTCTTGATCCTGGGAAAGTCTCTTGGTGTTTTTGTATCTTCCTCTAACCTTGATTGGATCCAACATCTGGTATCATCTTCTTCCATCCCCACTTATCATTCTTTCAATAGCAGTCATCAGCAGCATCCCTTGTTCATCCAATATCTTAGACAATCCATTTTTTTTCCTCGATTATTTTCTATCAATTTTCTCTGATCTCTAATTCTTCTCAGCACTTCCTCGTGCCTATGTCTTTCCTACCAACTCTCTTCCTTCCAAATTCACATTTCTAGCACTTCTATACTTCTTTCTTCATGAGGCCCGCATAGTAAGTTCCTCTTAATAAATCCTTCCTTTGCCATATCTACTCTCAACTTTATTTTATTTAACAGTGCACTACTTCATTAATTATACTCCCTAGATACTTAAAGCATTCCATCTCATCAAACTCTTCTCGTTTTAACATGATGTTTATCCTTTCTTCATTTCATTTCATTTTTCATATTTCACTCATTTGGTATTAAGATCTTTTACCATTTCAAGCCCTTTTTCCTTATTAACTGCCATAACTACCATATCATCCACTCTCCTTCCTCCTGTACAGAATATTCAGCAATGTCGTACATGATATATCAAGAATTGTTTGTAAAAGGTGCAGTGGAATTAGTCAACAGGCTTAGTTTGTCATAATACTTAATGGAATTAATGTTCATCTACAACATTTCCCAAATTTTCTGTGTCCCGAGTTTATTCCTGAAGTGAAACCCACATTCTGTCCATTGTGAGTATAGAAATTCCGGGGTTTGAATCTTGGCAAGTTTTATTGTGCTAATTAACACTCTGGTCACCCGGTTTGGTGGCCGCATGGTCTAAAGCTTCACTCTCGCAATCAACTAAACTGTCGACGACAGGGAGATCGTGCTTTTATCTTGGTCGGATATACCGAGGGGGATTTTACTAAATGGTTTCCAACTCTCTTTGAGATAATGTGGGTACAATTCTTCTAAATTAAATCTTCCTCATCCCTAACCCATAAATTATTAGTACATAAGCGTATAGCCTGAACGGATGGTGATAATAAATAATTTTAGTACTAATACTCTACTCCTGCTACTTCTAATAATAATAGTTTAAGTAATTTTGAAAATATTGTCTGTAACATATTTAAATTTAGTCATTTTTTATTTTTGTATTGAGTTTTAAATAACAGAAAAGTAATAATATCAAACTGTTTGAATATTGTCAGTTCTGGCTTATTTTGTGAGTTGTCCATTATCAGTTGCTCCTGTTCGAGTGGATATGATGGCTCTCGATGTCAGCAGAGAGCTAGAAGTTTCAGAGGCGACGGTTGGGCCTGGTATCCTCATCTAGATATGTGCAGTTATTCACACCTCAGTTTTGAGTTCATCACTGCAAAATCAGAAGGGATGCTAATATACAATGGACCAATCGTACCACCAGAAACTGATGAGGTCTTGGTGTCAGGTATGTTATTAAACTCTCTACAAATGTTGATATATTTTATAATCCATAGCTCTCACATATTTATTGATGGTTAGTGATAAAATTAAATTAAGGTTGATTTTTTTTAACATTTATAACTCATTCGTATTTTGTGTTAATATAATTTATTTAGTAGCATACCTTTAAATTAATATAGTAGAAAAGTTTTTTTCCAGAAGTAAATATTTAATTGGGTTACATCCACACATCTTATAAATTATAAATAAAATGAAATTCAACGTGTGTTTGTTTAGGGAATTTATAAGGATACCAACGCGAATAAAATAATTCTTACATACATCCGAAACTAAAAATGGCAACCTTATCATCCAATGACCAATTATATAATATTATTACAAAATGCTATTTATTTACTCATACAATTCTAGACCATATGTATGTGTTGATGTTTGACGCAGATTTCCTCTCGATAGAACTGGAAAAAGGAATGCCAAGGTTACTTATAGACTTTGGATCCGGTACATTAGAACTCAGGGTCCAAACAAGGAAAGGCTTGGACGATGGATCTTGGCACAGGGTAGATGTTTATTGGGACACAGAGGTTCGTATGTATTGTATATTAGCAACAATTAATTTATATATTTGATAGTTTGTAAACAAAAGCTTTTGCACATATTTAAGCTCACCATAATTATTTTAAAAAATATTAAGTTTTTATTAAGTAATAGTGTTACAAAATTTTTTTTATAAATGCTATGGGGGAAAGGAGGGGGTTGATTGATAATTTTTTTAAATAAAAAATACATTCATAGAATCAACGCAGTTAAAAATCTTAACTCACAAGAATTTGTTACCAAGTCGTTAAGATGGTTAATATTTAAAATATACCAACCTAAATGAGTAAACCACATTTTTATTCAATCAGGGATATCTTATGTGAATGTTTTAAATTTGGTTCTTGACATGCATACAATAATTAAATATTACAAAATGGATGTTTCTACATATTTGAATTTATTATTATTTGGGTTTCTGTCTTACAACGGTCCATTCCTTTGTCAGTGAACTTAGACCGCCAATGTACCCGGTCTTCTGCCTCCTAGAGCTCCCAGAATTTCCTTTTTTCTTGCAAGTCATCTAATATTTAAATCCCTTTCCTTCCTTTCTTGATGTCGTGCAGAAGACAATTCGTCCAAAGGATGTGTTCGATCCAGTTTGCTTTGTCCCGAAGAATTACATTCAAAATGGTTCTCTTCTCACCGAAGTTTCATTTGTCTGTCTACCCGATCTTCTCAAGTTTTCTTCAGTATCTCATTTTAGAGCGCTATTAGTATTTTTTACCATCTTCCTAAGAGTCAGGTTTCTACTCCATATGTAGCATTTCATCAGTTTATTCTTCAGTTCCAAACTCAACGTGCTGGTCATCAGTAACTCCTTCTTGTTGAAAGCTTACTTGGTTATGGTGATACTAACCTAATTTCCTATCGATTATCGAACGATATGCATTTGTAAAATATTGTAAGCAGTGCTTCAATGTTCTAGAAAATTAAATACTACCCTATTAACTTAATAACATGAATTGGTTTTAGAATGTGAGGCTGGTAGTGGACCAATGCCAATCTGCATATGTGACAGAATTCGACGACGGATCCCCCGCCAGGTTCGACGACGCCAGTTGTCAAGCTCATGGTACTGTGCCACCATTCAACGAGTACCTCAACGTAAACACTCCTCTACAAATTGGAGGTCTTTATGTGGAAAACTTGGACCCTACTCACTTTCACTGGAAGTTTATGCCCTTTGGTAAGGGCTTTGATGGCTGTATTAAAAATGTCTTCCATAACAGTAAGGTATGATTTAAAATATATTAGTAGGTCTAGAACCCTTTGCTAAAAAGTATAACTATCCAAATTTAAATGGTATAATATTATTTTTGAGTTAGTTTTATTGGCATGAAAAGATTTAAGTAAATTTTGAAATAACGATTTATTTTATTTAAAAATAAATTTTAGATGATAATAATAATAATTAATAATAAATACCTGTAGGCCTATACTAAATTCAATTTGGCTCTTCAGCCTTCCTCACTATTCATTTTCCGGGCCTCAGCACAAATAACAATAAGTCAAGCTTTTGAAGACCTGTTATCAATGTATCATGTATATACATTTATAGCAATTCTTGGATATTATCTGCTACTAACCTCACACCTATGTCATATTCTAAGACTTAATGATAGTTAATGGAAGCCTCAACTTTCTGCTACCACAACACATCCCGACGATATATACATGTTTGTTTACTCTTAATTTATGATTTAAGGAAAATAGTGATCACAAATTTAAACTCAAGTTTCTCATATCTGGGTTTCATATATTTCCCTTAATTTGTCTTATTTATCGTCTGTGTGTATTTTGTTAGTGACATTTAAGTCATATATTTTAGAATATTGTTTATTTTAAGTGGGCGGAAGATGGGATTAAAACTTTTATTCAATCCTCACTACAATGGCGTGAAACCGTGCATTTTGAGCGTTTATAATTTTAAGATATTCTATGAGGTACATTGCAATAGATTAAACAACGTAACATGTAATAAAACTATCATGCATAAATACGTTCATGATGAATAGTGAGATTGGACATATGTTCTTCATAGCCTATTAGGGATCTACTTGTTTGTAGTTTAAAATAAACCAGTGATTAGAAAAAGAATCGTAGGAGGTTGTGCATCTTATTTACCGAAGAGACCTGTAATTTAATTTAGTAAAAATTTCCGGAGCACCAGTTTTATTGATTAGAACAGATAATGAATGTGGATGTTTGTAATAAAATATTTTATACAGAGTCCTATCTTCTGACGTTGTTGAGTGGCGGAAACAGGTCTGGTAAGAGATGATCTTGATGCGCTCTCTTTTAACTCTACTATTTATGTGACAAGAGGAGCTCCCTATAAAATTGATTTTGTGTTTTGTTAAAATTGTCATGAATACATTATAAAATTAACAAGTTCGAAATAATTCATGTATAAATATCATCGTACTACCACTTTACACGGTTTACCAACAGGATATTAAGGCCGAGCCTACCCATAAATTTACAGTTATAAACAAAAAAATGTTTTTTTTTTAAATATCTAATAATTTAACATTGTTGTTTTTTATTTATTTTAGTAAAATATCTGGGCATCTTTCATAATTTTTATGGAATTTTCAAACTATGCTAAAAATAGTTATTGAAATATTTTCGTTAAAATGTTTCCATTTCAATGCATTTTAAATGGGAAAACAAAAATTATTAATAGAGTTATTTATTTTCTTTGTACAATTAAGCTAGAATGTTTGTTTACAACATATTATTTAATTAATAATTTCTTTTTCTTTTTAAAACGTATTTTTAAATTTGGTTGGCTTCAATAATCACGACGTTATTGATCTATAACGACTCGCTAATCGACACTTTAGTAAGCATACATAGTTTTAAATACACTTTTTAAATAGTTATCAATAGTAGTCAAATAGTTATCTTAGTTTACAATAGGTGCCATTAGTATGATCATTACCCATTTACAAGCTGTATCGTTTTACAAGCGTTGGCTAACCCCCTGTATCGGAATTCAGGCGGCAGTGGAGGGTTAAGCTAATCTCTGTGACCTTCTTGAGTCAAAGAAATATTAATACCTTGTGCATTGGGATAATAAGGGCCAATGTTCAGTTATGAAAATGTGCGTAGTTAAATATAAACATCTTAATATATTCAGTAACTAGAATACTCACAAAGACTTAACTGCTGTGTAAATAAAGATAGTTGGTCCCTACTTACTTCAATAAGAGTATCTCTCTAGTGATGCATGTGGTTTTTTATTTGAAAATAATGTTTCTCCATACAAAAAGTTTTATGACATTAGCCCTTATTTATCTGAGGCAGTAAAATATGTAAAATTCTTCACTCCTATCATACATTCTTACACGGGTTTTCTCATTCTTGAGCACTACACGTTGTAATAATAAGTGTTAATATTCAGAGTATATGAAAACTACTTTACATTGAATTTTTAACCAACTATTATAATAAATAAAAATAAACATTCCTGCTCATATCAAACATAGTTATTTTAAATAAAATTGGGTCTAAATGTAATTTGGAGACGTTCTCAGTATGTTTTTATCTACTATATTTATTTTACGGTCCAGGATTTGACTTTGGAATACGTTATTTTTCAAAAAATTAATGTTGGAAGTTTTAGGTACTCAAATTTTGAGGTGGAAAAGTATTTACACAATATTATTTTATATCCTTGTGAATAACAAGTTTTGCAGCATGGATTGATGGAATAAAGGGCGCACAAAGAAACTCAAAGATATAATTGATTATTTAACTGCTTGTCGGAAAGGGCAAGTTTTGCTAATGGTATCATATTACTGGTGTTTAGGCTATTTGCATTTACTAATTTAGCGAGTAGCGATAATATTTTATTTACTGTAGAAATAATATCAAAATTAAGATAAAATAAATATTTCTGTATAACAATGTAGCGATTATTCTGATGTTTCAAGTACTTTTTCTAAAAAGCTCTTAGCTGAAAGTAAATGTTACTAACACTCTGTAACGCACTTATAGTATGTTCAAAATCTCTTGTGCCTTGGCCGAGTTCGTATGACGCTAGTACTAAGTAATTTCAACCTTACAGGGAATCGAACTAGAAAAGTTACTAGAGCTGATTAATTTACGCGATCATTGCTCAGTCATAGCGCTTTAGCATTCTTGACTAAGACATGAAGTCGATGATAAGTAAAATATATTCAAAACTATTAAAGTTAATGAACTTTTGTGTTCCCAATGCCACAAAGTAAGTAAGTAGTTGATACCCAACACCTCTGTGGTATAGTGGTCAGATTTACTGACTTCAGGTCCCGAAGTCCCGGGTTTGTATAACGTTAGCAACGCCATCTATTTTGAGAGTTGAAAGCACAACACACCACCAGAGAGCGTTGATTTGTCGTGTCGTACACGAGAGAAACAAGGTTCAAAAATGAGAGAGAGAAAGAGAGAGAAATGATCACGAAGATGTGACCTTCATAGACTATTTTCCAACACTATAGAGCAAGAGATATAGCGTGGGTAGCAAAGCTGCGACTTGCCGGGGTGAAGTCTCAACAGCAGAATGTCGTTAAAAAAACTTGCGAACGAAGTATCAGGTATCCAGACAAAGTTTCGCAATTTCTCAAAATTCTGCAGTCCCGTTGAATAGCATAGGAAAGGAAATAACCATTTCACGGTACTTACCATAAATGAGTGTCACTATGCTAGTTCAGCAAATAGCTGTATACCTATTCAACACAGGTGTGTATCACCTAATCATATTTAATAGGAGAATATATTACTGAAATCATATGATCAGTACCATTAGATAGTAGCACCTGAATCCCCGATCCTTCTCTTTGCCAGATATGGTGTTAATAATGCACTCACTGTATCTCCTAGTATATGCCAGAGCAAGTTGTTACTTTAATCATGGATTTTTCTCAGTCTGGTATTGGTTAGAGCAAGTTATTGCTTTCATTGACCAGTCTCAAGTCTCACCTATGGCTCTGACAAAATATGAAAGTGTATGAACGATACTAGTAATAACATTCAATTATACAGTCAGTCCCTGTGATGGAGTGAAGTTGTCGCTTGTAGGGTCAGTTGGTATTTGCATTTCTGTGGGCTTGGCAGAATGATGTGCGATAGTACCTTTTCGCTCAGAGAAAGACAATAGGAAATTATCTAACTCTTTATTTCCCTAGTTCGCCTCTTCAGTGCTTCCTAGGCTTTACAGCTTACGGCGGAACTGTTGAGATCTAACCAACCTTCGGGTCGAGTACTTTACATACATACATAATAGCGCCAACCAAAGTAATTTTCAACGTTATTATGTTTGTCCAAATGTTTCCATTATATGAAATTATCGTTCACATGAAATATATTCCAGCTGTACGACCTGGGCGCACCAGGCCTGTCTCGAGCCAGCGTGGCGGGATGTCCTCAGACAGAACAAGTGTGTAACACTCACGAGTCCACATTCAGGTGTTGGGAGCACGGCACATGTGTGGGGAGCTTCTCAGAGCCTCGCTGTGAGTGTAATCCTGGCTGGACGGGACCCAGTTGTCTCTCTCAGACTGTACCCACCACCTTCAACACCCAGAGCTACGTCAAGTATGCTCTGTCCTTTGAACCCGACCATTTCTCCACCCAGCTGCAGCTGAGGTTCCGGACGAGAGAGAAAGATGGGGAGTTGTTCAGAGTCAGTGATCAGCACAACCGGGAGTATGGAATACTAGAGGTGGGTTGTGCATTTATACTAACACAATACAATCAATATAATAAGTTCTTATTAATATTGAGAAATATATTTTACGTGACATATATTTAAAACTTACCGGTATGTACTGTATTTTCTTGGAATTGTACATTGTTTGGAAATACTATAATTAAATACGAAAAAATGTATGTTGTTAGATAATTCATTAAGTAGGGAATGCTTGGCATTCAAAGATACACCGCAGCAATTAGGATAAGCCAATAATTGTATAGGTAATAGTCTGAGATCTTACATAAGTTATAATATAGGTGATCTTTCTTAAGAAAGCTCCATTCCTTTTGTCAGTGAACTTAGACCACCAATTTTACCTGTCCTTTACCTCCTCCATCGGCTCCCAGAATTTTTTTTATTTCCCTCAAGTCATTTAGTATTTGAATCCTCCTCCTTCCTAAACTCCTCTTTCTCTCAACCTTTTCTCCTACGACATCGTCCAGAAAACAGTTATTCCTTAGGCTATATCAAATCCAGTTTGCTTTGCATCAAAGAATCACATAAAAAATCTGTTCTCTTCCCACCCACTCTTCTTAGGACTTCTTCTTTGTCGCCCTGCCGTCCACCTAATCTTCTCAAGTCTTCTCCAACACCACATTCAAAGCTCTCAAATAATTTTGTTTACATCTTCCTAAGAGTCTAAGTTTCTGAACCATACAGTACGATGCTCCAAATATAACATTTCATAAGTTTCTTCCTCAGTTATAAGGTCAACTTGTTGGCCTTGTTGAAAGCTTCCTTGGCCATAGTGATCCTCGAACTAATTTCTCTAGTGCAGTGGGCATCTATTGTACATTTCCAGTACCTTAACTGCTCCAGTTTTCCAACTCCGGTTGCCAATTAGGATTTTCAACGGTTCTTCATTTTTGGAAATCTCCATCACTTTTGATTTCTTAATGTTGATCTCCATGCCATAGCTTCTCCCTATCTTCTCTAGACGGTCCATCATTTCATTCAACTCTTTCTTTATTTCTGGCCAGCAATGCTAGATCATCTGCATATTTTATTGTGCTGATGACGCGTCTCCCTATGCTGAAATTTCCACATCGTTCCAGGACTTCCCTGAACATTTGCTCTCCATACAAGTTGAACAGATTGGGTAACAAAGAGGAACCCTGTCTCACCTCTCTTCCTATCTATATGCTGTTGGTCTTTCCAACATTCAGCATCACCTTCACCCGCTGTCCTAGGTACAGGTTTGCAATCAGACTTCTGTCCCTCTCCAATTGAGGCCGATCTTATTGAGTATTTCCATCAGTTTCTTCCATTTCACTCTATCGAATGCCCTTTGCCAGTTATGAAACCGAATGTAAAACTACTTACTTGACTTCCAGATAGAAATACAAAACATATATTAGAGGTCAGCAGGAAAATTTGAAAAAGTAAATAAAGATTAACTCTGATAATTTAAAAAAAAGTTGTTTATTGTTATAGTAATAATCATTAGGTGTTCTGTCTCTTGACAGGTTAATTAAGTGTGTTTATATTTTACCTTTTTATGTATTTTAAATAAATGTTCGTTATTTAAAAAAATACATGACTGGCTATTTTCTAGTAGAGTATTATTCTTTTGAGAATGTATAGCTAGAATAATTGGTTTCTAAACCTAGTTTATTGTTACATTCTAAAAGATAACTTTTGTCGTATTTTTGTTAAAATAAAAGTTTATCTGAAATAAAAAAATTAAGTTTCAAACGAATGTTAAGAATAAAATTGTATCTCTTTTTACAGATTAAAGACAGTTACCTGCACTTCCGGTATAACCTCAACAGTTTGCGACCAGAAGAAAAAGTTATTGGGCTCAGCACGCTAACTGTGACTGATGGACGTTGGCATGCAGCCAAGGTGAAGGAACAATAATTGGCCACTTCTTTATTTCCCTCACCAAACAATTAATAGTGAAAGTGAATAAAGTTTAATACTTCTGAATTAGTGTATGAAGACCAAACAATTTGTTTATGTACAAGGGTAGTCTTCAAAATTGACCCTTGACAAGTGTTCGATGCACACGGGGACCACTCACCTTCCAATTTTACCTACCCGTCACTTGTTGAAGCAGGAAATTTTCTAATGGAAGTGTTTATCAAACAGTAAACCAGAATATTTATATAGCTTTGTTTCATATACACATTTTAGAGTGCAATTTTCATAAGAAGCTAGAAACGATACTAAATCTACTTTCAAGTCAAGTCATTATTTGCCACCACTCAAAAAGAGTAGGCGCAACTATTAAAATGATGATTGTCACTTCAATAAATTTTAATGGCGGAATATTATTGTTATGGCTTGAAATAAAATAAACAGTTAACTGTACTACCATTAATAATAAAGAAATTAAAATAACACATCTTTGTCAAGCACAAATTTGCTTCAATTTAAATAACAAAGCAATTACTTATCTTTTATTGTTGAAATTTTACATTCAAACTGCGTATAACCCGAACGGGTAGTAAGACGCGGTGCTAAATAATAATAATAATAATACATTCAAACAACGCAATGGTACTTGCATTATTACAAAACAAAACGTCAAACAAAACTACGAACTGTGTAATCTTTGTCTAAATCCAAAGAGGTTTGTATTCCTCCAAGTCCAAAGACATCTCGTCACTAAATATGGCGGTTAGTGTAGTTTTAAAATAAGTTATAAAGTTTCTATAAATGTTCTATTAATGGAAGTTAAGATTTAAACTAATAATATCAATAAATATTAAATAATGAACTAATAATTTTTTAAAGCAAGCACCCAGAAAGAGGCCGATTTTAATTGTGTTTCTAGTTTATAAGCAAAATGTTTAGAAATCCTTGTATTTGCTGTCATTTTCATTAGAGAACAAACATAAAAAAAGGAACATTAGTTTAGTTTATAACATCAATTTGTTAACAATCAAAAAGAGCAATAGGTGCTTTCCCCGGTTAGTTAGACCCACCGGGAGACTGGTCCTCCCATCTTTTTTTTACCAACATAGTTTTTTATAATTACATGACTTGAATGACTTATAATTTTCCTACTCTCCCTTTACTCACTAAATTTATTTAGGTTTCCCGGTATGGGTCGACGGTATCCCTTCAACTGGATGGAGGGGAAGGTCGGAGGTACAACGAGACGTTCCTGTTTGAAGGTCACCAGTGGCTGGTCGTGGATAAACAGGAGGGTGTCTTCGCAGGGGGCAAAGCCGAGTACACGGGTGTTAGAACTTTCGAGGTCCATGCTGATTATCAGAAAGGTGAGATTCTATATACACAGATTTAGGAGAAAAGATTAGCCCATTATAATTTTTAAAGTAGTAGATATCGTTCCAAGTTGATATTCTGGTGTTTTTTAAACCCGCTACAAGATTAAATTACATATTCACTATTTGATTAATGTAAGTTCAATCAAGTGCAACTTAGTATGTGTCAAGATATACAGCACAACTGTTTAGAAATTAGTGTTTCAATCTGATTGAAATCATCGCCAAATTATCTGAAAAGTGCTTTTAATCCTGGCTACTATTAACGGTACAATATAAAACTTGTGCATCCAATTTAACATGTAGAATTTTATTTACATAAATAGTTAGGAATTTCTTAGCACTAAATTCTCGCTAAAAAATAACTGAACTTTAATAAACTTAATTTAACAAATTATTTATCTTTTCTTTATTTGTATAAATCGGTATATTCTTGAACTTCCTCAATGTTTTAATATTTCAAATTTTAATTGCCGATTGTGTTGGTTGTCTCGATTGTCTCTAAGATATATCCAATAGCGGAGAGAGAGAGAGAGAGAGAGAGAGGAGAGAGAGAGAAGAGAAGGAATTATATACAGTACCTAATTTTATGAAACTTTTTTTTACTAAAAAGTATGTTCATTATTTAATGTTTATTCTAAATTCTACTATAAATAAGGTCTTAAATAGTTATTCAAAAAATATTATTGTTTAATATTAGGTGTTCTAACTTACGACAAACCTATTCCTTTTGTCATTGAACATAAGCCGCCAACTCTTATAATGTTATTCTTTCCTTCAAGTCGTCCAATATTTGAAACCTCCTTCCTAAACTCCTCTTTCCCTCAACCTTTACTTCTAGACGTGCAGAAGACAGTTCCTCTAAAAGGATGTGTTTGATCTAATTTTATCCATACCGAAGGATAATGGTTTTCTTTTCACCTACTCTTCTTAGGACGTCTACATTTGTCACCCTGCATGTCCATCTGATCTTCTCTAGCACCACATTTCAAAGCTCTCCAAGTTCCCCCCCCCCCCCCCCTCCCTGTCTTCCTAAGATTCCATATGCCCAAATGCCCAAATGTAGCTTATTTAATGGGAATAATATAAATGTTACGAAGTTTCAAATGAATGATCTAAAATATGTACAGGATGTCTAGACGACATAAGGCTAGGAGGCAAACACCTCCCCCTCCCCCCTGCGATGAACGGCACCCAGTGGGGACAAGCGACGATGGCTCGCAACTTGCAAAGGAACTGCCCCTCCAACCAACCTTGCATGAACGTCATCTGCCCAGAACCTTTAGAGTGTGTCGATTCTTGGAATGAATATGAATGCACGTAAGTTATACAACCAACGATATTTAATAAAATGTATCTATAAAAGAAAAATTATATTAACCATTATAGATTATATTTAATATAATTAAATTATTAAATTCAAATATTTGTTTTTTAGGATATAATTTATTAAATATTATTGTTTTACTTTTATTAATTTTCTACCAGACATTATTTATTTCGCTCTAAGTACTAATGGTTTGGAAATGGGGATAGACTTGGATGAGGATACTGGGACGTGGAGCAGGTTTCAGAATGATGAGCTACATACCCTGTACTCATCACAAGATGTAGTCACGATAGTCAAGTCTCGCAGATTACGGTGGGCAGGACATGCAGCGTGAATTGGAGAATATAAAACTTGTTCAGACTACTGAATGGTAAATGTCAATGGAAAAGACCATTGGGAGAATCTAGACGCAGATGGGAAGATAATATTAGATTGGACCTGAAAGATATAAGGTGTAATGAGATGGACTGGATAGATCTAGCTCAAGATAGAGATAAGTGGCGTACTTTTGTAAGTGTGGAAATGCATTTTAAAGTTCCTAATGTCATAAAGTAAGTGATAAATACTAAACAATAGTTTGCTATTGGGTACTATGCTATGAGCGTGATTATCCTGACCCGCAGCTGTGGTGAGGGACAGTCCGTGTCCGCCGACGGGAAGGGCTGCACGGATAAGAACGAATGTTTGGATCAACCGTGTCTGAATGGAGGCACCTGCATCAACCAGGACCCACGACATCGTTACCGTTGTATCTGTCCAGGAGGTTTCTGGGGGACAACTGTGAGTTAGTGCAAGAAGGACAGACCTTGAAACTCGGTGTGGGAGCATTGGCGGCCATCTTGACTTGCCTCCTCACCATTCTCAGTAAGTATGTCTACTTAAGAAGTTTGACGACCCGGTTTAGTATTGTATCTATTATTAAAAAAACAGATTATCCTTTTAAATTATAGTTCTATAAAATAAGCTATAGCATCTTGTTATTATTTATTATTATTATTATTAGCACCGCGTTCGGGTTATACGCACTTACGCTAAGTGTAATGGTAGGGTGATTGTGAGATGAAATGGAGGACCTACAGTTTAACGTGGATCCGAACCACGGTGGAGGCCTGGATTCCCCACATTCACAAGTTGTGATTAATACACGTCTTGTCAAAAGGTGAAGGAAGGTTTGGTATCAGATAAATCTGTGCCGGGACCGAGGATTGAACCCCAGCCGCCAGCAAGAAGTCTGACACCTTACCCTAGACCACCAGGTCAGCGACAGCATCTTGTCAAGCCTTTGTAATCAGTCATGGTACAAATTGCTAAGGGAATGACGTTTCAAATGTTCACAACCCGTTTATGTTAAAATTTGTTTCAATTTCCGTTGAAAGATAAACTTAGTGTTCACGTGGTATGTAAACAAGTATGTACGAGTGAGTCTAGATTTTGATAAACGTAATATCAGGAGCTGATAGTCCCAATTCTGATAACCGTTGATGGAACAAACCTTTCCTTGTGTTTTATCTCAGTCTTAGTGGCGGTGTTTGTGTTGTACAACCGACGTCGTGAGCCTCACGCCAAACACCCACGAACTGATGACGACGTCCGTGAGAACATCATCAACTACGCTGACGAGGGCGGAGGGGAGGACGACATGACAGCCTTCGACATAAAACCTCTACAGATACCTGTGGAAACGACTGCGGTAGACGAGTCCGTTAAAATACCACGTAAGATCTACTTATGACTGTAATGCAGATAAAAAATATTTATCACGTGATTACGCGGTAAAAGGCGCCAGGTTGGCAATTACTTTAAGTTAAAGATAAACCTGAGTTTATGCCCTAAAGCAGCCATTTTCTAACTTTTGTCTTTGAGACCATCGCAAACTCCCTGATCACAACCCGAGCGCTTGAATCATAATTTAGTCATTATATTTCCCATTTTATCTTAATACCCGCCCGGGCCATCTGCATTTAATTACAATGATTATATAGGAATGAGTAATGTTTGAATTTAGAGGAAATGCACCCTTATTCGCGTGAAGAGGAATGGAGAAACGGTTTAAGGAAATTCAACGGCACAGCAGCCGATACAATTTCGAGTCATGACCACTTCGTCTGGAAGTTATAAATTTCCCCATCCTCGCCAGAGTTTTATATTTCCTATTTCTCTTGAGTAGGAGAATAAAGTTCTGAAAGTGCTCTATTTTAGTTCACAGGTGACCGTACAATGGATATTTTCCTAAAGATTAAATATTAATACACAAATAAAATATAATATGCCTCATTGATCTTCAACATCCCGAAATAAATTTACAACAAATATTAGTATTTGAGTATAAACCAAAAAGGATTATAGAACATATAAAACATTTACATTTTGCTATTAAATACCTCGATATACTAGAACAGAAATATTTTAAAAGCATGGCATCAACATTCAATAAAAGAAGTAGGTTTTGAATTATTAAAAAAACGTTCAAAGAAATAATTTTAAAATGATGATAGTAGGAATATATATAATGAATAAAATTGTGTGTATATATATTATAAACCATTTTATTATTTATTTTAGCATTATGTATAATCAAATATTCCCGACGTTATTTTATTAATTACAGTTACTTCGTTGGGGCCAGCACAAAATATAGGATTATGTGTTGAGGAATACAAAAAAAAAGCCGATGAGGACCTTAATTCTCCACCATTTGACGATCTTCGAAATTACGCCTACGAAGAAGGTGCTAGCACTGCTGGTTCGTTGTCTTCACTGGCTTCAGGTAAAATAAGTTGTATAATCATCTCAAGTCAGGTGTAAGAGTGTAGACCCAACTGTTTACTTAAATAAAACATGTGTCGGGTATTTTTAGCACAAGTTTAATATATCAACTCTTTCTTGTAGGTAAAAAACTTAGTTGTCTTAATATATTCACTTGAGGGCTATTTGTATCACTTAAAAACATTTTTAACTAAAAAATTAATTTATTTGAACCGTGTGCTTTACTAAAATTGACTAATATTTAATAAATTAGCCCTAAACATTACTTATTATATGAATTATTAGATACTTTAAGGCAATAATAATTATTGTAAACTAATTAATATGAGTCAATTAGAATAAAAACTAGAACTATAGCAACTTGGAGTTACATAAGTCTGTCTAAAGATAATTAAATATCAACTGTATAACGTAACACTAATTATTTATCTTAACTAAAGAATACATTCAGGACCAGTTTTATCGTCAGACTTAGTACGCCTTTAGTGCAATGCTACACTAAATACAAGAAGACACCTGACTGGAACCGAACGGAATGGGCTAATTTCGCATATGAAAATGGTCCATTGTGCCTGGATGAAGGAACTTTGCTAAGTTACGCTGATATCATTTTTTATTTCAGAATACGATTACTCTAGTAGTAGTAATAAAAAAAACATAATTTAATAGAAAATAGATATAATTACCCTTGCACAATTTCCCTTCATATGGGTTTCTTTAAGTAAAAATAAGATTTTTTGTTCTGGTAAACGAATAAATATATCTTTATAAAATGTATGACATTAATCTATTCCAGGAACAGATGACAAAGAACAAGAATTCGATTACCTCGTAGTATGGGGTCCTCGGTTCGACATGTTGGCAAATATGTATGGACAGAAGAATGAATAAAACGAAGAGAGCAGTCAAGAAAGGAAGATAACTGTCAGCGTATAGGACTAACATATGTGGAATACGCGAGACCAAATAAAATGACCAATATTTTACTTTTCTTGATGATTTGTAAGCCATACGTCGTACATTTCATCCACAATAGATTTGAGCTAATTTTAGACCAAGTGACGAGTTTTATATGATGTTTTACACACCGATCATTCAAATAACCAAAAGTTAATTAATACAAATTACAAATTTGTGTTTTCTAGGGAAAATCATAGTTAACAAACGACCTAACGAGGAGAGATTAGATCAATGCTGAAGGAATAGTGTTATCTATTAAATTGAGTAAGAATTTAGATACTTCTGGTCAAATGGGCCTCTCATTTATTAGAAATGAACAGGACGTGTGTGCGTTGGAAGACTAATGACCTCAGATCTTACCGAACATTGTGTTCTGAATACTAGGTGTTAGTTAGGTCAATACCATCCCTTATTGTGTGTGTATCTGTCATGTGTAATCAATGGAACTCATTGTGTCAAGCTTAATGTTTCTACATGGGGGAGAGAGAAATTACTTCCATTATTTTGACTTAACAAAAATTAAGTTTTTGCCGAAATCTACACTACATACGTAATTAAAAATATTTTGTCTTTTTTTGTTAATGAGAATTACGGGGATCAATGCAAAATATTGTAAAATTGTCATTTAATAAAATAAAGTAAAAATTGTTTGCTACATTTTTGTTTCCAAGACAAAAAAATAAAGTAAATGATAAACACATCAATGTATTAATAAAAATAAGTACTATAATATCTGTTTTAACTTAGAACTCCTCAAATATTGGATTAAACTCGTAAATATCATTGATTTACAAGAAGTTGTGTAACCATCTTCGATAAGTGAATATAACAATTTAATCTTGTTGCTGTATTCGTGTACATAATATTTTGAAAAAAAGCTAAACTAACATGAGGATATACCGATAGTTTGCGATTGAAAGTGGAGATTAGATAGATATTAAATTACGATTTACCTTACAAGTTTTCGCGAAAATCGTAATTTATTGGAATTAATTCAAAACATTGATTAAATAATTGAATAAATGTCATTATAATTATCTTGTAAGATTGCTGTGTAAACTAAAAGTTAAAGATGATGATATTATTTTGGTATAGTTTTTTATTAAAATGTTTTTAAAAGGTGTTTTTTGGTTTATTTAATAAGCCAAGGTCACAATAAATCGCAAATTATCCGGGTATTTTCTTGTTAACATGTTAATAACTTTTAAGGTTTGTTTATGTATACTTTTTATAGTAAATAAATTATATTCTGTTTCATCATGTTATAATTACATACCTCACTTTAATTCAAATATTTTATGTGTTAGCCTTATAGAGTTTTTATAATTTTAACACTAAAAAAATCATTCATCTCCCATAAATATATAAATATAAAGTTTTTTGCACTAAACAATGGACCAACATTTTAAAAATCCCATACGTCACACACTTTATATTAAACGGTACAGATCAATTATTAGGATAAGCAGATGATTTATCTTTGTTAGATAATCGTAAGAAATCTGTTGAAATCTGTAAATATATTTTATTAGAAGATAATAAGGAAATAGGTTTAGAAGTGAACGTTGAATAAATTAAGAATACGATAACAAGGCGAACACAGATTGAAGATGATAATCTAGACATTACTGAGCATAATACAACATTTGACAGTGTTAATGAGTTTAAATATTTAGGAACAACTTTATTTAGCAATAACGATATTCGATGCATGCATGCTATTTCTCGGTCAGTGAATTGTTGACATCTCATCTGCTGTCAAATTAAACTAAGAATATACTGGAACAATAATTTTACCGGTTATTCCCTATGGGTGCGAAACATGGTTTCTTAACTTGTTTGAGGACAGGGTGCTTATGATAATATTAGGTCCAAAAAGGGATGAAGCTCCTGGAGAGTGGAGGAGGTTACCTAATGATGAGTTAGATACTCTGTACTCATCACAAGAGAGTGCTAGGATAATCAAGTTTCGTAGATTATGGTGGGCAGGACATGCAGCGTGAGTGGGAGATTCTAGAACCTTGTTCAGGTACTGACTGGTAAACCCAATGGGAAGACCTGGACGCAAATGGGAGGATAATATTAGAATGGACCTGAAAGAGGTTGGGTGTAATGAGGTGGATTTATTTGCCGACACATCCAATACTCAGCGTTGGCATTGTAAACAACTTCGAATAACGTCAACGGTTGAGTGAACAGTTGTCTACGAAATTATTTATAGAAATTCTATGTTCAATTAATATATCAAGTTTATCTTCAATATAAGATAAATGATTTAAACTATAGCCAACACTTGGATTTTAATTTATATTTACATTGTAAAAATAGAATAAGTACTAATTCCAAACTTAAACTAGAATTAGATTCTATATTTGATATAATAAGCACTTAATTTTAATATTTTGATATATAGTCACTTATAAATATAGAATCGACCAATAGTTAGAAAAATCTATTGAAAATTTTCTTTTCAAATTAAATAATAACGACTGTTTGAAAATATCCACTTCATCATCAAGCTATAGGTAGACAGACACAATTTTTTTCAGAATTATAGTTTATGATTAACTTAGAATAAAAATATAAATAAAGCAAATAGAATTGTTGAAATCTTAGAAGATTTATATCGGGGAGCTTGTTTATTGATAAGCCAACGTAAAGAAATATAAATTTCCACCCCCGGCACAAGTATATACTCGACTATCTTAAAATAATCTATAAATATGGTTTATAAGGTGGAGAGTGTGTATAAAAGTAGACAAACAAAAAAAAGAAGAACAGGTTCGCCAATTGTTGTTTTTTAAGTAGAATAGATTAAAAAGAAAAGTAAAATATGGGGAAATATATAATCTTTTAATTGATATGTTTAACACAAGATCTACTAAAGATCATACACATATATATACATACTTAATCACACCGTTCCCTTACGGGGTAGGCAAGAAACTGTGCATATAGCTCAAAAAAAAACAACTCCGTATTTAATCCATCCTCACTAACTTTCTCCACACTTCCCTATCCTTACATACTCCCTTCTCTTCAACAACATCCATCCACCGAGTCCTACATGCTCTTTTATTAATAAAACTATTAATGTTTCTCTTTTTCGCACATAATGTAACCACGTCTTACATGGCCTACCCCTTCCTTTTGATCCACACACTCTACCTTCATATATTTGCTTCATCACTCGATCCACACTCAACCTCGCAACATTATCCTAATAACTAGGGATGTGCGAGAACTATTTTTTTCAATTCGAAACGATCTCGAGACGTGAATATAATAAAATATCGAGAATGTGACGAGAAAACGTCCTTTAAAAGTACGAAAATGTAAATTATGTTTATTAAAGTTAATATATAGTTTATAGAATTCCTTTTTGACATGTGAGCTGGAGGTAGATTTGTCTTATAGTTCATTCAACACTTGAGGTATAACTCATACACATTTAAAATGCAATTATTATTATTATTATTAGCACCACGTCTTACTACCCGTTCGGGTTATACGCACTTACGCTAATGTGTAATGGTAGGGTGATTGTGAGATGAAATGGAGGACCTACAGTTTAACGTGGAATCCGAACCACGGTGGAGGCCTGGCATTCCCCACATTCACAAGATGTCTTGTCAGAGGTGAAGGAAGGGTTTGGTAATCAGATAAATCTTTGCCGGGACCGAGGATTGAACCCCGGCTGCCAGCACAGAAGTCTGACACCTTACCCCTAGACCACCAGGTCACCTAAAATGCAATTAATAAAATAGTGGTAGGATGTACTAATGAACCCCATTAATAATTTAATTTTGTCGTGTAACAGCTTATATTGTCAAAATCTGATTTTTTAAAACAATATTTATAACCAAAACATTTTTTCATAAAGTATGTTTTTTTGGTGGAAATGAGGCTTATTTTTGGATTATTATAATTTTGGAAATAATAAATTTCCGGTTTGGTTTTTTAATTTATTAGGGCCATTATTTTATTTATTTTTATATTCCTTAAATTTTCGAGATCATTTTTTAACTTTCGAAACAAGATCGAGATTTTTACTCGAATTTTCGATTCTGCACATCCTTACTAATAACATACATACTCAAACTAAATTATTTGAATAATTTCTGGAAAATTAAAGGTAAAACTACTTACGTTATTAATAAAAACGCCATCACCAGGACAACCAGCAGGTTTATATGCCTATATACCAATTACACTAGTGGTTTTATGGATCAGGAGGTTTATTTAGGGGGAGTGTATTCGCATTTACTTGGAGAGAGAGTGGAAAACCATTTTGAAGGGAAAAACCTTCAATACACTCGACCGATATTCGAACCTCGATCTCTCCGTCATTTACAGTCTAGTCTACAGCAAGAGTAGCGCGTTAGACCACGCGGCCACCAAAGTGGGCGATTACTTTTTAATAGCCGTGTTATTTAGTTGGCTTTTTTTTAGGTAAGGGTGGTTAGTAATAAGTTATTTGTCCTAGCGTGTGGAGTTGATGGTAAATCTACTGTGATAAATTATATTTATCGATTATAACCTTGACCTTGTGAAATGCAGTGATGGTGATACGTGTTATACAGGAGTTTATTAACGGTGACATTAATCCGGTCTGTTGCCAGTTCATTCACGCATTAAATAATTTTAAAGTCAATTTAAAAATCACTGTTGCAAATTATTATAATCTCATAAAGTTAATGCTATAAGGATTTAGATAAAAGTATTTGAACGTTAAATTAAGCTTTAAATGCATTTTAAAGTTTACGTTTGGGATAAATTTAAAATTTCCTACACGTTTTAATCCACACACATGAATGATTTGTTAATTTTTTTAAATCTAAATGATGCAGGAGTTAATAAACCTTTATTTTTGTTTATTGATGGTTTTCATAAAAAATATTTAATGACTGTTGTCACACTATTATTTAATTTGAGTTTAACAGAGATATATATTTTTTTATTTTAAATAATAATTTTTATTTTCAATAGTTTTGAAACAGTAATTTTTAAAATTAATATAAGACCATTAAATAAAGTAGACCTGTATACAGTATTCTAAAACAAATTAGTTAAAACTACGATCTATATAGTTCACATTTTAAAAACACTTTGATTCATTTTTTTTTTAAATGTTACGGTAAACGTAATTGTTTATACATAAATATATTTCATCAAACTTTATTTTTAAACTCTTATCGAATATCAGCAGTAATAAAACTTAGTTGCGGGTGGAGAATTGAACAAAGGCGTGAGTCTAGTCTTGGCTGGATTCAGTGATGAAGCGGTTGGAGCTCAGCTTACGAGCGGATGCACAGAGGTGGATTTTCAAAAATAGTTTTTTAATATTTATCCGTGGGTGCACTTCCTATAAAATATTACTTAATCATCTATAAGCCTAAAGGGTAGATAGGCCTATTTGGGTAGCAATAGGCGGGTAAAGCGGTTGGTTTGAATTTGGCAAAGAGTAAGAAGCGGTTATACAGGATGGGGAAAAAAGTGTTGACATATTTAAAAATGGGTGTGTGTATTTATGTACGCGCGTGAGAAGTTATACTTCTTTGGCATCATTAAAAAATAGTTTTTAATTGCATACAAATAATTAATTACAATAAAATGATAAAAAGACTGGAAAAGGATAGTCCACACAGTCAAAGTTCAGTTTAAATTTGAAAAATTAAATAATAAATGTATATGACATAATTTGTACTAAATATAAGATTCTTAATTTTAAATATTTATTATTGATTATTTGATATTTTAAAAGTAAATGAATACATTTAATAATAAATTCAAAAATTGAATTTAAGTTTATTCATTTTTTAAATATTTATTATTTTCTTAATTTAATATTCACTTTTCATTTTTATCAAAAAGTTTTCATTAAATTTGTTCATTTATTTTTATAAATATTTATTATTTATTCAATTTAATAATAAATATTAAAAATTAATATTTTAATTTGATGTTCGATTTAAATTTTTATCACAAATTTTTTATTAATTTTATTTCTTTATTTTGTAAATATTAAATAACCAATAATAAATATTTAACAATAATCATTTAATAACATTTAGTATTAATTATGTTAAATAATAATATTTTAATTTATATCAATAAATAATACATACGGATAGTTAACCTCAATTATATTGGAGCACTTGAAAAAAGTCTATAAGCACAATTTTTTTCACTAATATTTACGAATAGTAAATAATATTAAACAAAATATTCAATTTAAATCACTACTGAATATAATTTATTAGCACATATATAATTCGCACTTGTATGAAACTAAAACACGTGTTGTGAATGTAGAAACTAGAAACATGTGGATAAATATTATATATATGAAAACAGTGATCAGAGGCGACGAGCGTACCAACATGCGCGACTAACAGAGGTTCAATTTCTATTTTGTTGGTAGCTTTTTTTTTTTTTTTTTCGAGACTTAATGAGCGGTTTAGCTTCAACCTGTTACTTTTGTGTTACAGTGATGCGCGCGCATCTTAAAATTTCACTCTCATCATTTTTTCATAACGCGCCTAAAGAAGTATAACTTCAATAAAACTATATCTTTATTATTTGTCTACTAAATTCTTCAAATTAAACTTAAAAATAGCAACAAAAAATTGAAGATTTCCTACACACAATGGAATTATTTAATTTCCCCTAACCATGTCCTTACAATGCTCACTATTATATGCAATACATTGCTGTATACACTCCTTGAAATTCGAGATGAATTGCTTCAACTTCAACCTCAATTTTTCTTCAAGTTCTTGAACAAGTCGTGGCTCAAAAGTCCGGAGCTGTTAAATCTGGTGAACGTGGTGGCCAGGTGATGTACACAAATCATGAAACAACGTACGTAGGAAACATTTTAGGGACACCTACCTCCTTGATGGTCATGCCGTGTGAGCCGTTAGCCCGTCTTGATGGAACCACCTCCCTTGATGGTCATGCCGTGTGAGCCGTTAGCCCGTCTTGATGGAACCACCTCCCTTGATGGTCATGCCGTGTGAGCCGTTAGCCCGTCTTGATGGAACCACCTCCCTTGATGGTCATGCCGTGTGAGCCGTTAGCCCGTCTTGATGGAACCACCTCCCTTGATGGTCATGCCGTGTGGGCCGTTAACCCGTCTTGCTGAAACCACATGTTGTTGCTATCTATCTATCCTTAAGTTGTGTGTGAAAAGGTGGAGGATGTTAGTTAAATTTATAATATTAATAATATCGTCTTTTAAATATATTTAAATATCGATGCAACCTAACATATTTATTTTAAAGTTTCTCATTCTCATATGGATTGTAATTTTTTAGCACCGTTTCTTAATATTCATTCGGGCTCTACGCCTATATACTAACTACACTAATGGTTTAGGAATGAAGGTTTAATAGAGATTAAATGCATCTGCATTTTCGTGTAAAGAGGTGGTGGTTATTCCTAAATGGTTTTCCACTATCAGCGCACCCAACCGGGATCTAACTCAGATCTCCCCATATTCGGCAGTCTAGTCCAACACGAGAGTAGCGCGTTAGACCACACGGCCACTGTGAGATTGTGATGAATCTCAATGTCATGTACGAGAATGACCTTGAACTAAAACGATATGGATTTACAACCGAAACGGTTTATCTCGTTCCAACTTGATACTTTTATGTGATAAGGCATAACTCGAGGCTTAATGTGATTTTAAACTTGGCTTAGAAATCGATTAAATATTTTTGAGCATACTAAATATTTTTATTCAAAATTGATATAATAATGGGGAATGTTTTACATTATAAATCATAACATACACATATTTTGTGAATAAAAATTCATATTATGGAAATTTAACAGAAATCCTTTGTTTTTAAATGATTTTACCAATTATAAATAGAGTATATGACTGCATGTAAAATTGTGTCCTATTCTTTATTTTTAATGATAGTTTTATTCTTAAATTTAAAATAGTTTCATAGTTTGCATGTGTAAATAAATTGTTTATAGTTAATTTAAATTGATACGTGAGTTTATTCACCTCAAAATATTTTATCTATAAACGTATATGTATTTCTGTTTTTATTTAGTATTATGTTCTACTGATGTTACGTATTTTGTGTTTCTTAGATATGACTGTGTATTTTCTGAAAAAAAAAACCATTAATAAACCTTATAACAAATGTATGAGACCGATTTATTCTGACTACAAAGAAAAAAACAACCAAGCCATCGTAGGAAACTAAATCATCGAAATTCAACCCCCGATTTGGGCAATAATTCTCTTTCGCTGTATCGTAAAGTGTGCGCGTGTTGACTGAGTATAAAGTTAGATTAGTTCCAGTAGGTTCCACAGAGGGTTGTATTGTATTTTACTGTTTGTACGGGGGAGGGGGGGGGGGTGAAGTTTGTCTGTACTCTATTTACATAGAAAACGATCAACGATCAACACTGGTTCGTGTGTTGACGGGGTTTAAAGTTGGAAGGACTCGTTTGCTACTCCACTCAAAAAGAAAATAAAACTACTAAAGGGAATACATGCGCGAGATTTATCAAAGACTATATGCAGCTAGAACCCATTTACGTCAAGTATCGTACGAAAAAAAACACGAAAAAAACCCACTATACACCATAACCAAAAAAAACAAATTAATAACAAACAAATTGGGTAAATCTGCCAACTTAAGCATTTTTTTTAGCACCGCGTCTTACTACCCTTATTTACTAATACACTAATAGTTTTAAGGATTATGAAGGCTATATTTATAGTAAGTTTAACCTATTTGCACTAAGGGAAAGTGGAAAACCATTTTGGAAAAACATTCCCAAGTACACCCGACCGAGATTAGAACTTCTTTGGAAGTCATAAATTCGAAACCTGTAACATTTTCTTCCTACATTAGTTTTAAGTGTAAATCAAACCCAAATTTAAGGCCTACTTTAACTCCTTAATTAAGTTAACTTAATCTAACCTTTTATCTAGGCAAGGGTTTGTAATCGTTTAGGTAAAATTAACGACAATTTGGCATAGATTCTATACAAACGTTAGTTAATTCAAATCGCACGCTGCTACTAATTAACTAGCTAATTAAAAATCCACTTCAATGAACACATACATGGTCTTAAGCATTCATCTTGCAATATACTAAACTGACAAATTACAAGGAGAACGTAATTCGAATCCCGGTAGAGTGAACGAGTGTTTTTTTTCCTTAAATGATTTTTCCGCTCTTTCGTCACGCAAATAGGGGTTTATTTCCTAGAAATTCTCCCTTCCTCACAATTGTGTGAATATGCGGATAGCCTCAACTCAACGGTTTGTAATATGCGATACACACAAACAAAAAGTGTGCTTAAGACGGACAATACTATTGAAGGTGATTTTAATCATTAAAATATCGTCACGAACAAAAATAAAATACACATCAAACATTAGATTAACCCAAGTTGCAAAATCGAATACTAAGTATACAAAACTAGGTCAAATAACTAGGTTTTTTATAAAGAAATTTTATGAACATTTTTAACTTTTGTTTAAAAAATATGCATAGCAGATTTCAATATTGTATCATGTCTATTAGTGAAAATATGAATGAGTACAGTAGCCCCATGACTTCTTTGGTGCTGACTGACAGCTGTCCAGCTAATGGCTTTGAAAAGTTAGACCGAATTATGTATCCCTACGCCGACCATATGATCTGCAAAAACATGTCTTTTAGCAGCTGTCACTTCTGACAGTCAACATTTAGGTATATACCTAAATATTGACTGTCAGAAGTCAGCTGTGAGCTGTCAGTCAGCACCAAAGAAGCCATGGGGCTACTGTACATGCTATAGAATTGTAAACATACTAAACAATTATTGTAAATTAATGCTGGACATTTTCTAACGTTACTGTCCTTTATTCTACGTTATATTCATTCGGTTAGCTAACAAGGTTACTGTGCGCTTACAGACGACAAGGGTCTATCTAGGACTATGGCTGGTCGACTCATTTCAACCAATGTGCGTCGTTAATATGATAGTCACGGAACTACCCCTATCTACGGTACAAAACAAAAATGTAAACATTACAAAAGATAGAAGAACCAAGGATTATTATTTTTCTTCGTCGAGTTTTTCCACTTAGTTTAAATATTATTTATGTATTATACGTGCACAGCAAAACGGAGTAGCATCTGCAGATTTGTTTTAGAATCGGCGAAACATAAAAATAAAAAAGTTTCAAAAGAAAATTGCAGCTGTAAAAATAAAAGAGCCCAAACGTTTACCAGTGTTGGTGAACTACTTGTTGAACAAACTACGTAGACAATAACAAGACCGTCTGGTTCTCCTTAACTCCATTAAATTTTATAAGATTGGATTATCGATGCAGAGAGCAGTAGAGGTCGAGTAGGAAAACATATTTTATAATTTAATCAAAATTATAAATTGTATTGTGCCAAGATAATATAACAATCTATATCCATAAATATATATATATATAATCCAGATAATTTTTTAGAAATTTCTATGAGCTATAAAGATAAAATTTGGTGAAATTGTAGTAGAGTAACCACATAAAAGTTGCTCAAACTTTCAAAATTTAAAACTAATGTGTAAATATATATAGTTTACTCAATGTGTTTGTTATGTTAAGCCAGTCATATTTTCTAATTTAATAATATCAATGTTTAGTCACCTAATTTTTCAGAAATCAATTTAAAAATTAAAAACACTTTCGTCACTAATTAATAAACTAATTATTTTTTATTTTATTAAATATCTAAGCTATTAAAGTTCTTAAAAACGGTTAAAGCCTCAGCTAAATATTTATTATTTAGATTTAAAAATGACATCTGGACATAGGTTTGCCATACTGTCAATTTTCAATTGTAAGAATAAAATAAAATTTTGAATATATGTTGATACTATTATTCAATTTAGTTATTTTAGAAGATACATATTTCACACTATATTTTTTATTTATTTTATATATAAAATATCATTCATAATGTATTTGCAATTATATATTTTTTGTATTAAAAATAAAACTCTTCTCATAATTACTTAAATGATTAACATCAATACAAAATATCCTTTAGATTTGTTGAATTTAAAAATACAGCTTTTAAACCAAATTTAAAAATGTTTTCAAAAAATTTGATTTAGCTAAGATTATAAATCTATACCAAAAAAGTGACTTTAATAATTATAAAATAAATTAAATAATAATTTATAATCTCACAATTTAAAAAATGTTTATGTTAGTTGCGCTTAAGGCGTTAAATGAAGGCCCAATTGCAAGTTTTTAATTAATATGAAGACATTTTAAATAGTTTTTAATTAATATGAAGACATTTTAAAATTAGTTTTTAACCACTTTTAGCACAAACTGATACATCACGGCTGTTCACAGGATTAGTCTTAATCAAATTACATTGAGTGAACATTTGAATAACTATGGTAAAATATTCGGGCTCACGATACTATATAATATTAAATACCAACACTTCGTATGTACAATAAATTATATTATCCTTAGTGTTTTGGAATAATTTAGGTGTGATGTCTCTCTTGAGCTAGATAAGAATAATAACTTAGGACATTAAATAAGTGGAACAGTGATAACTTCACTAAAGGTCTAGAGTTTAAATCCCGGTTTTTAATGTAAATATTTGGATATATGTTAAATTAGCTCCTCAAAAGTTATCTAAAAAACTCAATTACTATTTTTGTAATTGAAACTAAAGGCTATCTCCTATTTTCTCTTGTTTGAAAAACTACTGAAAGATTAACGGAAAAATAAACTCTGTGTCTACTCTTGGTATCATCTCTGAGGCAATTGCATGGTTACTGGTGGGGAAACAATGTTGTCATTCCCTCGTTTTCGTTTGATTAATCTCCCCTTAAATATAACACAAGTTTGGCAACGCTGGTTAGTCGATGTTGCCAGTAGTTCCTTCTTACCCCAGCACGCCACCTTCAAACATAACTGAGAGCGAGGAGATTTGGCAACATTTAACAGAGAGAGCGCGAAGATAAAGCTCTTCTTCAGGATAATACTTGTAATTCCCTCAGCTATGATATTTGGTGTAGAAGGCATTTTTTATATGTTTTATTAATATTATTTAGTGTACTGGTAAATGTTTTCCTCCTGGTTTTATAAGGCGGGAGGCATACAAGGAAGATATACGCCACATGTCGTAATTCCCAAGGTTGTGAGCGTTAAAACTGTACTGCAGGTACACATAAGTACGATGGTGACATCTATCGTAAGCTTTGTGTATTAAAATAACCCTCTCTGTTAGTCAAGACCATAGCCATCCAATCATTTTAGGGCAGGCTTGCTGGGCATATCACCCATTTGCCGGAAGCTATCAAAAATATTAATTGATAAACAGCTCTAGAAGCTATCTGAATCTGTTTTTATGACCCCATCACCCTTAACTGCTGTAGGCTAGGAAAAATTATTAATATTAAACACCTCTAGAAGCTCTCTGAAGTTGTTGTTTTTATGGTAACAAAGCCCCCTAATTTGTATTTGTATCTTGATTTTTATATTGTTTGAACCATAAATAAAGCCCTATATATTTTGTTCATAAAATTTCGGAGGGGTACGGGGGTAAGGGGGTTGAAACCCCCAAAACTCCCCTGGCTACGGCCTTTCTTTTAGTCTCTTCGCTCAGTATCGTATGATATTTAAAGATGACGACATGTCTAGGTCAAGCCAGGTTGAAGAAACATTCTTAATTTCTTTGATTAAGGGAAAGAGTTACGGATTGCAATAAGAATTGGAATCTCCCAGGACTATTTCTTGAAAATTATTAAAATTTCCCTTCGTGTTGAGATAGTTCTCTTGAAACTACTGCAGAATTGTGTCGCAAATTAATTAAATTATATGGCTGCACCTAATACTTCCTGTTATTCAGTACCAATACATCTTCACCAGATGATTACAACTGATAAACTGATTTTAAAATAATATGTCTCCTGCCTAAAGATCGTTTCGTTTTGGTGCACAGCAAAATTATCTTAAGATAAAAGTTGCGCCTCCCAATGATCGCACGATATAAATAGTATCGTCCTAGTGGGCTCAAGGCAAAAAGAGAACTTCACACCCAAAACTATCAATAAATCTTACACAATCGTAAATGTGTGTAAGCTTCTAATGATCTTGTATGTTTATATAAGTTACGGCAAGGTGTGTTATTTAATGCTAAGTATAGATTTTTAAAACATATAAACCATAGATATATATTTTTCACAGCTATGACAAACACTCATTTATTGTGTAAGAGTAATAGCAATAATACGCTGGATGATAAAAATAAAAGTTCAGATTGAAATAAGCGCACTGCCTGTCGATAAATCAATACTTGCTTCTAATTAAACTTCGTTTATGATGAATATCTCATTTGTATGGCTGGATGAAAATGTATATCAATCCATTAATTGCTCATTTGGAATAATTAATAAAACTGAACGTATCTACCAGTCAAGTGACAGTTCTACTATGTCACCGAAAGCTTAGCTAGATGTGTGGTTAGCACAACTAGCTATTAATTAAAGGGGTTTGAACCCAAAACTAGTTGCATCGAATATTTTTATTCTAAGTGTGTGATTTTCAATTATCTCCACAGAAAAGATATGTTTTAATATTCATCCTTCTCATCTTGTTTTTTTTTTAACTGTAGCACACATTAGAAATAGATCAATAAATGACGTTTCTGCCTACCAAGCTAAAGGTCCTGAGTTATATTCCTGACAGGGTCAAAAATATTCTCATCAGTTAAAAATGGAATTCCCCCTTTTACAATGAGGAACTAACCCTGGGTGTGTTGTCTGTTCCAGATTTAATTTACTTTATGACTCATGCGAGGATATAATCAGTCAGTTCAGAAGGCACACGTTAAATATCACAAATAGATTGTTTTTAAATATCTTTTTATAGCTACTTTGATTTGAGATCATCCGTAATGTCACTAAAATGACCTAGAGAGAGTTTAAAATATCAAGTGGAATGATGAAAGACAGTATAAGGTGAGAAACGGTCCTTACCGTGGTTCGGCGTGCAACGGAACGCTGGGCCTGCCCAAGGGAAATTATGGCCATGAGTTGGCCAAACATTGATCAATGAGTTGGGAACCAACAGAGCAGGGCAGTTGGAGAGGATTGGCTGCATTCGTGCTAGCTCGCGTTTACATCCGCGGAAAACTCTGCGTCCAGACAAAAGTCCGCGTGAATATGAACAAGTTGTTCAGGGAGTGGCTCCAATTCAGGGGATGTATCAAATGTTACTGGTTCAGAGAACTTTAGAGAATGAATTTAATACCAAAGTATGTAAAAAGCTAATTTATTATTATTATTAAATTATTATGAGAAATAAATCATTGTCAATAAACTTGTGAATAGAAAGTGACAATATAATTACAATTTGATTTTGATATATAACTTATATTAATTAGGTTAATATTTGAACAGTCGTAGCTTATGTTTGTCAGATAAGGTTAGTTAAAATAAATCAAGTTAATTAATATACAATATTACAGTTACTAAGTTAGCTTAATGTATGCCAAGTTACAAGCCTTGTATCTAAATATATGTCACATTAAAGCATTTAAAATCGATGTAATGTGACACAATTTCAGGCAGACTATTTTAAAATGTTTGTTTGAAGTAATATTTACAATTACTGTCTGTTTTATTAGTTTATATTCTTTTTTTAAATATGCAAATCGTTTAGATCAAAATACAATCGGCCTTGTTGTTTGCAACCTGAGATGTTATATACGGGCACATCGATTTTGTTAAAACAAAATCACCGACACTAGCGCTCAAATATCGATTGTAGATCCAGAATTTTATAAAGCATAGATCAATATAACTATACCATGAAGTTGTTTCTTCTGTGAACAAAATAGTAAATTTGTTCAGTTTAGAACAAACAACTGTTCGTCAGCGGTGATTTAGAAGCTTATATATATATATATATTAAATAAATATATATATTAAATATGTCATACACATTTTGTAATTCTAATATTATTATTATTAGCACCGCGTCTTACTACCCGTTCGGGTTGTACGCACTTACGCTAATGTGTAATGGTAGGGTGATTGTGAGATGAAATGGAGGACCTACAGTTTAACGTGGAATCCGAACCACGGTGGAGGCCTGGCATTCTAATGGGTTTAGTTCATTAAATTTTATAGACCCTTTTCCTTATATTTATTTTAGTTTTTTTCTGGTTGCCTATCATGCCAACATTATTATTATTATTATTATTATTATTATTATTATTATTATTATTATTATTTAGCACCGAACCTTACACCCAGTTTTGACTCTACGCTATGCCAATATTGATCCAAAGAGAAATTTGCTCTCATTGTTTCATTAATATAAAAACATTTTAAAATTAGTTTCTTGGGGTGTTGATTAGAACGTTTTTATTATTCAATCTGTATTTTTACCAGGAAGAGAATCTCCATCCTGTCCTTTTTAAATTTTCGAACTAATTGTAATTTAACTATTGCTAAGGTGTATAAAGTGAGGCTAAAGATTATTATAAATTGCACATAATAGTAATAATTGTGTGGGAAGATCTTCGACTAGGAACGTAAGATACATTCTGTCACGGGATTATAATTATTACTGATTTCAGACATTTTTACTTTTTGAAGAAACATCTTTGGGTCAACAGAATATAGTTTATTTTTCATCATCCATAATTACATATTTTATTCATTTTTAACCTTAATCAATTAAATAAAAAATATTTTTGAATGTTTTAAAATATATTTGATTTCTACTATTAATACAGTAAAAGCGTAAAATATAATGTTGCAGTAAACGTGTCAAAAGAGCCCATTAATTTATAAGTAAAAATTGAAGTTTGTTTCAATAAACAATGTCAACATTTGTGTTTTGGGGGTAAAGTGCTCGTCTCAGAGCCCGATGTATGTAGGTTCAAAACCTGCCGAGGTCGTTGGAAATTCTTAGAGCGATAAAAATCTATAGCACAATTTCCTTCGGAGGTAAGTCGAGTATAATAATAACTAATAAATATTAATATATATTTGTCACAGGTACAAATTTATATTTGGGTTTATATGTAAAATATAGTAACTACCTACTATTTTTTGTATGTTTTTTACTCATTCATTCACGATGTTTTTCTTACACATTTACTAAATTGATAAAACCAAAGGTAAAATATTGAGTAGGCCCATACATATATAATCTATACATGTATAAGAGTTTCGGAAAGAGGGTACGTTTCATAGGACTCCCACCTTAAAATATAAGTCTAGCACGTGTCGGTTTAAGGTCAGTGGTGAAACATGTTGAAACGTTCTCTATGGACTTGTGGATGTTATTTGTTAGCTAAACTTGGCAGTTGAACAAATTTGATGAGCTTCTTTGCTTTATTCATATCTGAAGAAATATATATATATTCAAAGAAGAAAATATACTTATATGTACATAATTATACAAAAATTACGGGTATATTGATAAAGAGATTAAATATAAATTAGATAAATCTTGTTTGAAACATTGGCCTAACACATTTGAACACATATAGGAGATGATTTTGTTCTAATCCGGTTTTGTAATGTTAATTATATTAATAAAAAAATCTTCCAAGTTTTTAGAATTCAGATTATTTTGAAATTTCTTTGAACTAATAAGTCTAAAATGTTAAATTCCTTTGTAAGAAATAAATTAATTATTGATTAGGTAAAAATCCCACCCCTAATCTAGGAAGAAGCACTAAATGCAATGACATGTTCTACTACCCCCTCCCCTCTTTCTACCAATCCTTCCTTGTTTACCTATAGCTCTGTTGGTGCTCACTGAAAGGGTTGATGCAAAGCAGTCGTCTTTAACCCCAAACCACCATTTCAACCCCTACCCACGTTTGAATTGCTAATAGCATCAGTGTACCGCAACCCCGCCCGTTTTAATCTTTATTCTAATTGCGTCTGGGCCAAACAAAGCGAGATGACTGATAAGGGGATGTAACTTCTGTGTTCTTTGACTTGTTATACTTTTTATTTAGAAATATATCTGTATCTGGGATTATAATTTTAAAATTATTGTTAAATTATTGTTAATCTTTGAATACGATGAAAATATATGTTTAAAAAGTTAATATTTTCCAATCTAAAAAAATTATACATTTTATAAAAACCATTATTTTTTTAATGGCGCCAATTTTACTTGGTTAATGGTTATATACTTAAAACATGAACACTGTGCCAAAACAGTGCAGGTGGTGAGTTTCGTATAAGTGGACATATGTACAGTTACTTTACTATCAACAATTCGAAATCCATAACCGATTTATTATCATAACAAACTAACCTAATTATAACTGATAAACTGGCACTACATTTCGATAAAAATTTAATATATTTTTATCAAAACATAAGAAAAGAATAATCGCGCATTTTAAACGTAGTAGGAAAATAAAAATTGTTTATTTATTTCTTTGAATATCGAGTCCTATAATTCTCGAAAATTTCAGACGAAATATTTTATGATGTAATGAAGCTCCAAGAGGTAATTTTTAATTTTATAATTCGCCAGAATACTGTAAAAAACCCCATAGAAATCTTCAAACAAAATTGGCAGTTAGGGATGTAGATTGAAAAACAAGCGCCGGGATTTATTACTAGAGGTAAAATGAAAATTGTATCAAACAATTTGTTGGACAACTGGATAACAAGTCTAATTTGTAGATTTTATGTTATCTTATAACCAAAATTAATGGTAACCAACATTTATTTATTTCAAAGATAATTTTACTAATTTAACTCCGAAAATTCGCAGTTTGCAGGAAGAAGGTATTTTAAATTATTGGAATAGCGGGTTCTGGTGGAGTATTGCAATAATAAATAGGCCTATGTTACGTTCTTTTATAGTACGGTATACAGTTAATTATTAATTTAAATATTGTTGTGCATTTAAGTTTCTCATTAAAATGTCTTTGAGGGTTCTTTACTTTAAGTAGACATCTTCAATTTTGAGTATTCCTGCGCAACTCTTTTGGACACGAAGTAACTTATCTTAAGCTATCTTAAGCTATAGGACACGGACAAAAAAGATTTTTCTGTAACAGTTTACATTTCGTATATCTATAATAATATATATTGAAGAATCAAATATCCAAAGCTATTATTTATGCATTTTTAGTGCTGATTACTCCATCTATATATCATATTCTGAAAATTGAAAAACGACACCTGGACACGAGGACAGGTCCCGGGTTCGATTCCCGTGTCCAGGTGTCATTTTTCAATTTTCAGAATACAATATATATTATTTCGTTTCACATTTATCTTAAGAGTTATTGGTATAATTTAGATGAATAAGAGAAATATTCTGTGGTGCACCGTACCATTTATTTATATAATTCTGTAGATACAAATTGAATTCCAAACAAAATTGGACAAAAGTCATACTTTGAGTAATACGAGTAATATAAGTTAGTTTCCTACCCTTGTTTAAAGCCGTTGGTAAAAACCACACACACAGGAACCCCCTGAGAGTGGGGTATGTGACATGTGGACGAGTTGAAGGGAGGGGGGGAGAGTTAAAAGTCAGTCCCACTTGAAAGGGTCGTCTCACCCATAAATCCCCTGCCCGTCATCACGCGAAGGAGGGCAGGTTTGATGCGGGAATGCTGTCGGAGACAAGGAAAAATGATGTACAAAACATCAATAAAACTAAAACCACTCAAGTATGAATCTTTCTTGACGGATCCAGCCGTCTTTTGTTTTCTTTGTCCACTTGATGGAATATATTAAAGTTACTTCAACTATGATGAATTTTCGTGTTTTATTTATGAAGTGATATGTAAATAAACACCAGACAACCGTGTTTTATAAAAGCATTTATATTGACGTGAAATGGACATATTCCTTAAAAGGAGGTAGTTCTATAACATACTGTGTTTCAAATTCACATATAATTTGACCATTCATTGTTTTAAAATAATGTTAGCAGTTACAATAACCCAGTTTAACCATATCATGAGAATATACAACAATCTGTGTTAAATAAGGTGGATGTAGCCGACCCATTCAAAATAATATAACTTACATCATTTTTAGATATTACTCAACACAAATAGTATATATTACAGAGAATAGTCTACTCGTTTCTAATATTTTTATAATTCCACTAAAACTTCGCTTTCAATTTTAATATTTTCTTTAATAATTACAAAACAAATTGAATTAAGACATCATGCAATGATTGGTTTAGAGTCAATTTCCTTTAGTACTAACTGGTCTTAGCAAATATGTTTTCTAATTACTCGTATTTGACACGATATTTCAGACAAAAAGTTATAATTAAAACTAAACTAATTTAAATTTAGTCATAATCTTTTTAGTTGAAATGCTTTTAAATTAAATAAGAACTTGTCATATTTATATAATACAATGGTTAGGCCTGTTCTCTACAGGCGCATTTTCAGAAATATCGCAATACTTGTGCCCTGTTTTTATTTTTTTTATTTTTAGCACCTCGTCTTTCTACTTGTTAGAGTTAAACGCTTTGTACTAACTCGATTTGCTCATTGGGGGCTCCGCCCCCTAATCCCCAGTGGGTTTTCTTTGCAAGTGGATGTAAACTAATGTAATTCCAGAGCAGATTTTTGATAGGTCTTATCGTTTAGCCACAAGAGACCTCCAAAGAAAGGTCCGCGCCGACTTTAAAGTTGCTCCGACATTTTGAATTTGGGGTGAGGGGAGGTGGGGAGGATCTTTTTTTTAATTTTTGGATTTTTCCCGTCGGTTACAGGCTAGAAGCTATAAATTTGCCAAATTTAAAGATTCTAGCTCATCCGGAAGTGGGTAAACATTAATGTCAGTGAGTGAGAGAGCGGTGTGGCTTTATAGTAAGTAGTATAATTACTCTAACAGTTTTAGGGATTTGGGAGATCGTATTTAAAGGGGGGTATACTGGAATTTCATTGGAGGAAGAGTGGAAAATAATTTTTGGTATAACCACTCTCAGTACACCCGATGAAGATTATAACCTGGATCTCTCCGTCATCGGTAGTCTAGTCCACTGTGAGAGTAGCGCGTTGGATCATGCGGCCACCGAAGCAGGTTTGTTCCATATTGTGGTGATTTAATTTTATATTTTTCAAAATAGGAAGAGTAAGAGAGAAACTCAAATCACAGTTCCTTCTTTTGAGATTTCCTAATCGACCGTGAAAATAAATTATTGAAGAACTACCAGCGTTATTGCTGTGTACAGCAGAGCAGTGAATTCTCTGCGCTGATTGGACGTCGGGCTACAGGAGTTATGATTGTCCCCTCCCCTTTTGACAGATATCACCTTTTGGAAGAAACTACTGGACGTAACAATATCTCCTGAATGATCAAACAATGTGCTAAATATAAACTGAAGAATAAACTTTCATGCCTAAATGAATAATTTTTGAAAAACATTTTTAATAAGGAATGTTTAAGATTATATATATAATAAAACTCAACTTTTAGAGAAGTTCAGTTGTTCTAGTTGTATTAATTTAATGTGAAAGACATAAATATGTAATATAGAATGGTAATATAAATGCACAATATTTGATTACTATTTGAAAAGATTGGTAATAACTCTCCTATTCTTTATTATAATGTGTTATAACTTGTAATTGTTATTATCAACCTCTTGAAATATTAAGAATTTATCATTATTATTAGCACCGCGTCTTACTACCCGTTCGGGTTATACGCACTTACGCTAATGTGTAATGGTAGGGTGATTGTGAGATGAAATGAAGGACCTACAGTTTAACGTGGAATCCGAACCACGGTGGAGACCTGGCATTCCCCACATTCACAAGATGTCTTGTCAGAGGTGAAGGAAGGGTTTGGTAATCAGATAAATCTTTGCCGGGACGGAGGATTGAACCCCGGCCGCCAGCATAGAAGTCTGACACCTTACCCCTAGACCACCAGGTCACCAATATATTACAAATTGCACGCTTATTGTTAACCACCCCTCCCCCATCGGCTGGTTCAACAAATAAACATAAATAAAAAGGCTAAAAAAATATTAATTTAAAGTTAAGAAAGATTTGTATTTAAATTCAAATATTTCTTAAAATTAGAAGAAGTCACCTTACTATTCGTTTCCGGACTTAAATTACGTCGTTAATAAGTTCGTCAACCGCCTGTGGCACTGAAACTTACCATTTAAGTTCCTTCAGATTGTGTAGGTGTGTTTCAAGATTACAATTTCTTGATGTAGCCGTAATATTAACATTTGAATAACTTAGCGCAGCTAAAATCTAGGAAAATAGATTGGAATTGAACATAAATGTCTCAAAACGAGCCCCGCTATACTTGGTGAACATTTGGTCTTATTAGTGTCGTTCATCTATCATAAATATTGATACTTTATTCTTTTTTTAATATATAGAAATTATTATATTTATAATATAAAATATAATTTTATACTGCCAAACTTAAGACATGTATTAATTTAAAACATTATTATATACAATGTTTTATCGTTTTTTTACTATAATGTAGGCAATACCTTACTATTAGTTATATGGAATTCATTTTAAAAAAATAGCTCTTATTTTAGTTTGTGTCAACGCGCCATTTAACCATGATGGTAATACTAACAGTAGAAAGACTATTATTTGCATAGTTTTATTTGTGTCCTACATCCTAATTACCATACGGTTTATCCACATATTTTTACACGTATGTGGAAGTAACGAGGGAGGAATAAGACTAGAAGAAATGTGCCCTCCTTTTAGTGGGTAGAGAATGGAGAATCAACTAGTAAAAATACACCCTCGGTGCATTTGACTGAGATAAGCACCCCCTATCCTCGCCCTCACAGACAAATCGCAACGTACGAGGTTGATTTCTTAACCCACGTGACTTCTGATACTGATTAAATGTTCATTTTTTATTACTCAAACGAAACATCACTTTTATTAAAATTAATGTCACTAATATTAAAGGTAAGGAAGGTTATATATGTAGAAAGTGTACCCTCATTTTCGTGGAACACAATTTTGTAAAAAACCACACTCAGCGCACCTGACCGATATTATAACTTAAATGTCCTCCATCATCGGCAGTCTAATCTTATTTCAAGAGCAGAGCCTTAGACCATGCGGCCACAGAAGCAGGTCCAAAGCTTGTGTGATTGACGTGTGAAATATTCGGATACAAATTAACGATCAATTAAGCTCATGAGCTATCAAATAACGCCGCCATATATTGCTCGATAGTTGGCCTTTTGCTGCCAATTGTACGAGTCCACATATCATGGATTAAAATATAGCCAAGCTATTATATTTGTTAGTTACAGTTATAACCGCATCTATTTATCAAATTTTTGTGAATTAAAGATTACTTATAACAACCATCTTCTCATTATACAAGCCAACCACCGTAAAACCAAATAACATGAAAAGAGATAAAGCTTATTTTAAATTTAAAAGAAAGAGAAAGTATGAAAAACAAGAAAGTGCTTTTTTTTTCTTTTTTTTTATCAAATTTGTAGCTTCCTTCACACGCGCTGTCACCAACAGATGGTACTGTTTCGAAATTGAATTCCCAATGACAAGGAAGAGAACTTTTTTATTTTAGACTGTTGTGTTTGCCGAAAAAAAAAAAAGGAATCATGACTATTTGAAAAAGTTTGGAATAGTACACCATATTGATTTGGGTCAGTTTGTAGGACCTATTTTTAATATGATCAACATAAGATGCAACTTCTCAGAAATATTGGTAAGGGAATATTTTGTACTAAAGGGAGGGAAGGGGGGGGGGGAGTAAAGATTAAGATAGCTTAGTAAAACAAGCTACTTTTAAAATCAACCAATATTAAATACAGTGGAGTCTCGGAAACTCGACCTAAAGTGGACTTAGATGGTGTTGAGTTTTAGAATTAACTGGATGAATCACAGTACAGTATTGATTATATAGGTACAGTTTTACTGTACTGTAGTATTGTAGGTACAGTAACAGTAATATACATACACTACAATATATAAGTGTTAATATAATGGTGTATAATATATACGTATAATAGACAGAAATGCAGTACAGTAGTGTACATATAATGTTGTATCGAGTCGAATAACACATTACTGAATTGGAACACTAACAAACACGGCACTTGTAAAAACATCGCAACACGACTGTTCTACTCGAGTTACACAAACAAACTGAGAGGGTATACAGTTGAATGACCTTGGATTGTGTGCACGTGCGCGTGTCGAGTTACACGGAAAGTCGAGTTTCCGATACTCTACTGTATGTGATTCAATACATTTTGTAACTACTATAACGCTAATGACGTCTGTATTTAAGTGATTTATTGTTTGACTTTTGAAATAAAATAGTATTATGATTTGTTCCATATAACATATTTATTTATATTATTATTTATAGCAACGCTGATATTTGACTTGGAAAGGGAAGTAATAAAGGATTAAGAGAAGGGAATTTTAAAAATGATCTGAATATTTCAAATGTAAACAATTCAAATTTACAAATTATGACAATGTATTTTTAAATGGGTGGGCTTTACTCACAATTAGTTTTAAACAAATATTCACAAATAAATACAATTTTGAATCACTATTTTATATTTTGGACTGGCCAAACAATACGAAGAGGATTAAAACTAATCAAACTGAAAAGTAAAATAGCATCGGCGGACATGTGGAAAAAGTCATCTGTCTAGTATGTTCTAGCTTTATGGTACCAGGATCCCCGGGATTGATTCCCAAACAGGTGTACTATAAGTGATTATTTTATTGATGGTTTCCTACTTTCCATAAGCGCAGCTGCGAATACGTTTGAATATAATTTCTACCTTTCTCATCCCTTCTCCAGTCAGTTTAAAATACGCTCGAAAGGGTAACTAGAATGAGAGATGTGTTTATAAAAGCCTCACGTATTGTTAAACACGCCGCTATTTTGTGTCTTGGGGGTGACATTGCACGTAGCAGTAGACTAGTCTAGTGTAACGTTTTGACGCCGGCGTTAACTACTTCTAAACATTGTATCCTTGGGGGTGAGTATTACGAAACATGACCTGCATTTCAAATGACTGATAAACTTGGTACGTGATTGTGTAGACCAGGCGTTGTACCCAACTCTGTCTAACTTACTCCTAAGTCTCAAGCACAATATCTATTGTTTGCAGATACTTTTTGGAATAAATCAGAGGAAATGTCTCGAATAAAGAGGTGTCTTCCTGAACAAATATGTGGTATACATGTCCATAACTTATATAAGTTACAGTCCAAACCCAATTTAAGTAAAAACTATATCAGCAGGCTAAATTTGCCACTTGAAGGATAAATGAATAGCTGATGTTAGGGTAGTAGTTGTCATTGTTTTTAACTCATACGATGAATCAATCTCGGGACAGTTTTCATCATTCACAGTTCACGCGAAAATGTTGTCAGATAACCTAACCTAACATAACCTAACATAACCTAAACCAGCTTTGCCTAATAAAATTGTAGGCTATACCGATTCATTCTATGAGCTAGGCCGAAATTTCAGGATTAACGAATTTAGACTAGGATAAACTAATACATCCTGAGGCTCTTAGGATGTATAAATTTCGGCCTAGTCCAATCTAGTTTGTCCTGGATTCGGGTTTGGACGGTAACATATACAAATTATTTATTTTTTATCTCTAATAAACTATCCGTAGACCTCAGCTGGGTCTGAACCAACAAACATCGGGTCTTGAAGAGAGCACTTTACCCAAAGTCTACGCAGGTCAATGATAATGAAAGTAAATTCAATATTTCATTTTATTAATAGCAGATTTTGGAGGTTGAGAATACATTAATTATTAAAATATTAAGTTATGTGGGAGTCATGAATATAGTACGAGTTCAAAGGACCCGACTCGCCCAAATATTTACTATTGTTTCTCTCTCTCCACATTGTCTAGAGCTGTATTGATCAAACCTCCCAACTTGACTCACAATACACAACAAACACTTGGTGGATATAACTTGTGTTTTATCAAAGAGCTCGTAGTTATTTAAATATTATTATTATTAGCACCGCGTCTTACTACCCGTTATTTAAATAGAATAAGACATAAGATTCTAAAAAATAATATAAGTGCCACAGTCTTATGATTTAATATGATACATCTAGATTTGTAAGAAAATAAAGATTAAATCTAAACATACCATATTAAGAAATTGTTTAAGTGCAAAAACATTATCTTGTACACGTTTCAATTATTTGAAAATTCTATTATGGATAAATCTTGATTCTTTAATTTTAATTTTTTAAATATTAAAATAACGAGATAGAAACACAGACAAAGCATCATTTTCATCTAGTTCTGCAGGTGACTGAAATTCTTAGGTTTGAATCGGCAGAATGTATTATTATATTATTATTATTAGCACCGCGTCTTACTACCCGTTCGGGTTATACGCGCTTACGCTAATGTGTAATGGTAGGGTGATTATGAGATGAAATAGAGGACCTACAGTTTAACGTGGAATCCGAACCACGGTGGAGGCCTGGCAGAATGTAACGAGGTAGTTTTTCATAAACTGTTTCTCAATCTCCATTCACATATATACATACGTATGTATATAGAGTCTGTTCATGAAAGGTTTTTACCCGGATGACAGTTCAAAAATCATATGTTTAGGTTTTGGGTTGCCAACACTTGTAAAGGATCAATGTTTTGTTATATATATGTTAAGTTTTTTAATTACCTCTTATATTTTACATTTAAAATAACTTTAACTTAAGTTTTTTCATACTATTTCATTACTTTTAATAATTTCCTTTTATCCAACTCGAAACAATATTTTAAACATAATTAAAAATACTTATTCTCCGTTTTGAAACATTATTAACTATGTGTAATATAATGTGTACACCAATACCTTTTAATACAGTCATTATCTTTATTACGAAAAGAGAAAATACATTTCTTTTTTATAGATGTATACAATTATTTTATGAATATTTTAACGTATTTCGAAATATTTAAATGAATAAAATATTTGTACCCTGATGCGTGGGTGCATCGTTGTAAAAAACTTGTTCCCATCATGTTCAACCACATGGTATAAATTCCTCGGTCGCCATTTATAAGCTTTTTTCTTTGGATATTTTGTGGAAGTGCTGTAAATAATAATTTTTTTAAGTGGAATAAAACGATAAATAAGCTTTGTATCCGACCTCAAATACAAATATAAATGATATCGGTCAAAACTACTGTGGTTAACTATTACATTAATATATTACCATCTGTTTTCATTACAATGATCCAAAGTGATAGATGTCAGCTGTTGGCGTAGGGATATATAAAGGAATATTATGAGTAACTTTTTAAGCTGTCATCCAAGTGAACTTAGGTCATGAATGAATTATACATACTAATATTACATACATTACATACATTACATACATTACATACATAACATACATAACATACATACGGAAAACCAGATAAAAACCATTTAGAAAATAAGATAAACCCCACATAAAAAACCGGTTAAACCTCGTATGGAAAACCATTTAACTCCACATGAAAAACCAGATACACACATATGTAAAACCAAATACACCACATATGTAAACCAAATACACCACATATGTAAAACCAAATACACCACATATGAAAATAAAAAACCAATACCCAACATGATTGTAAGACCAGATAGACCCCATATGTAAAACCAGTCCCAGTGCAAATCTCAACAACTTTAAGATAGCGTATTTTGCGACTTTTACACGTTAAACCATGTGAGCCTCAGTGTGGGTATCTTGGACATCATCTTACCTCTCCTCTAGCCCTGTGTTGAAAATGTCCGGACATCCTATGTAAGTACGGTCCGTTCTCTTCACTCTACAAACCTGCGAGCCACCGTAAACAACATAACACTCTGTTTGCGCCGGTAAATCCCAAGTCACGTTGCGAGCATTCGCCGGGCCTTCTCTTCACACACTATTGTTTCAACGCAATTGGTTCTCTTACAAAGCAAGAAGTTACTGGTTTAGAACGCTTCTTTTTTCATTCAAGTTATTTACCGCGACCTTTCTATACTAATGTACAGGAATTCAAACCCTGAGCATACTAACCCACCATACTCCGGATGTTTTACATCCATTACTGTTTACAGGCAGGGTCAGTTTATACAAGACCTATATTTTCCTATTGTTCTTAAGTTTTTTGATCATCTAGTACATAGGCTTACAAACTGAACAGGTAGTAAGACTCTGTTCTAAAAATAACTGTGTAGGCACGGTTGTTAGTCTCGTCTTGTCTGGTTTTACACTAATGTAAATGCATATGTTTGAATCCAGGCTGGATTTACTTTGATTAGGTTTTTTTTTTTAGAAAAAACAAACTTAAAATTGTACTATATGATAAGAAAATTTCAGTCACGTATTTTTAATGAACAAACTTTGGCTTTGAAAAACCGCAGCTAATTTAACAAATCGAAACATTTCCCGCAACACCAGTCATTTTTACATACGTAATTTTGTATATTATATAATCTAAAAAATTATCTTCGATTTTATTTAACGATTAATGTTCTAATATTAGTTAATTATGAAATTAATTTCTTGTATAACTTGCATAAGCAATTATTGCTTGTCTCCTTATATGGAATCAATAGAGAGATAATTAAAACGAATAAAATCGGTTAGATTTTTCTTAGTTTTTATAATAACAATAATAATACATTCAAAGTGCGTTTTCTGAGAACAAGGTTATATTTTCTGAATCATAAATCTCCGTAAGGAGGGTAATAGTTTTCGATTTGTTCGGGTCGATTTGTCAGTACTGGAGGAAGGAAACTCGGAAATAAAAACTGTTGGCATGGTACAAGTTATTGAATTCTTTATTGCCGCCATATTTCATGGACCTTAAGAGTTCCTTCTAAGCGTTGCGGACCATTCCTCCAGGATTAAGTTACTTTTCGCGAAGAAGAATAAGAAGAAGAAGAAAATACAGTTCTATAAAAAAAGAATCTCGAAGATAGCTAACTTCATTAATGTGTCGCTCTACTTAGCACCAATAATGTTTGGAATGAGATTAAAACGCAATTATTTAAAATTAATTTTAATTACCTAATACCAAACTGATGACCACTTGTTTTTGGCTGATAATACAGCAGTGGAATTAATTTCCATGTGAGATGATGATCTAGTTTCAAATTTCGGCAGGGTGAATCGGGGTTGGTTTTCAATTAACCTGTCCGCGTCGATAAAGGAGCTTTTACTACAAAGGAGGGCGAGTTTGGGGCAGTATTTTTCTAGCTTTTATAACAATTTTTTTTTTTACAAAATAAACATATATTGCTCCAGTAGAAACATAGAGTTTAATTTTCTTCAGATGGTGTTGTCAACAGTTGTTGAATATCTGTCAAGGATGTCTGGAATTTAATGACGACATTTTCTCTTCATTTAAAAGTTTGTAATCTCAAGCCATTATTCTCGTGACAGATATTCAACAACTGTTGATATCACCAAGTGAAGAAAATTAAACTAGATTTCTACTGTAGGTTTACTTTATGTATTTAGGCCAAAACTGTGTTTTGCAATTCAGTCTGCAAAAAAATTTATCTTAACCCACGTACACTAGATTAAGTCATTATTAACCTTGGTATAGAACATACTATTAAAAGTATTACTAAACTAAACTTTATTATAAAGTAAAAATAAATAACTTATCTTATGAAAAAAATAATTGGATTTCATTAAAAAAACTTGTGCAAAGCTATTATTATATCATGCCATGACAAACATATTTATATTGAAATTCAAATGTAACTACTATATTACAAAACCATTATATTTTTATTGTATTCAAGTATTTTTACTATCACAAATAACCTTAATATTTTTTTTAAAGTTTGTTATTTGAGATCCCAAGGCTTACACATTAGTTATTTTTTATATAGAGATAACATTATTTAGATTTGTTTTGGTATGAATAAATGAATTGTGAATAGTTTGTATCACAACACTAATATTAAGCATGTTCCTGCTATTATTTGGATAGGATATTATGGATCTATAGTAGCTTATCCCGGAGACTTAAATGTTGTATATGGCGTCGTCTGAGGAGAAATATTTCTAAGAGAATAACTTATATTTGAGGTTAAGTGTAGTGATACTCTAGAGAAGGAAGTTTCGAATCACGATCCGATAAAGTGAAACACTACTTGTAAGGTCATCATTCATAAAACGGGCTATATCGTGAATTCCCAGACTACTAATGACATTTCAACTTATCTCTATTGATTTTCTAAAAGCAAACCTCTAGCCGTTTAAACTTGGAAACTAAGTTTCTGTTTAGCATTTGTAGCAATTAGTCATTACAGGAGTTGCTTTCAGGAACGTTGAAACACGTTGCAAACATCCAGCTGTTTCTCACAATCAAAGTGGTGGTTTGTTATTCCAAAACGGGGTTTACATCAAGGTTGGTTTTTTTTAGCACCACGTCTTACTAACCGTTTGGGATATACCATCATGTACTAATTACGTTAATGGTTTTTAAGGATTAAGAAGATTATAATATATGCTTATAAATTTAAAAGATAGTAAGACTCGGTGATTAAAAAACCACAACAAGAATTACATATCTTTTGTATCTAATCTTTTTAGCTAACGTCATCCTAAACCTTGTTAGTTCAGGTAAAAATAAAATAAAAAATCTTTTATTATTCCTTGCCATCGGCAGTCTACTGTAATAAGAGAGTGACTTCTTAGACCATGCAACCACCAAAGCAGGTTCCTATGAATTAAAAAAAAAGTTAGCACTGCGTCTTGCTACCCGTTAGGATTATATACCTATGTACTAATTACATTAATGGGTTAGGAATTAAGAAGGATTAATTTAGAGGAAATTAACCCGCATTTGCGTGGAGGGAGATCGGAAAACCATTTAGGGAAAACCACCGTCAGTATACCCGACAAGGTCATCAGTAGTCTAGTGTAAGAAGAGAGTGACGCCCTAGACCATGCAGTCACCGAAGCAGGTCACTTACCAACTACCCACATAGACCAAGTGTGTGTTTGAGTAGTCCCCACCTACGATCTAAGCGCCTGGTCTGCCTTGTAATAACTGTTCAATCACACGAAACCTAATTCAACCAAACACTCTGGCCAGATAGTAAGCCGTTTACTTTGACAAACGTGTAATCTCTTTGAAAAGCATCGACCAAAGAGTATCAAGGGGAAAGAAGGAACGATCAGGTCTTAGGGTTCGGCCAGACTGACAAGCGAGCGAGCGAGCGCGTAATTAGCGGACCCTAGTTAGATTATTATCAGCCCCGCGTCTTACTACCCGTTCGGGTTATACGCACTTACGCTAATGTGTAATGGTAGGGTTATTGTGAGATGAAATGAAGGACCTACAGTTTAACGTGGAATCCGAACCACGGTGGAGGCCTGGCTTTCCCCACATTCACAAGATGTCTTGTCAGAGGTGAAGGAAGGGTTTGGTAATCAGATAAATCTGTGCCGGGACCGAGGATTGAACCCCGGCCGCCAGCACAGAAGTCTGACACCTTACCCCTAGACCGCCAGGTCACCGGGCCATTAATGGCAAGTGTGTTAAACCTATCACTGATAGAAAAAAGTCAAATATCATGTCTAAATGAGAAGTTTCCCTAGCACTCAATGAACCAACATACAATAATATTGCCTAGCGCCTGTAAACTAGACTGTACCGGGTCGAGCGCGCGCGCTTGAAAAATAGAACCAGTTCTATCTTTCAAGCGCGCGCGCTCAGTCGCTCGCTCCAGTGTGGCCACCCCCCCTTTACAACCAATGTGTTCTATTTTATATTTTAGTCGCTCGCGCGCTCAGTCTGGCCGTACTCTTAAAAGGGAGCTGTATTAGGACACTACACCCAATATCAGCTCTGAGAGAACTTCGGGTCTTAGGGTGACAACATACTACAGTTAGTTTGTCAGACGTCTAAGGCCGACAAGTAGCGACTGCACACGACAGACAGTTTCCATCCTCTATCTAACAAATTAACTTTTTTATTTACATTCACTAGAACCTTTTCATTATTTTCCCTTAGACGAGATAATAAAATTAGCTAACTTCCCACACATTGACACTAAAGGGAACTAAAAACCTGAGTAAATATAAATGAAATATAAAAATATCAAGAAATTTTTTATTTAGTCAAGTATGTTCAACATTCTAACCATGCATTTATATTGTATTATGTACTGCACGTTTATTGGATTGAAACGACTTTCTTTCCAGTTAACTTTACCATTTTATCCAATTTAAAATGCAAAAATATTCATGTAAAATTAAAATTAAATCTGGTTTTAAAAATGGTTTGTTTGGCTGCAGGTATAGAACAAACGTCTTGTGTAACGTTTAAAAGTATCTGATAAATTTAACACTAGAATTTAGGAGCAAAGGATTAAAATGGTGGAGTCGTTTCTTCTATTAATATATTTAATTTATTGTATTTTAATATCCATCCTAGTTATTTGGATATTTACATTAATGGGTTAAAAACTAATAAGTGGTAAGTTGGGATGGAAGGGTTCGCAAGAAAAGGCTAATGTTTTTTGCAGTTTTTTATGTCAAAACCTTTTTTTGGCTAAAATAAATAAAATATTGCTCCAGTAGAAACATAAGAGTTTAACTTCCTTCACCTGGTGATATCAACAATTGTTGAATATCTGTCGTGAGCATAGCAACATTAGATTACCGACTTTTTAAATGAATATAAAAAGCTTTCATGACCGATATTCAAGAAATTTTGAGGTAATTATGTGAAGAAAATAAAATTCTATGTTTGTACTGGAGAAATATTTTATCTATTTTGCCAAATAAAAATTTGTTTACATAAAAAACTACAAAAACGCTGTTTTTCTCTCATCCCCTTACATTCCACCTTAAACCAGATCGATAAAATGGGCTGAGATTAAAACCCAGGTCACTCTGTCCTCGAGAAACCAGACAAAACCAGACCCAATACTCTGATCACGTGACCCCCAGTGCGATCTTTATGTAGATGTAGTAGATTTAATTTAAATACAATATTTTCATTTTTATTTTTTTATTTTTTTATGATTTATGAAGTCTTGTTCTAACTCTTTAGGGGATAAAAAAATGCTTTACGTCATTTTCCTTTCTAATTTTCCAAATCTAATTGATCGACGCCTATGGATAAAAAGGGAAAGATATAGGGAAAAAAAGGGTGGGAAAGTCCAATTTTAACTCAAATCTGTGAGACAATCATGATATCTTTAAATCCTTCTCTAAACTGAATTGTAAAAAGGTATCTGTCATATTTAAATTAATTTAAAATGAAAGCATTTTCTGGGGTCCTTATGTGGTTCGAAATATTAAAGACGTCGTCCCGGAGAATGTGTGTGATGTAACCGCACCCCCCCCCCCCCCCAAAAAAAACCACTTCCCTATACGTTTTAATTCTGCCGTGCCATCGATTTTTACTTGCTCGCTATCTTACAGGTAGAGAAAGTATTGTGATCGTAAAAAAAAATAGAACTCGAGATTTTGATGATTCTTAACGTTTCATGACCCCCCGAATTCGAAAAAGTAGTTTTTGAATTTCCGTCTGTCTGTACCTCGGACAAGAGGCTAAACTATTTTACCAATTGGGCTAAAATTTGGTATCTAGTATTTTCATAGGGTTGCCCGAGGGGTTTTTTGGAATTGAATATCCAATCCTAAAATTAAGTATAGTTTAGTGAAGGGACAAAAGTAAAAAAGTAGATTTTATCAAAATCGGCAAAGGATTTTGATTAAATTTCATTTCAAAACATTTATAAATATTCTTAACAAAATGGCTACTCTAAATATTTCAGCAAAAGGAGTATAAGGGTTTCGGTCTGATGAGTAAATTATCATTTTTTATCATAACTCCGAAACTATTTGAGATATGAAATTACTTATCATAACAAATATGTAGATCTATTTATAATACAAATATTTTATTCGAAACATATTTTTATAAAACCAATAACTTTCAAGTTATACGCAAATATATATAATATGTTTTACTTTTTCGAACACAAAAGGTAAAGTATTGCGACTGTAAAAAAAATCTAACGTGAAATGTTGATGGGTGTCAACGTCTCACGACCCCTTGAACCCTAAAAAGTGATCTTTGCAATGCCGTATGTCTGAAAAAAGAAAAAAATCTATTTTCTAAAATCGGCTCTAACTATTTTGATTAAAATTCGTATCTAGGCGATGATTAAAATTATAAATAAACTGGCCATTTTCATTTTCCGATGAAAATTAATTTTAGGGTACATTCCGTATATCCGCATCTATTTGAGATACCAAGTAACTTATCATTGTAAAATTGTAGTCCTATTAAAAATAAATAACTTTTAAATGAAATATATTTTTATAAAACCAACCGTTTCTGAGATATTGGCAAATATACAATTTTTTGAGCTTTAGTTGTAAAGAGATACTACTTTAAGTTTTAACGCAATAATTATCCAATGCCACAGAGTAATTAAATATAAGTAAGTCTCTCAAAAAGTTTGTTATTTTTCCTTAAGGTAATTCAACCATCAAATTTTATTCCATTATTTTAATAAGTGTATAAATATAAGCTATAAATATTGATTCATGATTTCAATTCATTACAGTGCTCGAGTTATAAGTAGTCAAACTTAGTATTTTATCCATTTTGCGTACTAATTTTAAGGTAATGTAGTTAATGTATGGGGATTAAATTATTCTAGCAAGACATGCATATGAGTGTATGAAATTAAGTACTTACAATAGCTTATACAAGTACTTTTCGTTTTATACCCCGATACTTTGATTTTATATCCTTTTGTAGTACACAGTGTCGTTAATTCAAATTTGTTTGGTTTATTATTCTAACTCTACTCTTTTATTTTTTATTTACACCGCGTTGATCAATGCAAACGTAAATTTGTTATATCATTTTCCTGAAACGTCTTGTTTTGACTGTACCTACCAATAACACAAACTAGCCGACCAAAGAAGATCAGGCTAGCCGGTCTCCTCCTAATGACACCCTTAAGAGCTTTTTTTTAGCACCGCGTCTTACTAGCCGAGTGACGAGTTGTGACGTTTATTTTGTCTTTTTTCCCTTATTCCAGTAATTTGGCACTTGGATAGTATTTTACTGTGTTAATTTTATTCTTCAACTTAAAGTGCCAAAGGAACTCATCTCTTGGTACATCAAACCGCGTATTGATTTTAAACTTATTGTTTATCTGTATATTACAATTAACTTCATGAATGTATAAAAATATATGAGTTTCCCTTTTATTATTGGTTGTAAATTGAACATTAAAAATATTTAAAAGTTTTGAAAATATATCTAATGGCACATGAGTACTGCATTTCTTTAGGCATTTTAAAAAAAAAAAAAAAGTTTATTGAACATGGCTAAGTTCAACCCTAAAAAAGCAACGTGGAGCAAAACCAAGAAATCGAACAAGAATCGATATTAACTTAATACAATGAAAGATTTGATCTACGATGTTTTAAGTACGTACAAGGCCGTAGACGAGGGAGGGGTTGGGGCTTCAAACCCTCCACGAAATTGTATAACCAAATATATATGGCTTTATTTATGGTCCAAACAATATCAAAATTAAGGTACAAGTACAAATTAAGGGGCTGTGTTACCATAAAAAGCACTTCAGAGAGCTACTAGAGGTGTTAAATATTTAGAATTTTCCTAGCCTCTGGCAGTTATGGGGTGTATGTTGCCAAAAAACACTTCAGATAGCTTCTAGTACGGTTTATCTTTTTTTTTAATTCTAGCTTCCGGCAATTGGGGGATGTGTCCACCACCCCCCCCCCCTCCCCCCCCCACACACACACAATTATTAGCTAGCTACGGCCTTGGGTACGAAAAAAAACTCATAACAAAGTAGGATATATATATATATGCGGCGTATAATTATATCATTTGCTAAAGACATAGTAGCTCTCTACTCGTTGGAGTTCGTAAGGATACATTTAAATTCACCACAACGAGTTTTGAATTACGGCTTCCTTATATATTACTAATGAATATCAACACACACGCTGCATATCACTTTAATCACGGGAATGTTCGTATGGAGAAGAATACACTTTAATTAATTTAAATTTGTTGAAAAATGACATTAGAATAAAATTGATCCCAGGATCTTAGCGCGTCAATGTTCTAGCACTGAGCGATCCAGGGTTCGTCCCTCGCTCATGATCTCATATCCACGCGCACTGACGATATAAAAGTTTAGTCAAGTATAGTCAGTGCAGACTATAACTTATTAAATATTATAGTATAATATAGGCCTTTATCAAAGGTACAGCTGTGGCTCACATGATTTGACGTATGATTTAGTGAACCCATTTATAGTAACTTTTCTAGTTGTCAAATAATGATCTTATTATTAGAATCAGGGTTTAAATCATACATTCGACTTCTTCACTAAGAATCTTAGTTTGAAACACAGCTTCTGCTTGAAACCCACTATTGTGTGTTGTTCCGGAGCCTTGTTACCATGGTTCACAATCTACTATTGTTTAATATCTCGGAGCCTACATGACTTGTACCAACTGGTTGAACTCGTGCATATGCGTACAAAATGATCGACAGCCAACTGGTTAAACCAAAAAGGCCAACTTAGAAAATGTATGGCTTACTAATGATGATTTTAATACAAACAATTAGCGTATAACCCGAACGGGTAGTAAGACGCGGTGCTAAAAAAAATTCACTAAATTGTTTTTTTCCTTAGCTTCTCACTCCCCGTTTGAGCTATACGCGGAATAAGGAATGCGAATGAATCATTGGACCATGTGACCACAAATGTGGGTATTTATTAAGTTATATATTTTATTAAAAAAAATAATAGTTCATAGACATGAACGATACGATTTTGTTGTTGTAAACGTTGTTTGCAATGTATTAACTTGTCAGTCAATTGGTCAATCGGTCAATCCATCTCGACATATGTATACCATCAAGTCCTCTCATGTCAAACAGTTGTATTTATTATCACATGGCCTAAACGTGTCGATCACTTATCACACTCAAGTTTAAATTATTTTTATTTAGTTGGTCAACCAGTTGGCTGTCGATCACTTTGCCTTCTTATACATAAGCTTGTCGACCAGTTGGTCCTAATCTTGTAGGCCACTTGACCTACTTGGCATTCGAACATTTTTACAGCTTTTCGGACAGGTTTGTAAGATACCAATCAGAGCTCTGTTAACTATTATTAATAATAACGAAAAGTAATACTTTTTTTACTACAAATAAAGAACGCTAGAACCTGCTCTGGTGCTAGCATGATCTCCAAGGCGTCACACTCGTCGTAGACTAGATCGTTAAATTAAAGACAGGGAGATCAGGGTTCGATCTCCGTCAGGTGTACAGAGGGTAGTTTTATTATAAATTGTTTCGCACTCTCTCTACTCAAATGCGAGTGCACTTCCTCTAAATTCAGCTTTCCTAATCCCTAATTAATTAGCGTAATTAGTACATATGAGTATACCGCGAACGGATAGTAAGACTCGGCGCTAAAAGAATAATAAAAGAACCCTTAAACTTTCACCACTCAAATTATTTTATTAAATTGCCTAGTAATAGATCTTTTTTTTCTTCTAAGAACACATTTTGTAAATAAGGCCTAATAGTATTCGGTACAATAAAAATTTTGAGACACGTGTAATAAATTCATTATTTTAAATTATTAATATTGTATGAATCTTAGTAGCCAGGATTCAAACTCAAGAGCACAACTCCCGGGTGAGCCATGCAGAAACCATTCATGTTCTAAATTATTAAAAACAGTAAAGTTCCTTAGATATGACAACCTGTTGTGAACAAAGAGTAGGCAATCCCTGCTTACTTCCCCCCTCCACCTGCCACCACCCTTTCACAATACAACATCTACACTTCAACCAAGTTCAAAATTCCCTGTCAATATTTTATAGCCTATTCATTCTAGGAGAAACTTGTTGGACGAATCACCTTAAACGTCTTAGATCATTGTTGTACAAACATTTTCCCTATCTCCATTTTAGGTCCAATAAGTTTTATTGGTCTAAATTTATAAATGAGGAAATTTAATAGCAATGCGATGACCTGAAGATGTGCAACACCTAATAAAATGTAGAAATTTTTAACCAGAAGTCAAAATTTCAATACGAAGTGTTGACCCTTGTGGACCAATATAGATCTTTAATTATTGGTCCAAATATACAAATGAAGACATTAATTCTTTAAAAATTAAATTTAAAAAATTAAAACCGCGACTCAAAAAAAGTTTTACATAAGTATAGTGCAATTTATACTGGGGTTTGTTAGTGTATATTATTTCGTTTTACATATATTACAAGTTTTTAGTAAATCTCTCCATTTTTAAACAATAGAGCGAGAAAGTCCGTGCGGAGCTCCGTACCATTTATTTACATTATGTATCTTAGAATAACGAATTAGGGGAATGCCAGGCCTCCACCGTGGTTCGGATTCCACGTTAAACTATAGGTCCTTCATTTCATCTCACAATCACCCTACCATTACACATTAGCGTAAGTGCGTATAACCCGAACGGGTAGTAAGACGCTGTGCTAATGATAATAATAATAAAAAATAATAATAACGAATTAGTGCATCAAATAAATGCTGTGATGAATCCGTTAATGTGACGAGCGAGATCTCCTTGGATTGTAGATAGGTACAATGGCAAACCGACACAAGTGACAGGCTGGTACTGAAGTAATTTGCATAAAGGCGTCAGCAAACAGCTAACCAGTAAGCCTACTACGTACATCGCTCATTACAAGGCCATGGTGACGTTAAGTTAATTTATTTGTTCCCTTTGTTGTATATTTCGCCAGCATTATGTTCTATTCTCTGCCGTGGTAAACAGAGAATTGAGTGTGTTTTTTTTTTTGTGTTTTATCAGACTCTGGTAATCCGAAGAGATTTATTCACCTTCGTTGCATAACATGATTAACTCGAAGCACAAAAAGGTATTTCTAGAAACGAAAATTTTGTTTTACTACTGTTTCAATTTTAATTAGAGCCTATTTCATATTCGCTAAAGTTTTCAAATTTGAATCAAATATAGTAATGTGTCGTTTCAACAAATCTATTAAGACTTAAAAATGTTGTACAAATCTATTAACCTAAATACATACTGGTGTTAGTAATTTTAGGCTTTCAGTCTTAGAAATTTAACCTCTTTCTATATATTATTATTAGCACCGCGTCTTACTACCCGTTCGGGTTGTACGCACTCACGCTAATGTGTAATGGTAGGGTGATTGTGAGATGAAATGGAGGACCTACAGTTTAACGTGGGATCCGAACCACGGTGGAGGCCTGGTATTCCCCACACTCGCAAGTTGTGATTAATAAACGTATTTTCAGAGGTGAAGGAAGGGTTTGGAAATCAGATAAATCTGTGCCGGGACCGAGGATTGAACCCTGGACCTCAGCACAGAAGTCCGACACCTTACCCCCCTAAACCACCAGGTCAACCTCTTTCTATATAAATTGGTTCCACAAAATAAGTTATTATTCATTAATAAATTTTCTTTATACTACTGTTGTGAAATAGAATTTCAAACATGTATACGTTTTACAGAATACGCGAATAAATTAGGGTTTATAATTTTCCAAATTGAGTTCAATTCCACGTTTACGTTGAATAAAACTAAAATTTGATCCTTCTCTCAAAACTTTTGGGTCGTAAGGTAATAATATATATATAATTTTTTTTTTATCGTATATCATATTAGACCACGAGAGATGAAGTATCCAGTTCGGTCGCCCCTGTATGTAGACTTTTAGTCGCTCTGATGGAACAAAACGTTGCCCAGGGTAGTCCTTGGAGGTTTTCTATACGTCATACCCTCAATGATGATAGTGATTATGAAGGTGTGGAGACAGGGGAACCTAATTAACCAGATTTAAATGACCATAGGAACAATTCCTCTTTCGAGAAAACATACCTACGGTACTACCAGGAATGGAACCTGAGACCTAAATATCAGTAACCAGGGGCGTTGAGCACTATATCAACAGCCCGGTTGACTCCTTTATAAAAATAAAAATCTTTTTTTAGCAGCCCGTCTTACTACCCGTTCGAGTTATACGCTTATGGTACTAATTACGCTTATTGATTTAGGTATTAGGAAGGATATATTTAGAAGGAAGTGTACCAACATTTGAGTAGGGAAAGAACGGAAAACCACTATGGAAAAACTCAGTACATCCAACCTAGATTAGAACCTTGATCTCCCCTGCAAGGCAAGTCTAACACGAGAGTTGCGTGCTAAGACTCTTAGACCAACTTAAGCTGGTATCTGTTACTAGCTAACCAGCCCAGTCAACAGCCCAGCCACCAGCCTAGTCACCAGCCTACCAGCCCAGTCACCAGCCTAGTCCCAGCCTACAGCCTAGCCACCAGCCTAGTCGAGACCGTCATCTCCTCACGCCCACTGATGCGGCTATTTTTAAATTCAAACTAAATACAACTAAACTAATTTGTCTGGATAATTTCAAAGTTTTAAAGTCACAAATATTTATAAGCTATTTAACCATTAAAAACTATTTCTCATTTTGTACAATACCTTACAATTTATTTGAAAGGCAAATATTTTACTATTATAATATTAAAAAACCATACTTGGATAAATTAATAAATGCTCTTAGGTAAGCGCTGTTAATTAATTATGTGGAATTGACAATCAAACTAATGAAATAGTTAGGTAGAAGACAAAACCTTTACAAAACACACATTATTTGGAAAATGTTGTGCAATATATAAAGTTATTTGTGTACGCCAATTTGTTCATGTCCTGTGAAACGTTTGAATCTGCAGGGCTAAAATTCCAACTGTCCTTTAACCGCAGGGAACAAATTAAATCCTTATGAACAGCTATTTATTTTTTTGTGGTTTCTTCATTAAAGTACCTCTCTGAATGAATGAGTTTGTTTAATATTGAAAACGAGTTTGAAGCTTTTAAACTAATAAGAGTTCTCGTTTAAATTCAATTTTAGAAATAAATAAATAAATAAAACACCATAAATATTAAAATCCCTAGTTTATACACAATGCATATTTATTTGTTTTCAGATGTGTTTTACAATCCTTATAAATAATTGCGGTGCGGGATCCTTTGGGCAACGAACTCCTATAAAATTTAACAATACGAGCTATAATAAATTAATATAATGTGTTACGTTAAATTGTTTAAAAACAGATCACGTTTTGTTAATTAATTTTATGTTCGTTAATAAGTATTGGAGCGGCCGGGGTTCAACACTCGGTCCCGGCACAGATTTATCTGATTACCAAACCCTTCCTTCACCTCTGACAAGACGTGTATTAATCGCAACTTGTGAATGTGTGGAATGCCAGGCCTCCTCCGTGGTTCGGATCCCACGTTAAACTGTAGGTCCTCCATTTCATCTCACTATCACCCTACCATTACACATTAGCGTAAGTGTTTATAACCCGAACGGGTAGTAAGACGCGGTGCTAGTAATAATAATAATAAGTATTGGCATCGCCTTAACGCCCTTTTAGCCCTGTGCAACCAAGAGTTATTGCTTAAACTTAAGGGTATTCATGTGAGTTTTTGAACTAGTTTTAATAATCTTTTCTTTAGTAATAATTTGTACTCTTTGTTTAAAAACTTTTATATAGAGTTAACATTATCTTAGCGTAAAACCCGAACGCTTAGTAAAACGCGGCGCTAAAAAAAATATGGGATGACTAAATCCATAGATCCTCCTTGGAACATGATATTAAGAAAGTCCTTTTTTGCTTAGCACAGGTGGCTTAGAGCTAAATCTGGATTATCTCGATTACAGTTTACAATTTAGCGTACCATCCCATATTTATAATTATATATAGGATCTATACATATAAGCTACACACTAATTTTTGGATGAATATCTATTTTTTTCTAGGTAGTATAATCCATGATTACCACCCCTTAGTTTAGTGACCGTTAATCTCAGTTTTCTAAACTATAACAGCTACTTATTTATTCAAGTAATTCCTCATTTGTCTTTTGTTCGTTATCGAATTGAGATGGGACCTTTCCTTTGCACTGTTTATTTTTTCTGGGAACAGGGTAAGCTATATAATATATATATAGCATCATGCTACCTCCTCGTCGAGCGAAAACGTGTCGAATAAACTGGGCGTGAGCAGTAATCATACACCGCTGCCGATTGGTGTGGGTATAAATCATGGCATTTTATTCTACAATTAGATGGGGGGAAGTGGAGGGGATGCGAGTTTGTGTTTTTTATTTATTTTGTTAGCACCATGTCTTACTACCCGTTCGGGTTGTACGCTTAGATATTTATTACGTTAATGGTTTTGGGGGTTAGAAAGGTTTAACTAAAAGGAAGTGTACCCAAATTTACGTTGAGGAAGGGTAGAAAACAATTTGGGGGAAAAACACCCTAGTACACCCGACTGAGATTCGAACCTTGATCTCCCAGTCATCGGCAGTGTAGTCTAACACGAGTGTTTCAATCAAAGAGTGAACGTCTAACAAATTTTCAATCAAAAGGTTGTCTAAATTATTTTTTTTGCAGAAGTTAGCTCTTAGCACTGTAAATAATATTTTATTATGATGTTTAAAGTATACATCTTATTATTACTTGTTGGAATAAACCACTTATAAATAACCTTTTAGCTCGTGGTAAAGTTATTGTGTGAGTGGGTTAGCGGGGTGGGGGAGGGACTGTGGGGGTTATGTCTCTCATTATAAACATTTTATTCATGTCTTATTTGATTTCGTACTTAGGAAAATATCAGAATTTTTCCATCCATAAAGTATTCGTGAGAGCAAAAGAACAATTGAAATTCCTGAAAGATCTTACAAAGTTGTGATTAAAAATATCAAGTTTATTTTAAAATAATTAATACTAACATGAAATGTATTATATTTGGAAGAAGGTACAGGAAAGATGGATAGAAACATATATTATTATTATTATATTATTATTAGCATCGCGTCATTACTACCCATTCGGGTTGTACGCACTTACGCTAATGTATAATGGTAGGGTGATTGTGAGATGAAATGAAGGACCTACAGTTTAACGTGGAATCCGAACACGGTGGCGACCTGGCATTCCACACATTCACAAGATGTCTTGTCAGAGGTTAGGAAGGGGTTGGAAATCAGATAAATCTTTGCGGGACGAGGATCGATTAGAAACATATAAAAGAGAACAAACACAATATGGCTTTTACAATGAAAAGAAGAACACAGTTCACACTTTACATTGCTTCCACTGGACAGAGAGGTAATGGTTGCCTCTTAAAGAAAATCGATCGTCACCGCCCAATACCCCGACCTAGGTTTCATTCTATCGTAACTCATCAGGGAGGCGTTTGAAACGCACAACGTAACTCCCTAAAAGAGAAAACCAAAATAACACAAAAGGGAGAAAATGGAAAATTGTAAGATATAACATTAAGGAGAAACACAGGAAAAGGACATTGAATGCGAATATATAATATATCTTTATAAGAAAAACCTCTTTTCGCTTTATGAGGTAACTGTACTATATTTAGAAGAAGTTATAGTAAAGGTGGATAGAAAGATAGCATGAAAAAGGAAATAACCTGACGCCAAAGGGATTAACTTTATAGTTAGTTCGAGATTTACTGTGTTTAAATACGGTTTTATTAATTCCAGAAGACGAACTTAAGGTGTTTTTTTTTTAAATGTGCCTCCGAATCGTTGACGTGATGTATAATATGTTTAGTTATTCGTTCTATAAAAGAAAGGCTAACATAATATGCAGCAAATTTATGAGTAAGCCTTCAATGTACTTTGATTGATATGATAATTAAATCTTATGTTGCACAATGTTTGCAGTAGTCTAATGGTTTCAATAAATATTGCTCTGCATTGAAGACTGCTACATTAGCTCTTTACTAAATTTACTAACTAAAAATTGAGCTTAGCAAACTACAATAAGTCTAAATCTACCTAAATACTCTTACACCTTTACAGTATTAGTGATAGGGTGTAATGAGGTGGACTGGATAGAACTAGCTCAAGATGGGGATAGGGTGTAATGAGGTGGTTTGGATAGAACTAGCTCAAGATAAGAATAGGGTGCAATGAGGTGGTTTGGATAGAACTAGCTCAAGATAGGGTTAGGGTGTAATGAGGTGGACTGGATAGAACTAGCTCAAGATAGGGTTAGGGTGTAATGAGGTGGACTGGATAGAACTAGCTCAAGATAGGGTTAGGGTGTAATGAGGTGGATTGGATAGAACTAATTCAAGATAAGAATAGGGTGTAATTAGGTGGTTTGGATAGAACTAGCTCAAGATAAGAATAGGGTGTAATTAGGTGGTTTGGATAGAACTAGCTCAAGATAAGAATAGGGTGTAATTAGGTGGTTTGGATAGAACTAGCTCAAGATAAGAATAGGGTGTAATGAGGTGGTTTGGATAGAACTAGCTCAAGATAAGAATAGGGTGCAATGAGGTGTTTTGGATAGAACTAGCTCAAGATAGAGATAGGGTGCAATGAGGTGGTTTGGATAGTACTAGCTCAAGATAGGGTTAGGGTGTAATGAGGTGGACTGGATAGAACTAGCTCAAGATAGGGTTAGGGTGTAATGAGGTGGACTGGATAGAACTAGCTCAAGATAGGGTTAGGGTGTAATGAGGTGGATTGGATAGAACTAATTCAAGATAAGAATAGGGTGTAATTAGGTGGTTTGGATAGAACTAGCTCAAGATAAGAATAGGGTGTAATTAGGTGGTTTGGATAGAACTAGCTCAAGATAAGAATAGGGTGTAATTAGGTGGTTTGGATAGAACTAGCTCAAGATAAGAATAGGGTGCAATGAGGTGTTTTGGATAGAACTAGCTCAAGATAGAGATAGGGTGCAATGAGGTGGTTTGGATAGTACTAGCTCAAGATAGGGTTAGGGTGTAATGAGGTGGACTGGATAGAACTAGCTCAAGATAGGGTTAGGGTGTAATGAGGTGGACTGGATAGAACTAGCTCAAGATAGGGTTAGGGTGTAATGAGGTGGATTGGATAGAACTAATTCAAGATTAGGATAGGGTGTAATGAGGGAGACTGGATAGAATCAGCTCGAGATAGGGATAGGTGGCGTACTTTGTAAGTGCTGCAATGATTTATCGAATTCCTAGTGCCAGAGTACGTAAGTGTGAAAAGATAACACATACTAGTAAGAATTAGTATGTGATCCATAAAAAAAGAAGATAGTTATGTAAATGTTTTTACCTGTGTATTATTGAACAGTCAAATTGTTTTCATTATTATTTTTAGCAATGCGTCTTACTACTCATTCGGGTTATACGCCTATGTAGTAATTAATATAATATGTCAGGAATTATAAAGGTTTATTTTAGAATAAGTGTACTCACATTTGAATGGATGAAAGTGAAAATAAATTTATAAAAGCCACTCTCACTAGACCTGACCAGGATAAAACCCAATCTCCTCGTCTTTGAAGCCCAGTCCATTGTGAAAGTGACTCCTTAGACCATGGGGTGACCGAAGTGGATATATAAATATTATTAGTACCTATAAAATAACAATAACAATATAATAGGCCTAATGTGGTTTTTATTTAACGTTCACTTTCTGACTAATTATATCAGTACACGATTTATACACTTAATTCAATCTAGAACAGACACAACATCCAGTCCCCGGCCGTTAATTGATCATTGTGAAAGGGGGAAACCTACATTCCACCAATTATAAATATTTCAACTATGGCGGGAATTGAACCCGGGAGCCTTACTTTATTAAAAATATATGCTACTGACTGATCAAAGGTGTTGGGTCTAAAAACACATGTTTTTAGTATAATTTATAAAAGCTCTTTTTCATTACAGATATTATTATTATTATTATTATTATTATTATTATTATTTAGCTCCGCATTAGGAATTGGTATGGTTGAATTAGAGAAGTGAACCCGCATTTGTGTGGAGGAAGAGTGGAAAACCATTTAGGAAAAACCACCCCCCAGTTCACCCAACCGAGATTCGAACCTCGATCTCCCCGTCCTCAGCAGTCGAGCTCAACACGACAAGCGCGTTAGCCAACTACGCCACCGAGGCGGGTAATGATAGAGTTAATGATTCAAAATACACTCTAAGTCATGCTCTATTCGTTATTGCGTCAAACTAAATTTATCTGTACCTCTAAATTCTCGCAACAGGTCATCAAATATTCGACAGTTAATGTAATTACGATATTCCGATTTCATCTTGTCGTCGAATGTTCAAGCGATAGCATATAGCCGTGCAGGTTCTTTCATTTGCCAACGTGAGCCCTTGGCGCCGACGCCAGCCGACCGGTGCGCCGGGGAAGCGTCGCGACGTGAGGTAGTGTGGGGTTGGAAAGTGGTGAGTAGGGGACGATTAGAGGAGTGCCGTTCCATCTACCGAATAACGCTCCCACAGTCAGCTAACTGGCGGGTCTCTTTGAACTTCGCGCTCTTGAGAACACGTCTGGCCGGTTTCGCTTTTTATTGGCTTGGGTGGAGAAAAAAACGCGTCAAAACTTAACAATCTATTTCAGACACTCGCTTCATTATATATAGTTATTTAAATAAGAAATATATTTTTGAAGTAATTATTTTATTTAAACATATTTTTTAATGTCGAAAATTTTGAATAATTTATTAAAGCTATAATACAGAAAAAACTATATAATATTATATGTTATTAACATAGGTTAAGTTCTCATTATAATTAAATTTAAATTCTTTCAAATTCTATAATAATATAGTCAACAAAAATAATAAGTCAAAACGATTTACTCTTAACTAGCTTCCTATTTAAAGAATAAATATTAGTAAAATGTATGATTAAATAAAACAAATAACCGTATTAGTAGCTTTCCCGCGTGAGCTAAACTAAAAACTCGTAGGTCATTTATTTTAATTTTTTTTTCTGTGCTGACGACCTGTAAGTTCTCCCGCCCGTGTCGTCCGTCAGTCGTGTGTGTTCATAACGTCCTGTCCTCTCTCACGCTTGATATAGGGGGGCACTGTAAAGAGGTATCAGGAGAACAGAATGTCTGAGCTGGGACTCACCTGAGTGGCTGGTGACAACAAGGCTCGCTGGAGATGGTCGACCCACTCAAGGTGTTTTGGGTGCTCACCAACAGCACCTATCTTGGTGAGTACTGGTTTGTGTTTATTAAGGTGCGCGCGGGCATAATTTTATAATTACATAACGGGGTTTTCTGTGAATATAATTTGTGAGTTAATATCATCATCATCATCATCATAAACTGTTTAGGGTGTCCTGGCGTTCTAGGGGTAAGGTGTTGGACTTCAATGCTGGGGGTCCGGGGTTCAATCCTCGGTCCCGGCACAGATTTATCTGATTACCAAACCCTTCCTTCACCTCTGACAAGACGTGTATTAATCACAACTTGTGAATGTGGGGAATGCCAGGCCTCCACCGTGGTTCGGATCCCACGTTAAACTGTAGGTCCTTCATTTCATCTCACAATCACCCTACCATTACACATTAGCGTAAGTGCGTACAATCCGAACGGGTAGTAAGACGCGGTGCTAATAATAATAATAATAATAATAATAATAATAATAGTAGCCTAAACATGTTGAATCTTTTATGGTACATTTGATTAAAATCCATCATATTTATCGAAATTTATTGGATTAAATATATATACTTGAAGCTACACATTGACACTAAAAATACTTTGTGTTTTCAATGCTGAGGCTTTTTATAACTTACGCCTATAAGTTTATCCTTGAATTTTATTCATAATTATATATAATATAGGATGGAGATATAAAATGTTTCAGAATTATTAAAACATAGCTCATATTAAACTTACCAGATTTATCAAACGTCTCCAGTTGGTACAAACCTAAATAATTAGAGCACGCACTATTTAATCAGTTAAAATATTTTTGCTAAGCTATTTTTAGGGAAGGGTAGATTTAAAGTTCAATTTACTAAATAAAAAAATAATATATCTGTACAGATTTATAAAATAACTTGGCATAATAGATCAGTCCTAAGAGCCAGCCTTGTGGTATGGTGTTCAGAGCCCCTGCCTGACTGCTGACCTAGAGGTCCCAGCTTCGATTACCAAATTGCAACGGGGGATTTTTCTAGAAATAGGATTATTTTCCATAGTAAGCAGATTTTGGTTTATTAGGCTTAAGTGAGGCTTAAGATCTTCATTGGTACTAGATTATTCGACACCTTAGCTCAGTCGGTACCATGTCTGCACACTGAGCTACGAGTTTTGGGTTCGATTCCCAGTATGACCAAAAAATCATCATTGATTAAATATGATTTTACCTTTTCACATTGCACTTGAGAACTCTGAGCACTAACACACTCTGTATCACCGCTGAGGGAACTGCAGGCGTAATGGAAAAGAAAGTTTCATCTTTTCTCTCTCTCTCTCTGTCAACTGTTGCCAAATCTCCTCGCCCTCAATTATGTTTTAAAATGGTGTGCCAGGCTATAAAAGGAGCTACTGGCAACCTTGACGAACCAGTGTTTTGAAATTTGTCTTGTATTTAAATGAAGATTATTGACCACATGAAAATAAGAGAATGTCAACGTTGTCTCCCAATAGTAGCTATGCAGTTACCTCAGATATGATATCCACTGTAGACGCTAATGTACATAATAGAGAGGGAAGAAATACAATACTTCTAATTTACCTGATGTTCACACCTAACCTCTTACACTGACGAGAATAAACACCGTCTATATTATTTGATACTTAACAACATTAACTATCATTTCAAATTTTTTGTTCCTATTCTAGATAGACAAATGCATGGAGGGACATTTTTACTCTACATCCCAGCAGGAGGATACCTGAAGGTCAGTTTCGTGGAGAAAACAAATAGCTTCCCTCAGCTGTGGACGATTTAAAAAAGAGCGCGTTTATATAAAAAAAAACTACCTTAAGATCAAATATATAATTTTGTGATTATTTGAGACTATTTTTAGAATTATAGAAGAATTTATGTTTTTTTTATATCAATGTTATAGTCATATTTTTAAAACTCGCCGAATAAAACATGAATACATCATTATGGGAAATCATATCGAAACTAACCATAACCTAACAGCCAGGCAACGTCCTTAGGGAACACCACTTAAATTTAACGATAGTAACTAAATCCTAATGGACTTATTCACATGTGGGGTGGGTTTGAGAATAAAAAATGAAGTTCCCCGTGTGAGAAAATGAGTCCCGGCCACATCTATTGCGGAGCTTATCAACTTAACTGGTGTTGGAGATTTTACCATACTGCATTGCTATACACACTATTGCAAGATACAAGCGTATTTTAAGTGGTTAGTGGTCTGTGGATAATTCAGAACCATTGTCAACATCCAACCGCAGCGGTGGCTAAAAGTTTTAAAGAGTTAAAGTTCCATCACACTTGGTAGCTCCCGACTACGATTTTCAGCTTCGTATCCCAAATGGATAATCTTGGGAGTGGAAAGTAAGGTATTACCACTTTTAGATTTAACTGTTAATTTCACATCCTCTACACGAAGTAGACTACTGTGCTGTGGGTGTGGTTTGTATGCTGCCCCTCCCCCACCACCCTTCCTCTAGCTTGAGTCATTACCGACCCTTGAAATATATATACTAGTTAGAAAGATCAAGTAAGGCCAGTTTATTAACTACTAATTCTATGGCATTAGGAGTTTGAAAGTTCTTTACCACATTTACTAAAGTACACCAACCATCCCTATCTTGAGCTAGTTCTATCCAGTCCACCTCATTACATCCTATCCCTATCTTGAGTCAGTTCTATCCAGTCCACCTCATTACATCCTATCCGTATCTTGAGTCAGTTCTATCCAGTCCACCTCATTACATCCTATCTCTATCTTGAGCTAGTTATATCCAGTCCACCTCATTACACCCTATCCCTATCTTGAGCTAGTTCTATCCAGTCCACCTCATTACACCCTATCCCTATCTTGAGCTAGTTATGTCCAGTCCACCTATTACACCTATCTCTATCTTGACCTAGTTCTATCCAGTCCACCTCATTACATCCTATCCGTATCTTGAGTCAGTTCTATCCAGTCCATCTTATTACACCCTATCTCTATCTTGAGCTAGTTATATCCAGTCCATCTTATTACACCCTATCTCTATCTTCAGCTAGTTATATCCAGTCCATCTCACTATACACTATCTCTCTCAGGTCCATTCTAATGTTATCCTCCAATATACGTCTAGATCTTCCCAATGTTATCTTCTCATATTGTTTGCCATTCATATCCTGAAAAAGGTTCTAAAATCTCCCATTTGCACTGAATATCCTGCCCACCCTAATCTACAAGACTTGATTGTGATAACAATATCTTGTGACGATTACAGAGAATAGAACTCATCATTGTGTAGCCTCCTCCACTCCCCTGTAGCCTCATCCCTCTTTGGACCAAATATCTTCCTCGGAAACATTTTATAGGATAGGTGACGTACTTTTGTAAGTGCGACAAGCTCCTAAAGCTATTTGGTAAGAAGGATAATGTCTACTAAGTAACGATAGCTCTGGGTTATAGTTACAGGATACACAATAGAAATAATTTACCTTTTTCCAACGTTCTCACTACATTAATTTCCCATACGAGTAAGGATGAGGAAGGTTTAATTTTAGATGAAATATTCCTACACTTGCATAGAAGGAGGTTGGGAAGCAAGTTATGAAAAAACCGCTTAGCACACCCGATTTGGAATCGATCTCTTATCTCTCCATCACCGAACACCCTTCCTAACACAATGGTGACGCATTAGACCACGTTACACCAGATACAGATGACACTAAGTTAGTTTATGCATAAACTGATACAGTAAATAGCAAACCTCTAATTTTCTGTCGAGAACTAAATCAAATTGTCATCTTGGAATTATTAGTGACGTCAAGTCGTTCCATTTGTAAATAGTTTAGCACGTGTGTGAGCATGTTCGCGTGGTTAAATGGAACACCGCGACATGCTGTCATGCGTGACGTGCCTCCAACTCTTAAGGCTACGTGTGAGGATACTGTGTGTGCGAGTACAGTGGCGACACTCAGACCATTGTCAATTCAATATCCCTCCATAAAGTCCGTCTCACTAGGCGTGAACATGCTCATAAAAACATATTACTAATGTGCGTATGGGTATATAATTTGTCTCTACAGAACAAACTTATAACATAATATGACCTATAAACTAACTTAACTCAAAGATACAAAACAGCCAGCCTCCCGACCGTAAAACCACATCTTAACGAGAGTAACCTCTAGATTTACTAATTATAAATTATTAGAACGTGCCATGATTATATCCCGGGACTCTCAGCTCTAAGAAGCAGAGAAACACAACCTACTGAGTTAACAAATGCGACAAGGTTTTTTTTAAAAATGAAATTAGTACAAATTATTTTAAAATACGTTAAAATTGCGAACGTTCAAGTCTGACAGAACAGGAATCCCATCCAACTATCGAAAACTCAAACTACAACAAATAACCAGGAAAATAATAAAATAGTCGAGTGTTTTTAAGACTATTTAATTTTTTATTAATCTCCCTATCAACGAAATTTTAAAATTAAAAAGGATGTTTACAAATAAAGTTAGGTCGTCCAAATCAATTACTTCTGAGTCATCTTCAGTATTCGGATCACTGCTATGTAAAAATATAAAATGCCGGCCGTATCCCTTCATCGAATTAAATGGAGGCTCAAATCATTAAGAATGTACTGTTCTAAGTTTTAAATATTTAAATTATTATCATAATCAGCAGCAGCTTTTTCTTACGACAGGTCAATTTCTTTTGTCAGTGAACTTAGACCGCCAATGCACCTGTCCTCTGTCTATGACGTCATGCAGAAGACAGTTCCTCCTAAGGATGTGTCTGATCCAGTTTGCTTTGTACCGAAGAATCACATCCAAAATGGTTCTCTTCTCACCCACTCTTCTTAGGACTTGTTCATTTGTCCCCCTGTCTGTCCACCTGATCTTCTCACCCACTCTTCTCAGGACTTGTTCATTTGTCCCCCTGTCTGTCCACCTGATCTTCTCACCCACTCTTCTTAGGACTTGTTCATTTGTCCCCCTGTCTGTCCACCTGATCTTCTCACCCACTCTCTCTAGGACTTGTTCATTTGTCCCCCTATCTGTCCACCTGATCTTCTCACCCACTCTTCTTAGGACTTGTTCATTTGTCCCCCTGTCTGTCCACCTGATCTTCTCACCCACTCTTCTTAGTACATGTTCATTTGTCCCCCTGTCTGTCCACCTGATATTCTCACCCACTCTTCTCAGGACTTGTTCATTTGTCCCCTGGTCTGTCCACCTGATCTTCTCACCCACTCTTCTCAGGACTTGTTCATTTGTCCCCCTGTCTGTCCACCTGATCTTCTCACCCACTCTTCTTAGGACTTGTTCATTTGTCCCCTGTCTGTCCACCTGATCTTTTCACCCACTCTTCTTAGGACTTGTTCATTTGTCCCCCTGTCTGTCCATCTGGTTCTTCTCACCCACTCTTCTTAGGACTTGTTCATTTGTCCCCCTGTCTGTCCACCTGATATTCTCACCCATCTTCTCAGGACTTGTTCATTTGTCCCCCTGTCTGTCCACCTGATCTTCTCACCCACTCTTCTTAGGACTTGTTCATTTGTCCCCCTGTCTGTCCACCTGATCTTCTCACCCACTCTTCTTAGGACTTGTTCATTTGTCCCCCTGTCTGTCCATCTGGTTCTTCTCACCCACTCTTCTCAGGACTTGTTCATTTGTCCCCCTGTCTGTCCACCTGATCTTCTCACCCACTCTTCTCAGGACTTGTTCATTTGTCCCCCTGTTTGTCCATCTGGTTCTTCAGCTGCTATACTTGAAAGAATATGTAAATTTAGACAGCTGCAATATATAATAATATAGTGACTACTTTTATTGTCCAGAATGGAGTCATAAGTTTTGTCAGTACCTTCCAAAAAGTAAGGGAATTAGAGTAATGTGTCGACCGGTTATACGCCAAGTGCAAATAATGAAACAAAGTTGGCGGAGCCATCTATTTCTTCTTTTAACCTTGGTTTGTAAACTACTTTTTTTTGTGTGAAGTTCTCGTGGAACTCGATTAAATACTGCTTTGCAAAACCAAAGATAAGTTTAAATGCCAAATATATTGTCACACACATAATAAATCAAATATGTCACCAAGGCAGAAAATATATCTTATCCTACCATGTAAGCAATATGTGACGATATATTTACTATGTATTAGCTCAGTGAACTGTCAACATCTTTTCATCTATAAACAAATTTAGTTTATCGTTGTGTTAATGATCTTATCATTACTATAGTTTTAATATTCTCTTTGGATTTCAAGGGAGAAAATATCTTCTTGGATTTGAAGTAGATATTCCTCTTGCGATTAAGTTAGACAGAAAAAAAAAAAGAAAAAATAATGTATTCAATACTAAATTAATATACTCATAGAATAACCGCTATTCACGCAGTTTTAGACGTCAATATCATAATATATGCCAAAATTCGAAAAACAAGATTTAAGTCCGTCATTCAGTCTATGTCAAAATACTGTCACTGTCAATTTTCGTTAAAATTGGTCAACACATTTGGCAATGATCTCAGGACAAACAAACAGAAGAATTGCCAAAGGCTAGAATTAAATTAAGACCTTTCGTTCCACAGGGTCAATTATCACCGTTCACACACACACACACACACACACACACACACACACAAAGACGTATATATTTAATACGTGGGACAGTAATACGAGTATGTAGGCCTGTATTTATTGTAAGCGACAACATACTGTATGTATGTCATTACATATACACTTCTTCTTTTAAGTAAATAACCAGAGGGTTGATTTGATGTGATTTTTATTCATCGGGCGATCAGAATACAATCAAACTTTCGGCTGGTTAATGCTGCCTGCACCATCTGATAAAAATGTCATGTGTTAGGGGGGGGTTTTCAGAAAGTTTGGAGGTTCGCATTGCCTTCCACACTGAATTTTTATTAGCGACCGCGAAAGGGATAACCAATTATTAGGAAAGTGTTTTTACCTTTACCTTGCAGGGTTTGTTAACATGCTGCAATCAACCTGAGACCGACGGCTTTAATTACGCTCCGAAGGAAGTTGTACTACGTATTTTCATCCCCAAGATAAAAATCCAACAACCCCAGTTGAGTTGGAACCGATGAACCTTGGCTCGTGAGGCGGACAATTTACCTCAAGACCACCGAGGTCAACGCATATTAACATATCTATGCATAATATTATGTCATATAGCAATTATATTTTCAAAGCAAAATTAATTATATATCATAGCAATATCATTAATTCCTACTCCATAAATGTAAATACTTCAATTTCTAGATATATAAAGTGTAATATATATATAGTATATATATATATATATATATATAATATATTATAATATATGATTTCACAAATACAAATGTTTAGAAATATTGTGATTTAATATTTACTTGCCAGTGAATAACAATAATTAATAACAGATAAAGATAAATTTTAAAAAGGAAGCTCTAAGTGGTTAAATTCGTTAACGATGAATGCCAATCATGTTTTAATATTTATGTATTTAACTGCCCCTTGCGTCCAGGCCGACACTTCTTTTTAAGCACGGAAAGTTTCTATCCGGATAACTTTGAAGAGTTATAAGACTACTTTCTTGCATTCTTTCTCAAGTAATAGCTAACAGAAATTACAAGTAGACACTTGAAATCTCCCCTTTCATTTATGGTGGCAAAATTGTTTGATTAAAATGTTTGGGAAAGTTCCAATTTTCAAGGATAGGGTAAATTTCTCAGTGAAAACGTGTTAGCTATCCGTACGTAGTCACACGGGCTATCGCACCTCGCAAGCGTAACCTGGAAAAATAATTGGTCAGTGCAAAATATGCCATGAAACCAAGAGATTGTTCAAACCAATAATGAGAGTGGAGCGTGTGATGAATAATCCCATGAGCCTCTGTGATGCTTTTAGGACCTCCCATGGTAGATAATAAGGGTCATAGAATATTCATCGGACAATCCTTACTCCACTTTGTATCAACAAGGCGTAGTACGAAGGCCATCCGCAAACAAAGAAACGAAGAATGATTTAACCTTTAATGACATTAAGATTTATTTTTTACCACCACGTCTTGCTACCCGTTCTGTTTATACTCTTATGTACTAATTATGCTAGTGGTTTAAGTTATTAGGAAGGTTATATTTAAAGGGAGTATACCCGCATTTGTTTGGAGGGATAGTGGAAACCAAAACCAGCCTCGGTACACCCGACCGAGATTCGAACCTCGATCTCCCCATCATAAGCAGTCTAGTCTACTGCGAGAGTAGCGCGTTAGACCACGCAACCAACGAAATGGATTTATAATTCAATAAATGTGTATGGTTTGTCTATCGTCACTATACAGGACTACGTTTGAGGAAGGATGTATGTGTATAGAGAGGGGTCGAAAGGGTTGGAGGGATGGAATATATTTGCATAATGATGGTTGGCTGGTTGCATAACTCATACACACACAGAAATGGGGTGCGAGGAACGTGTGTGTGGGTGTGTAGGTGTGTTCAACAGCGTGACACGCGCAGATGACACGCCCAATAGCACCTAAATACCCTTTGTGCGTAAAGGGCTGTTTAAAGGTAAGTACTTTAAATAATCAATCAAAAAAAAAAGGTTCAAACTATTCGGAAATTTAAATATTTAATGATTTTAAAATAATTTAAGTAGTAAAATTTTTGGAAGTAAATTATGGTTTCCTAATCGACAATGCCAGTACTGGAAAATGGTGATTTAGATACAGGAACCGCGTAAGACTGATGAAAATACAATTATTTTTTTTTCTGGGGAGAGTTTGGAAAACCATATTCTATATAAACTACCTCCAATGTCGATGCCTGATTATGATGGAACATTTGCCTCCAAGTAATTGTCAGCGTGAATAACTGCTTGACTAATATTACTGAGTCACGCAGTTTAATGTAACACACTTCCGAATACCATGTATTTTTACAGACCACAAGGAAACTTAACAATCTGCTTTATTAATAACTTTATCTTGTTAGATAATCTGGCTGATTATCCATTTACCTTACCAGTCACACAGCCCCGTCTCCCAGTAGTCCAAAACTTTACTAGCCAGTCGACCTTAGTACGTATATATCTATAGTAATAAAAATAAGTGTTTGTCTGTGTGTGTGTTTGTTTGTGGTGCCCAACCAAATCTATGACACGCAGAGATCTGGCATTTTTAACACTGGTAGACGGAAGGGGGTCCGAATGAACTTTGAAGCCTGATTTAAATTTTTTTAAATATCTTTTAAGTTAAGTTATTTATAAAAAATATTGTAGAAAATATTGTTAATCTGGTTTAGAATTACGCTTCAAAGATAACCGTGATGAAAATATGCCGCATCCTCCCCGGGGGAAAATGTGTACGAAATCTTTCAATATTCTAACAATTTTTATGGGGGGTGGGGGTGGGGTGGGATTATATAATTCCTATATCACAGTGGGTCACGGGTAACGCCGGGAGGGACTGCTAGTATTTTATATAAATACCCAGTCAGCAAGATGAAACTCTTTGAGGTAATTAATTAATATTACACATGGAATATATTACAGGAAGGAGCGATAGGAAGTTTTTTTTTTTTGTTTAGCACCGTGTCTTACTACCCGTTCAGGCTTATGTTACTAATCACACTAATGGTTTTAATGATTAGGAAGGTTATATTTATAGGAAGTGAAGAGAAAATAGAAAATAATTTTGGAAAAAAACATCCTCAGTACACCCGACAAAATTCGAACCTATATCGCCCCCTCATCGGTAGTCTAGTCTACTGTGAGAGTAGCTCCTTAGACCATATGGCCAACGAGTAGGGTGATAGTAAATAATTAAAGGAACAAACATATTATGAATTTTATAACGAAAATAAAACTAATTTAAACCCTGTACACTGCTTTGACTGGACAAAGAGGCACAGGGTTCCTCTTAAAGATAAGATCATGATTGAAAATCAGTCGTAGTTGACGAAGAGGTCAAGATTCGAACCTCGAGCGATTGTAGTAGAGGGATGATTATATTTTTCTTATGTGATTATTACTTTGTTTCTTCAATCTTATTCCACGCTAGTAAGTAAATATGTCTTCTAGACTTTGAGACATATTTATATATTTTAGATCATTAATAGATCTCCCTAGTGTTTATATTTATCGGGGTGCCTATTTCACTACTCGTCCTGGCTAACAGCATATTTACAACAATGTAGTACGTAGGATGAAGGAAGATAGGATTTAGATTAAATATGCAACAATTAGAATAGAGGAAGAATAGAAACATTAATTAAGAAAAAAAAAACTTTTGTATTTAAAATTTTCATTAGTATAAATAGCAATTTAATTCAAGGGAATATATGAGAGCGTATTTTATATAAAGTGCACCCACATTAGCGTGGAGAGGTGATAAAAAGTCCCTGTGCCCATTAGGTTGGCTACCAGGCTTGTATTTTAGTTAGAGCTGTATTGACGTCACCTCCAGACGGCGCTGGCGTAGGGTCGGCGGTTCGAGCTGGGTCACTTGTAGCAAGACTGGCGAGTTGAGCTTCAGACTCTGCCCAACGAACCTCGTGGCGGCCGTGCGGAGTGATTTGTAAAACACGACAATAATAAAGTTCAGGAAAGCACTATAGCATTGAGTGTGTCTTTCTTATATGATCCCTGCATTTGACTAAGTGGAAATACGTCGACGAGTAGCGGCGATTCACGAGGGTTAGATGCGTTGTACCCAGGACCCGGCGGTCCAAGGAGTTGGGCACATCATTCATAAAACAAATGTGGAAAACTACTACAGTTTCACACGTCTGAGATTCGAAACTCAACCTTCAATCACCGGAAACATATTCTATTGAGAATATGACATCTTTGACCACGAACCCTACCATTAATGCTGTATCTAGGTTCTTAATTTGTGAGTCGTGAGTTTATCAATGCCATGTTAAACACATCCAAATAATATATTCAGGATGGACCGCGGAAAAGTAGCACGCCTCACTCTGAATTGGAGGGGGTCAATCCCCTTCTACCCATATTGTGACATGAAGAATGAGCAAGTGAACTGCTTGTCTAAATCTTTATTGACTCATTCTTCATGTCACAATATGGGTGGAAAGGGATTGACCTCCTCCAATTCAGAGTGAGGCGCCTGCTGGATATAGGAGGCGCGCTACTTTCCCGTGGGCCACCCTGTATTATAGATTATTTCACAATTTCAATGATTTCAAAGCAGTGACTGTACTTAGAAGAACATTGTATTGAGTATAGACAATAGAGTTCGTTTCAGGAGTTCCTCATGTTTAACAACTTTAAATTCTGGGTTCCATCCATTTATTTTAGAGGGGGGGTGGGGAGGGCTTCAGTTTCGAATGTTTGGGGATTAGTTTAGTTGGCGCGCAGGTTACTTTGTTTCGAACCCGTGGGCAGCGAAGCTTGTTATCAGCAGGTTGTACACACAAGGCTGGATTGAAACGTCTCACGGTGTTGAACGTGCACAGCGGGTGGCGGACATTGTGTCGGGATGGGACAGCCTTCGACGTACAAGATAAGAGATGGCCTCTTTGCCTGTGGGGACACTAGTTGAGAGATCGAAAAGCACGGCGACATCAAAACACGTCGTTATTTTATTTATAGCATTCTCGACTTTTGAGTCGGAAAGCCATTGGTTTGATCCTTAGTAGGATAGTATAAGAGTTGTACCTTATTCTCCCGACTGGCGAAATAGGTTAAGTTAATAAATTTACTCCCCCTATCCGTTATCTCAAGGCCACATAAATGTAAGTTGCTTAAAATACTCAGTAACACGAGTACTCATTAATTTAACTGAGCTTTCGAGTATTATTATTAGAGAGATTTGTGGCGGATTCGAAATTTCGAATCTAAATAAATTTTAGATTCGGATTCGATGGGTTTAGTTCGAAATTCGGATTTTTTCATAATTAAGAATAATTTCAACTTTATATGGTCTTATACAGCAAACCATTATAAAAAATAGTAATTTATTTCGTTTATAACCTTTAATAAGTTAGTCATGAGGCTTTGTTTAATTGTTTGACTTAAGATTAAGTTTAAAATATTTTCAAAGAATACTAAAGATGTGTCATTTGATTTGGATTTGAAATATTTTCAAAATAAAATATTACATTCTGATTAGATTCAAAAATTTATTTTTAGTATTATATTCGACTTGTAAAAAAAAAAATCTGAGCATGATATTCGATTCGAACTGGTTTTCCAAGATTCGGATTCGACTCGAAATGGAAAATCATGGATTCGCACAGGATTAGATCTAACCAATCTAACAATTCGTTCATTGTCTTACTACCCGTTTGGGCTACACGCTTATATACTAACTACGCTAATGGTTTTAGGACTGAGGAAGGTTACATTTATAATAAATTTACCTGAATTCTCGTGGGAAACTATTTTGAAAAAAACTAATCAGTATACCTGAAAAAGGTTTAAAATTCAATCTACTCATCATCAACAGTTTAGTCTACTGCGAGTGTGGGTGACCTGGTGGTCTAGGGGTAATGGTGTCAGACTTCTGTGCTGGCGGCCGGGGTTCAATCCTCGGTCCCGGCACAAATTTATCTGATTACCAAACCCTTCCTCTACCTCTGACAAGACTTGTATTAATCACAACTTGTGAATGTGGGGAATGCCAGGTCTCCACCGTGGTTCGGATTCCACGTTAAACTGTAGGTCCTTCATTTCATCTCACGATCACCCTACCATTACACATTAGAGTAAGTGCGTATAACCCGAATGGGTAGTAAGACGCGGTGCTAATAATAATACTGCGAGTGTGACGGCCTAGACCAAGCGGCCATCTAAATAGGTCAAGTATTATGCTAACCCACCCAACCAATTAATAGTTGTATTTGAAAACTAAAGTGCTATTCTATTTATTGGGAATTTATTTATATTACTTATCTCTTTTAGGCAACAAAACAGGACCCAAATCTTGTAGAACTATCAGTCACATATTCAAGCCACTATACACAAAGCTTGTTATTATATTCAATATATTATTTGCAATATACAGTAAAAATTAAGTCAAAGTAATAGCTATACACGTTTGTAGAATGTCATTAAATTTGCACATCAACTGTATAAATAAATAACTCTTTATTAAAGTAGTATTATATAAAATTATTACAATAGTTGTAAACTCATATGTACAAAAGGTTGACAAGCCTGTGAGAGATACAAATTGTCAAATTTATCCACAATTTTACACTTACTCAAAGTCAACCTACATCCCCTTAACACATTAGCATTGTACATGTGGGTACAGTCCGAACGATTAGTAAAATGCAGCGCTAAAAAACTATTAAATGACATATATTTATAGAAAATTATAAATAACCCTATATATTATTTCTGTTGTCAACAAGTTACAGGGACAGACGCTTCAAAGAGCTGGATTGTACTTGCCAAATGCTGTATTTACTTAGGTATAACTATATGTAGCCTTTTCAACAGTCGCTAAATCTAACAATATTTTTATATCAATTACCGAAAGTAAACTCTCTTTGCTATTTTGTGCATACACTTCGCTGAGTATTTAATTTCAACAACCCAACAAAAGACTAAATCTGTTGGGTTTTTTTGGGGGGGGGCGGGGGGGGGGTTGAGTATGGGAAAGTTTTGCACGGGTTTACTGGTATGTTATAAATTATTATTATTATTATTTTTATTATTATTATTATTAGCAACGCATCTTACTACCCGTTCGGGTTATACGCACTTACGCTAATGTGTAATGATAGGGTGATTGTGATATGAAATGGAGTACCTACAGTTTAACGTGGAATCCGAACCACGGTGGAGGCCTGGCATTCCCCACGTTCACAAGATGTCTTGTCAGAGATGAAGGAAGGGTTTGGTAATCAGATAAATCTGTGCCGGGACTGAGGATTGAACCCCGGACCCCAGCATAGAAGTCCGACACCTTACCCCTAGACCGCCAGGTCACCTTATAAATGATTACATTAGAAAATGTTTAAGTAATTCAACTTTCTTCCCAGAATGCCTTTAGTGAAGTTCTGGTTTCTTATAGGTATGTGTGTTTATTCATAGTCTTGTGTGCTGAAGACAGTTACGTATAGGTTAAGCTGGCTACGAACCAAGCTCTGATATGTTAGAACGGCACGTTGTGTAACTTAGCTGCAATAAAGTTGCGATTAGTCTTGCTTCGTAGCCTCCCAACCCATCCAACGTCCCCCTTTGCCACAAGATCTTAAGGTTTGCTCCCGAGGATCTGTGGTGGTCTTAAGCACACGAACTTTATGGTGAGATATAGGACGGGGGTGTATTCATTGTTTAACCCCTTCCGAAGACTTGAAACTTGGTCAAATAAACCCATCGAATGGCCAGCCTATAATCGAGAAATGTGTATGAGTGTATTTTAGTAAAATACTCATATGATATTATTTAAAACATTAAACTATTTATTTTCTATCATAAGATCCAATAAGTAGGGCCATGCAAAATTCGCATTTGCGATAAAACGAATTTTTACACTAATAACACGTATTTAAGCTTTTTTTCTAAATAAACCCAACTTATTTGTAATTTGGCAAATACCACATCATGAAATGTAATTTTCAACGAAGTAACACTGGTGACAGCACAATACTAGGACTGCCATGTTTAATAATAGTGTCAGTTTTTACATACTTTATAGGTATAAAATGGATTACATTTAAAATGAGTTTTTTCAAGATATTTTAGCTTTTTTTATCTGAGGTTATCATTAAAGCTCACGATTTCTACTTTTACACATTACGATATCTCGATTTCGATAGATCGATTCTTTGTTTACAGCCTTTAAAAGATTTCAATCTAGGGCCAAGCAAGGACATTAATATTAAGCGTGAAATGTTTTTTGTTTATTTATATTTGATTTTTCTCCAAATATGTTAATAAATAGTTAAATACACAATATGAACGAAAAATGTATATCTTTTTTTTTTCTAACGAATAGTAATTCGACTCGTATTTACGTATATAATAACGTCGCTCTCAGCTTATAATATCATCGCTTTTTGAGAAACATAACACCACTTTTACCCTAAAAATAACCTCACCTCTAGCATGACTCTACCAATAAGACAAACTAAATTATTTTGATTGTTTTTATCACCGCGTCTTACTATCCGTTCAGTCTATACACATATTATGTGATAGTTACTTCAGTGGGATAGGAAGGAAGCTATTAGAGGTACTCTACCCACATTTGGATGGAAGGAGAGTGGGAAACCATTTATGAAAAAAACACCCCTTGTAGACCCAACCGGGATTCGAACCATGATACCCTCGTCATCAGTAGGCCAGTCAAACAAGAGAGTTTATTTTGAGTTGGTTAACAAAATGTATCTTTGGGTCTGTGTGTGTGCATGTGTCTGTGTATATTAATATATATATATACATACACATGTTCACAGACACATGCACACCCACAGACCCAAAGATACATTTAAAATGCATAAAATGCAGACACACACACACATATATATATATATATATATATGTGTGTGTGGTGTGTGTCTGCATTTTTATTTATGAGCATGACTGTTTGTGTTGGTCCCTGTGTGTAATGAGTGTGTGTATAGGCTTATTCATATATGTGTATGCTATATGTGTGGAGATATTGCATATTGAATCAACTTTCTTGACATTAAGCACACAGGTACACATGTTGATATATACATATATTTATCTATATGTATATCTAGTTGGTATAAATATATAGGTATATGCATTTATGTGTGTTCAGTGTTTATATATCAGTCTGTCTGTGTGTCTTTCAGTTCCAGTGCGATAGCCCCACATATATAACACTTAAACTTATCCGTGCTCAAATATTTGTACAGTAGCTCCGTGGCTTCTTTGGTGCTGACTGACAGCTCACAGCTGACAGCTAATGGCTTTGAAAAGTTAGACCGAATTATGTATCCCTACGCCGAACCATATTATCTTCAAAAACATGTGTTTAGCAACTGTCACTTCTGACAGTCAAAATTTAGGTATATACCTAAATGTTGACTGTTAACTGTGAACTGTCAGTCAACACCAAAGAAGCCACGGGGCTACTGTAGGTATACGCAAGTTAATGTACTGATCATTGTTTATAGTTTAATTTAAAACAAATCTTTCAGTTACAAAATTACCACTTTCGTTTTGTTTTACGGTGACTTCCAAAATATGGTCATAGACTTTCTTCCTTCTACTCTTAAACGAAATAAAAATATAAACTATATATTTTAAATAAAGTTCGTGAAATGTTCTACAGAATTGGAGTCGTCAATGCGAGATCGTTTTATTTCTCTTTAAAATGTATAAAGTAAAAATGACGAGAGATCTAGGACAATAGAAACAAATCAATATATAGGGAGATGAAATACGAACATTTTAGTTGGTAAAAACTTTAAAATAAAATAAAACATTAAGCTTATATAGGAACAACCTGACGTAAGGAAGAAGAGAGAGAGAAAAAAGGAAAGCATTGAAATACAAGACAGTCCTGAGGATGTAAGTGTACAAAGTTATAGGTTCAAGAGTTTGGGGGCGTGATCTAGCGGCAAAACCGCCGCGTTTTAACCGCTAGGCCTTGAGGAGGGATGGAGGGAACGCGAGAAAAGGACTATGTTTCTGAAGATCTTATATAAAAACATATTTTGACCAAGATAAACCAAATATTGCCCCAGTACAAACATAGAATTTAATTTTCTTCACATGGTGACCTTAAAATCTATTTAATATCTGTCCAGAGTGTTCTGGAAATTTAATGACAACTTTTTCTCTTCATTTAAAAAGTTTCTCATCTAACGCCGCAATGCTCATGACAAGAGATTCAGGAACTGAATTTGTTAAAATTCCATCTTGAATTCTACGTTATTCAACTTTTTTATCACATGAAGTTTTTTACCATGTGGATTCACGTCCATCTTGTCAATATAATTTGCTACTAATTGAGAATTCAAGGTTCAAACTCCAATCAAATGTGACGTGTGTGTTTTATTTATCTCTCTCCAAGCAAATGCAGGTACATTTAATTTAAATTATACTACCTCACCTCTGCACTACCTCTGTAGTTAAATGCCGATAGTATTGTCGGGTAGTAAAATGCAGAATGAAAAATATCTTTTTAAATATTTTAAACATCATTAAAATTTATTTTTTGTATTTATTTTTATCACCGCGTCTTCCTACCCGTTTGGGTTATACGATTAATATTATTTATTTATTTGAGGTATTTAATGTATACTTTCCGAAACTAACAGAATACGGGAATTTCTACGAGCGAGAGTTAAAGGTCCCTTCAATTTTACCAGGTAAGATCAAAATTGGTAGGCCTTTTCACACTCGATCACAGTAATTCAGTATATAAGGCAACAAGGAACCACCACACTTTCAGAACTCCCCAAGAACATGGGATTTCTACCAGATGGTGCAGGAATCACTAACCAGCCCAAGGGAGGAATGCATTCCCGACGCATGATAGTTAGAAATGACACCGAATCAACCTCCGGGTTGTTGAAACTGTCCGAGTTATGATAAAGTGACATTTCATTTCTCCCAGGAACGTGTTATTCAGACAACGTTTAAACCGGACTGAACCACATATGTACTCACACGACTCAAGTTAAGTTCCGCATGAATAAAACTACAAAAACTATAATAACTTATGATCTCGAAACCAACACGTTTGTAGTTTCGTTGCCTCGTTCGGGACGACTTAGCGATACCGGAGATAAATCTCTCATCAAAGCTACAGCGAGTCTGTAAATTATTAAAGAGTTGGGATTAAGTTTGATGGATACACGTCTTATTATCTTGCGAGGCTACTCGTAATTAGAATTAATTTATAAACATAGGACGATGAAGGTGGAGATTACAGCTCTTGAGTGTAGGAGTCAAAGTTAAAATCACAACGCGGAAAATAACCCCCGGTGAATTCGGCAGGGATTAAAAACGAGCTCTTGGGCCAAAGTTTATCTCAATGGCCTAAGTCATTTGGGCTGAGCTCTCCATCTTTGTGTGGTTTTTATAATTATGTGGTTGATACACGCAAAACTGGCCTGGTGGGTTGAGGCGTCAGACTCTAATATTACTTTGTCACCGTTGAACGAGAGTTTGGGGTTCGAATAGGAACTGAGGAAATTAGGGTGCGAATGGGGTTCTTACCTATGATTTATCAGTGTGGTTTTCCCGTCCTCTTTGTTCGCTAATGAGGATGCAATTTATTTTAAATACCCTTCTCATTCCTACTAATCATATTAGGTCGTTTAGAGCTTTTGTGTTGACCGAACTATTTAAATGTATATTCTTGGAATGTTGCATAGTTATATATCGCATTTTAGGTTGAATGTATATTTGATAAATTACGCTAATGGGGTAGGGATGAGGGAAAAAGTATCTTATAGGTAATCCACCCACATTGGCGTTGAAGGAGGGTGGTAAACCATTTAGGAAAAATGATCCTCAGTAGACACGAACAAGATTCGAACCTCAATCTCTCAGTCATGAACAAGAAGTTTAACATTAGAGTGACGCCTTAGACCATTCGGAGATCGAAGCGGGTCATAATTTGTTTTCCGCGGTGTATTTACGTTAAAAAATATATTTATAAACGAATTTGACAGATCAACACCACGTTTTTTTCTGACTGGTTACTAAGAGTGTCACCGAAATTAGAGTGACTATTACGTCGAATAACAAGTCCATTAGAACCTTGTTCGATTCCCGAGCGGAGTGATGAAGGTATTTGATAAGTTATCATACCTTTAAATAATATTATATTTTCTGAAAAGTATCCACATTTCACAGCTTATTAAGATTTAATACTTTAGTTCCATAGAAGTACATTGATCACCAACAATGGAAACTACCAACATTTCATATTTTAATTGTGTTCAAGATTATCACCAAAACGTATTAATAAACCAAAACAGAAACTAGAATATAAATCACTTTTTAATGTTGAGAGAAGGAAACAAAAAAAAAAACAATTTCCAAAAAAGTTATAAAATGTTTTACAAATTATAAATGTCATGGTTTGAAAAATGAAGAAACTGTTTATTTAATACTACTGATTTAAAGTTTTGTTTCACTAAATAAAATGTGTTTGATTTAAAATCATTTTCTTCTCAGAATTGAGTTCAATGATCAGATTGTTTGGAAGACTCTGAAAGTTAATTTTGGAATCGATGTTTATTGAATAGAAACACTTTATTTTTTATCACATAACATCACAAGACATTTATATTTTTCTTCAACTATATATCGTGTAAAAAGTATAATTTATAATTAAATTCTCAAGTTTTTCATTACATTTAGACTCGATGGTGTTGAAAAAGATAAGAAAAGTGAGTATAACTTAAACAGGTAGTAAGAAGCGATGCTAAATAAAAACAAAAAAATGTAGGACAAGTTTTTATTTAGATTCTCTGAAGGGAATATGATAAATTCTTATTGTATATAAAGGAGATAAAATAACATTTTTTTTTACAAATTATCAACAACTAAAAAATCTAAATTAAATCAGAATTGGTTGTAAGGTGTTAGTTAAAGCCTTTCCCATGTCGAGTGCAAGTCTAAAACCTATTTTGTGAGATGGTAGGCGGGAGGGTGAAAGGTGAGGCGTGGCTTCACAACCGAACAAAGTATGCTTTCGCACTAACAAGAACAGATGGATCACGGAAACCGTAGATGGCGCTAGCTGCCGGACAGGTCTTGCAGAAAAATCGTACGTTTGTAAAAATAGTTTTCTCGAGAACGAGTGAAATTTTTATAGTAATATTTTCAACACCCCTTCTATGATAATATATCGATGTTTATTAATTGTTAAATTTTCTTATTTTTTGTTATGAAGCCCGCAGTTTTCTATTAAAAAATGTCAAAATTATTGATATATGGTCACTGTTAAAACTATATAGGATGTGTGTATATAATAACCATAACATAATCAACATGCTTCTATTATTGAACAAACCGTTTCCGAAAAGAAATTGCAAAACAATAAAAATTCTTGAAGATAACCGTTTGTTCCCACGGCTATTCATTTCCACGTTAAATGAAAAAGGCCAATCGCCTTAATTTAGTGTGAAATTCTGGTAGAGAGCTTATCAAATAATTTCAAAACTTAATTTTTACACTTTTATAAAACTATAATATAAGTTAAATTTAGCCTACCTACCACCTGTTAAGGTTATACACATATATTGTAGGAATATGCGGGATTCCCGAGGGAAAAAATATTTCCCGTTCTCGACCTGATTGTCGGGACACATGCTATAATCTCGAAAATTTCGGGAATTGTTCTTTAATTTCTGGAGATAGGAAACATATAATACAGAAAACCTATTTTTATGTTTGCTATGATTATTTGGTATGTATTTATTTTATATCTCACTTAGGTATTCATTTAACAAATTATTATTATTATTATTATTAGCCCACGTCTTACTACCCGTTCGGGTTATGCGCACTTACGGTAATGTGTAATGGTAGGGTGATTGCGAGATGAAATGGACAGTGGTTTCAAGATAGTATTAGAAATAATTAATTACACATTTTTAATTCCCGTTCTCGTATAGATTGTTGAATCTCGTTCTCGATCTCGTCTCTATTGTTGAATCTCGTTCTCGATCTCGTCACTATTATTGAATCTTGTTCTCGATCTAATCTTGATTGTTGAATCTCGTTCTCAATCTAGTTTCTATTGTTGAATCTCGTTCTCGGTCTAGTCTCTGTTGTTGAATCTCGTTCTCGATCTATTCTCCATTGTTGAATCTCGTTCTCGATTTCGTCTCTATTGTTGAATCTCGATCTAGATCTCGTCTCTATTGTTGAATCTCGATCTAGATCTCGTCTCTATTGTAGAATCTCGTTCTCGCCTCTATTGTTGAATCTCGTTCTCGCCTTTATGATTGAATCTCGTTCTCGATCTCGTCTCGAATATTGAATCTCGTTCTCGTCTCGATGTTGAATCTCGTTCTCGATCTAGTCTCGAATGTTGAATCTCGTTCTCGATCTAGTCTCGAATGTTGAATCTCGTTCTCGATCTAGTCTCAAATGTTGAATCTAGTTCTCGATCTAGTCTCGAATGTTGAATCTCGTTCTCGATCTAGTCTCTATTGTTGAATCTCGTTCTCGGTCTAGTCTCTATTGTTGAATCTCGTTCTCGATCTATTCTACATTGTTGAATCTCGTTCTCGATGTCATCTCGATTGTTGAATCTCGTTCTAGATCTCGTCTCGATTGTTGAATCTCGTTCTAGATCTCGTCTCGATTGTTGAATCTCGTTCTCGCCTCTTTTGTTGATTCTCGTTCTCGATCCCGTATACCCCTAATACGTTGTAATTACTCTGATGGGGTAAGGACCAGTAAGGAAGAATTTTAAAGAGAATATTTTCGCATTTGCATGGAAAGAAAATGGGAAACCATTAAAGGAACGAGACAACCCTCAGTAGACCCGACCAGGATTCTAACCCCGATCTCCCCATCATCAGCTAGCAAATCTAACACGACGCCTTAAGATGTTTCGGACAGTGAACTGTTTTACCGGACGTGTGGTTATTTGTCCAGTGATAGGACCAGAGAAGCTTAAGGCGAGTGATGCATCACTGCAGATTTATACAGAGCGGCGTACAACGCATTGAGGGCACTTTACACTTGCTTAGCGCCTTCTTTGGATCCTCTTCACTCCTTCTAGAGGTTCCCTCCTTCCTCCTGACTTTCTTATGGAATATAGAGAATGATTTATGAATAGTGTAATAAAACACAGTGGATAGTGGGAGGAAATTGCTTTGTTTGTTCGCAGTTCTTTATACGGGATAGAATCTTTAAGAGGCTAAAGAAAAAGTTACGACAGAGAGAGAATAAAAAAAGGAATGTTAGTAGCTTTTCTTTTTTCAAGTTCAAACAAAAATAAGATGAATAATAGAGCCAGTGTCAAAAAAAGAGTTAGTATAATGCGTCAAATACTTAAAATAACGTTTTTGCATTATTCAAAAGTTTTTTCTAGCTTTCGAAATGTGTATATTGGTCCAGAAATGTTGTAAGATGGGGTTGCTACTTCTTATCAGATGTTTTATTCTAATAAAATCAAACTTTTCATATATATATATATATATAAAAGCCGCTTCGGTGGCCGCATAGTATAAGGCGCTACTCTCATGGTAAACCAGAATTCAGAAGAATGGGAGATCGGGGTTCGATTCCGGTCGGGTGCACTGAGGGTTTTTCTTAAATGGTTTTCCACTCTCCCTCCACGCAAATGCGGGTGCAATCCCTCTAAATTAAACCTAACTAATCCATAACACATTAAAGTAATTAGTACATAGGCGTATAGCCCGAACAGGTGGTAAGAACAATACTGTAAAATCGTAGAGAGAAAAATAATGTGTATGAAAATGAACTAAAATTTTGATGGCATTATCATGGTAAACACCCATTGTAAAACATAAATACACCCGTTGGGATTCGAAACCCATCACTCAGGATCGGAGTGTGGTGTGGGAATAGCTAAACCAGCGTTTACTAAATTTTCAGTAAACCTTCTGACAGAGCCTATTGCTTAAGGTACGATGGAAGGAGACGCGATAATTGTTTTAGCAGTTTTTATGGCAAAACTTTTTTTTGGCTAAAATAAAAAAAAATATTGCTCCAGTATAAACATTTAGTTTAATTTCTTCACATGGTGATATCAACATATGCTGACTATCTGTCAAGGGTGTCTTGGAATTTAATAACAACTTTTTACCTTCATTTAGAAATCATCTAATGCCGCTATGATCATGATAAATATTCAAAAACTGTTGATATCACCATGTGAAGAAAATTGAACTATGTTTCTAGTGTAGAAATATTTTATTTATTTTGGTCACAAATTTTTTTTCCTATAAAAACTGCAAAAACGTTTCCTTTAACTAGTTTTACATATACTACCACCTTAACCAATACATTCTATCCACCCGCTTCATAAATAAAATGTCTGCCGATATTACGTCATCTGACGCCCAGTGTTTCCCACAAACCTCCACGAGCGCACCTGGCCGGATCGCGGAGGGTTCTCTCCCGCGGGAAGAAGTAGTTCGGGTGGTTGACGTGAGGATGTAGCATAGTGTATGTGAGGCAGTATGGTATCGGGAAGTTAAGAGAGTAACCAACACCCCCACCTCTGACAGAAAAAAATTGTAAAGGTGATACAGTGCAATAAAAGAATGCTTTACAATACTTTACTTGTACAAATAAGCGAAACAAATACTTCCTACCTTGCAAAGCATTAATAATAGTTACAAAATTTAAGAGAGCGTTAGCGGCTAAACTAATCCAAGATAGAAAGAAAAATATGTTTCAATAAAACGTATGATATAAAGTAAAATTCTGATTTGATTAGTTTATCATAGTTACTATTATCAAATCATGTTTTGGAATAAATAAAACGCAGTTGTACATTTATCACAGCTTGTGAAACAATGGGTTACACTAACACTGGTTGTATTAATTCAGTAGTAATAGAAGTTGTTAATGAAATATGTAGTAATATGAACCTTGTTCTTTACAATCTTTGATAACTCATTTTTATCAAGGTAGCGAGCAGGTAGAATGTTTTCTTTAACTCTCCCTTCTATTGTTTTGCATCAAAAGAGAATGATTTGCTAGCACAATCCTTTTAGATGAAAGGGTTCCGGATGAAATTAAATTCTATTTTATTTAGAATGAATTAAGAATCAGAGAAAAATCTGGCCAGTCACCCCCTTTGAGGGCGAAATGTTGTGCTTAACAATATACGTCATTAGAATTACAAAACGTTTTATCAAAAAGGTTTTGGGTTCACACGTAAAACACTCTTTTTAGAATTATTACTATTTTATTGCCAACATAACTTTTATTTTCAAAATTCCTGTTAAAGATATAGTTTCTTGGTGCCACCACCAAATAAGATCAAGGGTATAGAATAAGAAAGCTTGGGTTTAAAATAATAGACTACTATTTCTAATGAAATAGAAGTAGGGGACAAAAAAACTGTATTCGAATGAGATACATCACTTCCAGAAACATTTATGAATATGACATAATATATGAAATGTCAAGTTTTAAGCAAAAGAATGAAATTTAAAATATTAAATGTCTATAGGTCTTAATGTTTTTTTTTATAGAATTTCGCTAGTTTTTAATGAAATTAATAGCATACCTAGACCAAAATCACTGAAATACCGTCAAGAAAGTGTTTGATTCATCTCTAGACAAGGAACATTAAATAATGTTAGAAAGTGTGAGTATTTTTTGGAGTTCACATTAATTATTAAGTCTTTGGCGCTAACATTCAAAGCATATTAAGTATTCTACAAATAAAAACAAACGTATATAGCCTTTGTAAATCATTTAAAACTAAGAGATGACTTTGCTTTAAGTGTTTAGTAAAAGAGAAGAAAGAGATAATAGTGTTTTCACTCCACTACCAGGCGAATATTAATATATTTTAGCACCACGTCTTACCACCCATTCGGGTTGTACACTTGTGTACTAACTACGCTAATAGTTTTAAGGATTAGGAAGGTTATATTTAAATTAAATGTACCCGCATGTGTGTGAAGGGAGAGTGGGAAACAATTTTAGTAAAACCATAAACGGGATTCGAACTTCGGTTTCCCCGTCATTGGTCTACTGCGAGAGTAGCGCGTTAGACCATGTGACCACAGAAGTGGGTTACTAATATTTACCATCACTTGCTTCGGTGGCTGCATGTTATAAGGCGCTACTCTCACATTAGACTGGACTGCGTATGACGAAGAGATCGAGGTTTGACTCTTGCTCGAGTGTGCTGAAGGTGGTTTTTCTAGAATGGTTTTCAAATCTCCCTCCACGCAAATGCGGGTAAATTTCCTATTAATATAATCTTCATAATCCCTAAAAAGCACTAGCGTAAATTAGTACATACGTGTATAACCTGAACGGGTAGTAAGACGCAGTGCTAAGAATATATATATATACCATTGTCACTACTCTATTGTGTTATTATAGTCAACGCAGCGTACTAAACCATAGGCCTAACAAACGTACAACCAGAAGACGAAGAACCTTCTAGATTACCATAAATTTCACAATCGACAAGAAAAGAAGAGCCAAGAACTTGCGCATCAAGGGATAATTTCGGTAAAGGGAGTAATAGTGATCTGAATTAACCAGGCTACAGTAGCCCCATGGCTTCTTTGGTGCTGACTTACAGTTCACAGCTGACTTCTGACAGTCAACATTTAGGTATATACCTACATTTTGACCATCATAAGTGACAGCTGCTAAACACATGTTTTTGCAGATCATATGTTTCGGCGTAGGTATACATAATTTGGTCTGGTAACTTTTCAAAGCTGTCAGTCAGCACCAAAGAAGCCATCAGGCTACTGTAGACAAAATGACGCTCGTAAATCATGGAAATGTTAGTGAGTGAGCCGTGTTGCCAGATTTACGTATTCCTGCGAGAAAGGGATTTGCTTAAGTCGGCCCCATATCGTATTCACGCTCAATAACGGAGAGCAAAAATATTTTGGGGAATGTGTGGGGCTTGAACTGTTGGAATAAATTTTAAAAAGATGTCAGTCTTCATACCGTTGTAGTGATTATGTAGTGTTAAGACGTTAGACTCGCATTGCACATGGTCGACGCTGTAGGGGAGTCAAAATTTTAATTTTAACATCGTTACATGTCAAGTTTATCCAAACATAGTTATAAGATAAATTATTATTATTTTGCAAATTATAAACCAAAATAAATTCAATATTTACTCATATATTATAAGTTTCAAACCAAATTTGTTTGTTTATCCAATACTAACTCCTCTTTAATCTTTCCCAGTGACCAAGTTTATCCGTATTGGCATCGCCGACAAGAATGACAGCCCGCCGTACTTTGACAAGGCTCTGTACGAGACGGAGGTGGACGAGAATGAAGAACTACATCACACGGTACTCACCGTCACAGCCAAGGACGACCATGAGGGTGAGTACTAGGAGCTCCATCACAGCCAAGGACGACCATGAGGGTGAGTACTAAGACCTCCATCACAGCCAAGGACGACCATGAGGGTGAGTACTAAGACCTCCGTCACAGCCAAGGACGACCATGAGGGTGAGTACTAAGACCTCCGTCACAGCCAAGGACGACCATGAGGGAGAGTACTAAGACCTCCATCACAGCCAAGGACGACCATGAGGGTGAGTACTAAGACCTCCATCACAGCCAAGGACGACCATGAGGGTGAGTACTAAGACCTCCATCACAGCCAAGGACGACCATGAGGGTGAGTACTAAGACCTCCGTCACAGCCAAGGACGACCATGAGGGTGAGTACTAAGACCTCCGTCACAGCCAAGGACGACCATGAGGGTGAGTACTAAGACCTCCGTCACAGCCAAGGACGACCATGAGGGTGAGTACTAAGACCTCCGTCACAACCAAGGACGACCATGAGGGTGAGTACTAAGACCTCCATCACAGCCAAGGACGACCATGAGGGTGAGTACTAAGACCTCCGTCACAACCAAGGACGACCATGAGGGTGAGTACTAAGACCTCCATCACAGCCAAGGACAACCATGAGGGTGAGTACAGTTCTTTTAAGGCTCTGAACAAGGCGGAGATTGGAGATGATGAATAACCAAGATTGTATGTATTTTACTTAAAAATTTACTGTTCTCGGTGTTTTCCCTCAATACTCATTTTTCTTAACTCACTTTCCTACTTCCCGTTGTTTCTATCCGGGATAAATTACACAAATGACATAGAGTAATACAAAATGTAAAACTTACAAATAAATCTCATTGAGCGTGAAGGACGAGTTGGAAATCATATAAGAACGATTGACTTCCATTAACCCAGACAATATTCGAGCATGAACCTCACACAACCATCAACAAACCAAACTAGATAGGCTTGACGTTTGATTCACGTCACTCACTCTACCTTCATATATTTACTATGTATTAATACGGGTCTTATCAAGCCTTCCAAGCCAATCATTTCTCAATTCCTTTTATTTTTACTAGTTTCGTTCTTACATTTGACATAAACGCATACAGACACATTCATTTAGTTAGAATGCTTACATATTCGATCGCAAGAGAGATTCCATTTAAAATATATCCTTCTCTTGAAACGTAACGCCTATTGTCTAAAGAATCGTGTTTCCAAAATTATTAAATGTGCCAATTTAAATGTCTCACCTATCGTTAAAAATATAAAGGCTGAATGAGTAAATGTTTTAGACAAAAGTGGTTTGCATTTTAGTTTTACATGAAAATTTGATTTGAAAAAAAAATCATATAGGTTTCCATATGATTTTTTTTTAGGTTAACTTGAAATTACTTTGAAAATGTCCATCAAATCAAAAATTAATAATGCTCTTCGCTTTCTCCTTACAAATAAAAAAAACATTTTCCTGAAACTTTATTTTCTTAAAATGCTTTGTTTTCAAGATATACAGATATGACAATTTAAAAGCCTTACACTTTATATGGATCAAGTGTATTATGTATAGGCCTATAAATATATTATGTGTAGTATATATCTAGTATATAATATATAAATAGGTGTGTATATATATATATATATATACTTATATTTTCAACCATTATGCTACTCTTAATGATAAAATAAATAAATCATAAAATTGAAATACAATATTCTTTCGCATAGCAATTATCTATCGTCCAATTTTTAAGAATTGTATTTGAAAATCTTTAAAATTCAAATATTTTCATACAATATCACAATGTTTTTCTTTTCATGCAACACAGTTCAATGGAGCATAATCTATTTTAACATTTTCCCACTATTGAAAATAGCTTTATTATCGATATTTTTTTATTTATAGGATATATTGGCTATAAATTTAGGGGTTGTTATTGAGATGCTTAGTCAAGCATTGAACTAAACTTAAATTATCGACAGATTTATCCTCACCAAAGTTGATGTAATATGTAATAATGTGATTAAAATTTAACTTTACAAGTAATGTCAAAATAGTTTAGAAAAAATGTTTCCGATTTTTTTTTCTACAGGGACTAAAAAATGATATTGTATTAGATCTCAATTTTTTTTCTGAAAAATCAAAAAATATATATATTTTATAATTATCATAACGTAGCATCATAAAGGGTTTCTTGAAACATTTATATACACACATATATATATATATATATATATATATATATATATATATATTATTTATTGCATATTCCTAAAATTCAACCTGCTTCAGTGGCGGCATTGTCTAAGGCATCCTTCTCGCAATAGACTAGAATGCCAATAACAGGGAGATAGTAGTTCGATTTGCGGTTGGGTGTACTGCGGGTGGTTTTACCTAAACGATTTTCTACTATCCCTCCACGAAAATGCGGGTACACTTAATCTAAAGTCAACCTTCCTCATCCCCAACTCACTATCCTAATTCTTACATAACCTGAACAATGAACAGGTAGTATAATGCGGTGCTAAAAATTTTTTTATTAAGTTTGTTTGGGGGACATTGAATAACTTTTGTTATTATTAAACTCTATTTCTAAATTTGTGAAATACAAGCCATCCCTTTCAAATCTATTAATCATATGAATAACATAACATTTGCCACTATAATGATGAAATGAGTGTCAGTTTTTTTGAGTTATTTCTTCTATAATAATTCCGTCAGTTTTTATTTTTCAATCTTGATGAGCCGTCGAAACCTCAGATGTGGTAGAACATGGATTTTCCCATCCTTACACACAGGACGTCTTTTGTCGAACGGTTCTGAACCGTTCCTCCCCCTCCAACCCTCGCTCTTTCTAGTCTTATTCACGCTACCCGTCAAGGGGTGGGAAATTGCACCCCCCACCCCCACCCACACTTCAATATTGACATATGAGGGCGGGAGGGCTGGAACACAAGTTTCTACTTTAAAGGACAAAAAAGGGCGGAATAGAACCTTAAGAAGATTGAATATCTGATATTATCAGACATTTTCATTATTATATATGACTCACTTCGGTGGCTGCGTGGGCTAACGCGCTACTCTCGCTATAAACTGGACTGCCGATGACGGGGAGATCGAGGTTTGAATCTCCGTCCGGTACACTGATGATGGTTTTTCCTAACACGTTCTCCATTCTCCTTCCACGCAAATGCGGGTACATTTCCTATAAAATAACCTTCCTAGTTCCTAAAACCACTAGCGTAAATTAGTAATCAAGCGTATAGCCGGAACGGGTAGTAAGAAACAGTGATTTAAAAAAATGTATAAAGGAGAGGAATCATTAGAAAATCCATCGGGTATACTGAAGGTGTTTTGTTTATGAATGGATTTCCACTCTCCCTCCAAAAAAATGTGAGTAGATCTCATCTAAATTCAAGCTTTCTTCTCCCTAAGTCATCAGGATAATAAGTCTATAGACGCATAACCTGGACCGTTAGTAAGATGTGGTGTTCTAAAAAAAATAACATTTCACTAATTATTATACCTTTTAGTACCCGTTATAGTTACTCGGGAATAAGAAGTTAAGTTAAAGAAATTACATTATATATATATGCACCTTTATATTTATAACCATTTGCTCGTTAGGGGCTACGCCACCCCTGCCCCCCAATGAGTTTTCTTTGCGAGTGTATGTAAACTAATGTAATTCCAGAGCAGATTTTTGAAAGGTCTTACCGTTTAACCACAAGAACCTCCAAAGAAAGGTCCACACCTACTTTAAAGTTGCTCCGACATTTTGAATTTTTTTTCGGGGCTTAAAAGTTATTTTTTTTAAACTTTTTGAAACTTTCCCGTCGATTACAGGCTAGAAGCTATAAGTTTGCCAAATGTCAAGTTTCTAGCTCATCTGGAAGTGGGTGAACATTAATGTCAGTGAGTGAGTCAGCCATGTGGTTATGTATAAAATAATTAATATGCAATTCAATATTAAACACCTTAGAACCAAAGGATATTGGTTGATGTAGTCGAGTGGTAATGTTTAGATGTTAGGAGATCACCAAAGAATAAAATAATTATGTATAGCCAAACTGCATTGGAAGGGCCTGAGGAATGTTCCCCGTCCAGTAATCATGGCAGAGTGCCTCCTCGAGGAGGACAGTCCTCAGGCAAACGTCTGGAGGGTTTGACCCGAACGGTGGATAACTCTTCCGAGGTCTCTGTGGTGGAGAGAATGGGAAGAAACGAGGTGACACAACAAGGGGGTGGCAGCTAGTACCTTCCGGGAAAACTGGTCAGGACATCTCCACGAGGCTCCCATTGGAAAATTCTGGTTTAAAGCATATTAGAGAGTGATATCTGAGGTTAGGCGCCTGAACTACTCTGAAGGGTTCAAGCTCATACGTGAGAGTCCAGCACTAACTGAAGGAGGGGCCAGATCCTACCACCGAGGGAAGATGGCCAAGGTAGGGTGGGCGAGGGGTTTCTCAGCGGTCCGGTGATGACAGGAATCGATGGCAGGCCCTGGGTCATCTGTCTCTAAATGTCCCGCTGCGCATAGAATGTGCGTGGCTACGCTCTAGGAAACGGCCATGATGGGTTATAGGAGTCTGGGAAAAGGTGTTTGTTCTCAGGATAAGCGGATGCCAAACCCTAACATGGCTGATGAATTTCCACTCTTGAAAATTCGGTGACTTGTATAATGTGTCAAACTAGTGACGTAAAGAGTTATTTTATGCAATAGAAAGGCCTTTGATAAAATACAAACTTTTTTACTAGGGTCAACAATGTTAACATTTTAATACTTTTTGTTGTTATTTTATAGGTATTAATAATGTTTATCAAAAGGAGAGTTGCAGATACAGTAATATGATTTGGCGTATGAAAACATAAAATTAGTTCTAGTGTATTTTCTAGGTCTTAAAAAATGTGATTATATTATTTTTCGCAGGTACTAGCTAGGCTTTACAGGGCTGTATATTTAAATAATCACTTGCGGAACTGAGTTAAGTCAGTGGAAGGTAATTCGCTGATCATTTCTTTTTGTTTATTAACTGTCCGTTTGAAATGCTTTGAAATAAATCAAATTCAACTGTGTATTCCAGTGGCTAGGAGCTACATTCCTTTTTCAAACTACATAATACATTCCAAGCAATGCTGATGTAAATTTTGGAGCGTAAAATTAACATTTCCGCTTCCTCTCTCTCTCTCTCTCTTGAATTCCAACTCGGGAGAGACGAGACTGCGGACGTAGCCACCCTTCATTTAATTGAGCAACTTGCACAGAACACCAAGTGTTGGTTGAAAACATCTACAGCGCTGTGCAGAACGAAAAGGCTGAAGCAATTAATGCACGTAGCATTCTTTGGTTCCGCAATTACTTTCCCTCTCCGTCACTCTGGGTAGGGCATGAAGTCTCACAGAAATAATTATAGATACAAGCTTTAATGCCGGTTGTTTGAAAGAAAAAGAAAATATTTTAAAGTTTTGCATCTCCATTTCCTGTTATAAGCCATGAGGTTTATTAATAATTCATTCACTTCCGTGGTCAAATAGTCCAAGGAATGTTTCTCAAAATAGCCTGGATTTACAATAACGGGAGATCGGGGTTCTAATCCAGGTTAGGTGTAGTGACTGTGGTTACACTTTATCTGAATTTAACCTTTATCATCCCTGAGATATTAAGATAATTAGTTCATTTGCGTACAACCCGAACTGGGTAGCTATACGCAACGATAAAAACAGGAAAATATATTATCCATTATTATTAGAACCGCGTCTTACTACCCGTTCAGGCTATACGCACTTACGCTAATGTGTAATGGTAGGGTGATTGTGAGATGAAATGGAGGACCTACAGTTTAACGTGTGATCCGAACCACAGGAGGCCTGGTCATTCCACACATTCACAAGTTGTGATTAATACACGTCTTGTCAGAGGTGAAGGAAGGGTTTGTTAATCATATAAATCTGTGCCGGGACCGAGGATTGAACCCCAGGCCCCCAGCAGAGAAGTCCGACATCTTACGCCCAGACCAGCAGGTTACCTTGAAAATTCATTAATAATCCTTAGAGGGATAAAGTTTTTTGCCATTTAAGCAGGAATGACGTAATGTATAATCTAAGCTAGTAAATAAGTATAGAGCCCACTATATAATTTTCAATTTTTTTTTATTTAATATATTAATTTAAATTTCATCTAATACGTATTATTCGTATTTCCTATGTTACAACATTTATTAACAAAATGTAAATACCAAGTGATAAAATTAAAACTTGCACTTCATGTCGTAGGATGAAGAGGATTATTTTTGGATTAATTTAAAATAAAAACTCTTCGTATCAATATATAGGAGTGTCATATTAAAGTATTTTAATACACTATTACAACGATACAAATATATTTTTATTAAAATGTATTGTTTAATTACGAAACACTAAGATATAAAAGAATGTGCTGTGCTCTTTCAAAAATTACAATTTACAATTTTATAATATTTCCAAAAGTCCTAAAGGTGGCGTGCTAGTGAGCGCGAGTTTAGAGCAGTATTTTTGCAGTTTTTATAGCACAAACATCTTTTGGCCAGAATAAATCAAATATTTCTTCTATAGAATCATAGAGTTTAGTTTTCTGCACATGCTAATCTCAAAATTGTTGAATATCTGTCATGAGCATGGCGGCATTTGGTGACAACTTTTTAAATAAAGAGAAAAGTTTGTCACCAAATGCGCCATGCTCATGACAGATATTCAACAATTGTTGAGATTAGCATGTGCAGAAAACTAAACTCTATGATTCTATAGAAGAAATATTTGATTTATTTTGGCCAAAAGGTGTTTGTGCTATATTATTATTATTATTAGCACCGCGTCTTACTACCCATTCGGGTTATACGCACTTACGCTAATGTGTAATGGTAGGGTGATTGTGAGATGAAATGGAGGACCTACAGTTTAACGTGGAATCCGAACCACGGTGGAGGCCTGGCATTCCCCACATTCACAAGATGTCTTGTCAGAGGTGAAGGAAGGGTTTGATAATTCAGATAAATCTTTGCCGGGACCGAGGATTGAACCCCGGCCGCCAGCATAGAAGTCTGACACCTACCCCTAGACCACCAGGTCACCGACAGTTTGTGCTATAAAAACTGCAAAAATACTGCCCTAAACTCGCGCTCACTAGCACTCCACCTTAAGCAGCTCAAAACAATTTGAACTTGGATTTTACGTGACAAAAACCTTAATACTCGGAGGAGACTACAACTATTAGTGACTAATCAAATAACTTATTGAATAATAGCTAATTAAGCAAATAGTTATATTTCAGTATCTCTGAAATACACGTATAACTGAACGCCGTTGGTTTTCAGTTGAAGCATATGACCAAAAGTATTATAACTAGTCAAATACTTTAGGTTTAAACCTTGATAAATGTTTGGGTTCTGTTGCTCAGATAAGTGAATAAACGGTACATAATATCGTCACATGTTGAATTCTTAAAATGGTAGATTTTATCAAACAATGTTGGGGAGCTTGTAATCTATAAAACATCGTCGGAAATTTCCTTTAACATTTTAACCGCTATAAAATAATGTTAAGGCACTTATTTGTCATTTTATTTACCATACGAACATAGTTAGGAAGCTTCTGTAACATTTTAACTCAATGAAACCCTGTTGGGGTACTTCGTTCTAATTTTAATTTATAAAAAACTTATCGGGGAGCTCTTTAAAAGTGTCACTGTTACACTATAAAACCTTGTTGGGGTGTTACTATAACATTTTAATTGCTTTAAAAACATTGTTGTGAAACTTTTTTTTTAACATTTTTAATATATAGTAACACACACATTGTTGGAGTGATTCTTTAAAATTTTACTATAGTAAGCCATTTTTATAAGTGACCTTTTTTTAGTATTTTTAATGTTATAAAAACATTGTTAGTGTGATTAAACATTTTTTATGTTAAAAGTATTGTTGGGGAGCTTCTTTAACATTTTCATTTGTATAAAAACAACTTCAAAGTATTTAATTAATTTTATTTAGTTTTATTTAATAAATAGTTAAATCTTCAATATATATTAAATTGTTGGCTATTGATTAATGAAGATATACCTAAAAAAAAAGGTCCCAGAAATGTTTATTTTAGATCTAACATGTGTTAATAAAGAGAGTAAAACTATTTCCAACAAAAATTTTGAATTTTGGAAACAATAATTATAAATACGTTTGAAAATCACTCTAAGAATAAACCAGTATTACATATTTTATTCGGTGCTATGGTTTTACTTTATACGATTATGGGCCGAGGGGGAGTACAAATATTTATTTAAATATGTAATTTTGTTTAATCTGTATGAAACTTCAGTTTCTTTTTCTTCCCTCTTTTAATAAAAACCTGTAACAATATAACTTATAAAGATCTTTTTGCCACACAAAGAAATGGTCATTACAAAACGTTGCGCCTAGCAGACGACGCTTGCTAACGACTCGTGATTACAGCGAAGCTCAACTAATTGTATCAAAAATGTATATTTTAACACTGGGGTAAGAATTTTTCGGTAGATTTATTATTATTCAAAAAGTTTAAATGCTATTTGTAAAACCAAACAAGTATTGTTCCTTCTTGTGTTGTTAGTACAGAAATTATTGTTTTTAATTTTATATGTAAAAATAATGTATAGTTTATCTGTCCAATTAATGTTATCACAATATTATTTTAGTGGTGGGCTTTAAAAGGGCGCTCGTATTAAGCTTTCATTATTATATAATATACACGAGTAGTATTCATTAGTATATACTGCTATATTTTTATGCTTAACTTAAGGAGAATAATATTTTAAAACAATTGAACATAAAATTAAATCTAAACTTAAATATAAAAAAAAAATTAAATGTTACACAAAATTTGGCCCAAAATAATATTAAGGTACATATATTTGAAAATTCTTTTTAATTATAGATATTTGGAAATTTTTATTTGATAATATTCGATAAAATACATTGCTTCCCAACTTATCACGACTATAACTCAGAGTTGATGGAATGTGATGAACTCTCTTAATGGCAATTAATAAATAATAAAGAGACTGGGTAAATGTCTCTATTATAAATTACATTTAAAAGTTGTCAGCTGATATAAATAATAAGTTAAAATGCCACTTTCTAGATAAAGCCAAAAGATGACAAAAATACTCTGACCAGATAGCAAAGGAATTCAAACCAGTGACGAATTTTTAGCGCAATAAAAATTAGAAATAAAATTTAAATGAATTAACTATTCAACTGTTTTTAATATTTTAAGTTGTCAAATATGAATGAAGAAAACCGGACTTGGATACGTTTTCTGATTGGAGCTTTTATCTTGTATTTAATTTTAAGATTTATCAAACTTATCATTAAGAAAATTTCAGCACTTTTTTATTTTAGTCATTATACAATAAAAATTCTGGGGAAAGCTGTATCAAAATAGATACATAGCAAAAAAAAAGTATATTCCTATCATTTTCAAAATATAAATTTAGATCAAAGTGTTAATTTTTAACATTTTCTTTGCGTTTTAAATTATATTCACCTGTTATTAAAATTATTGTTAGTGATATTTATTAGACCTATGTTTATGTAATACATTTTAATCTATTAGTTGTTATTATTTAGTAGATTTTCAAATATATTAGTTGTTAAAATTATAGTCGAAAAAGGAACATAACTTTTTTCAGTTATTTGAGGAGAGGGATTGATGTGATAATTTTAATAAGTTGAGTTATTTATTAGGATTTGGGTGAAATGGTCGTGAAAATGATATAGTTTAAGGCATCAGCCCCAAGCATATTTAGAGATAATGTAATGTATGAATATTTCTAATTTAATTTAAATCTTCTTATATATTAATAAAATGAAGAATATGTCTTTCAAGAGCGTTGAGCGATATCTACCGCATCTAGAGGACTGAAATTTCAAAATTAATAGCCCCTTTGCATGAACGTGTGTACCTAGAAACTGAAATTTTAAAATGGTTTTATTTTTAATTAATCAAAAACTTGGCTGAAAGAAATAAAAAAAGCGTTTGTTGGTTTGGAAGCAAATAAAAGTATTGACAGGAGTAACCACGCAATGGATCATGACTAATTCCGGGTACTTTTGTAAATAATTGATAAAATAGCTGTATTTTTGGATTATAAATATAAAAAATATCAGTAATTAATAATAATATAATCTGACTTTTGACTATTACGTTCCGAGTTCACAGCATATAATAATAGTTTTCAAACAAATTTTAGTGAATGGAAAATTTTCATTCATTAATTCCCCTTAAAATAAAAAAACCTATATTTATTATTATTATTACTGTTATTATTTTAATTATTACTATTATTATTTTTATAAAGACAAAAAAACTAATACTAATATTTTTCATGTTAAAAATAATGTTTGTTTAAACGATTCAAATTTTTGTCTACTGAGATGCATTAGATTAAGTGAAATGTTTATAATATGTAATACTTGTGAATGTGTGGAATGCCCAGACTTCCACCGTGGTTCGGATCCCACGTTAAACTGTAGGTCCTCCATTTCATCTCACAATCATCCTACCATTAGAGTAAGTGCGTATAACCCGAGCGGGTAGTAAGACGCGGTGCTAATAATAACAATAATATTAATATAATATGTAATAGGACTGTTTATTTATTTTAAATGAAGGGTTTATTACAAAGACACTGACAAACTTAACAAACATCCGAACATGTTCAAAGTTTCCCTCGCCTGTGCTCACGGATATGAACTCGTGCTTGGATACACTTTGCGGTGTTTGCTTTCAAAGCTGAACTTGACACAAAGCACCAGTTCAAAGGACAGAACACAGACCTAAGGCTAACAGATGATAACAGTCGCATAGAATTGCCGGCGGAGAAATATTTAACTCGCCTTAACTGTCGGAACGTTTACTACTTGAGTCTTTGTTAACGAGCTGCAGTAAGAATTAACTTCAGGAAATTAATAAACTAAATTAATTTTTTCGTTTATTTTAAGTGTCAAAAAATTATTTGAAGTAGTACTTATAATTAAGGTGTGGACGGAGGGAACGTGAAAAAAATATATTTATGTGTGTGTGTGTGTATGTTTTTCAGTTTTTACATAAAAACATTTTTTGTTTCAAATTAAATCAGATATTTCGCCAATAAAAACATAGAGTTTAATTTTCCTCACACGGTGATATCAACATTTGTTGAATATATGTGAAGGGTGTTCTGGAATTTGATGACAACTTTTTATCTTTATTTAAAAAGTTCCTCATATAGTGCCGCTAGGCTCATGAGAGATAGTCAACAACTGTTGTTATCAACATGTGGAGAAAATTAAACTTTATGTTTCTACTAAAGCAATGTTTTATTTATTTTGACAAAAATAATATTTTGCTATTAAATCTGGGAAACCTATTGACCTTTTCTCGCGTCCCCTACATTCCCACTATAAGTTCGAAATGTGAATTTATTAGGTACAAATGTAGTACTTTTTTTTAGCATCGCGTCTTACTACCCTTTTGGTTTATACACTTATGTACTAATTATTCTGATGGTTTTATGGATTATGAAAGTTATATTTATAGGAAATGTACACTCATTTGCGTTTAGATAGCGAGTAAAACCATTTTGAAAAATTACCAGTACACCAAACTGAAATTATAACCTTGTTCATATATTATATAAACCCGACTATCGGTTTATTCAAAGTTTTAACCAAACTAGACATAGAACTAACTTTGAAATAAATATTATTATTATTATTATTATTATTATTTAGTACCGGGTCTTACTACCCATTCTGGTTATACGCTTTAAGTGCTAATCACGCTAATGGATTAGGAATTAGGAAGGTTGAATTAAAGGAAGGGAACCCGCATTTGTGTGGAGGGAGAGTGGAAAACCATTTAGTAAACCCCCTCCCCCAGTTCACCCGACCGAGATTCGAACCTCGATCTCCCCTCCTCAGCAGTCGAGCTCAACACGACTAGTGCGTTATCCAACTACGCCACCGAGGTGGATGAAATAAATATCAATTTTAAAATTATCATTGGATTCTAAAAAAACAACTAAATGTATATATATCCCCCCCCCTTTTTTTTAGACACATTGACATCAATCATCCCAAATATTACGTTCTGAACTATTTGCAAAATACACTTTATATTGTTTTTGCTATAGTACACATTTTAATACGTTTAAAATAAAAAATAAAAGTGCAAAACAAACAAAACCAATAAAACTCCACATATTTCCAGTCAGCTATCACTAAACACAAAATAAATTACTATTCTCCAAATAACCTTAAACTGTACAAACGTTTCATTTATTACTTTTTATGAAACTCAGATTCCAATTTCAATTTGGAACGTAAATCTGGATTTGCTATCAATCGATGGTGCCAACGTTTCTATTCACAGCTCAGTCATCCATATCGCTTTAATGCTCAGCGGTTTAATACTTAGAACAACCGAAATAGGAGTTTTTACAATAAATAGAGCCTAGTTGAATGCAGCCAATTTATTCGATACAAATTTAAATACAAGTAATGTTAGAAAAATATTGTAAATTGTTTTTTATTGCTTTAGGAAGGGTACGTTCTATTGTGTAGTTTATTTATCCATGTTAATAAGAAAACTTTTTATAGTAAATGCATTAATGTCACTCAAACACGCTATAATTAAAATTGGCCAGATTCATTATATATATATATATATAGGTGTGTGTGTGTTGAACCATTTTATTAATTAAAAACAATTACTCTTGATTACAATAATTATTGATCTGTGTAACATGACATTTTTAAATAAGTAATATAGAAACCAAACTATTAGTGCAGTTTTATAAAAATAGGAACAAGTTGATAGTGTTGATTCGCTTTATTTGCTGAGAAAGCATAGAAATGTTCTTAAATATAAAATTTGAAAGAAATAGTCAGAACAGTTCTAATATAGTCGAAAAAAGCATACATATAAATAAACATCATGACAAAAATTGTTTTAATAACAAGCCACATAAAAAGTAAATTTTGTTCAATATCTTAAAATAGAAATATCACATTATTTTCTCTACACTTCGTCAGTCAGATGATGTCGAAAAATGATAACATATTTATATAAATATACTATTGATAGCTGGGAATATGACTTGATGTTTAATTTTGGCAATGAAAAAATTTGTTAACACACCCTTGATAGAGAAACCATTTGCTTAAATTGTTTTAAATTATTTTCAGTCTGTTTTGAATGATTAACAAAATGCAACTTGAGAACTTTGACGCCAGGCTATTCACGGTTTTAATTATTTTGAGCCTCAAACATGATGATCTAGTGGCTGTTTTATACATGCACGTAAACAGCTTTGCATTAGCTCTTCAATAACGGACCCGAACAAAGAGCTGTATGTCATTGTTTTAGCTCTAACACGTCATGTTTTTGAATAAATGGGTTCTACGCAATTTTAATTCTAGTTGGGTGTAAATTTTGTATTTTCATTTGCCTGGAAAATAAATTTCAATGTTATCTGTGTTTAAAATTGTTAAAAGAAACTTATAATTTTAACCCAACATTATCTTATTGTATAACAATTACAAATGCCTTTTTATTAATTTATATTATATACATTTGTATTTCCAGGAGCATAACTAAGTAGTTGTTCACATCTGGTAGCTCTGTTAATTATATTTTTTTAATGTTACCTATACAAATATCTGCAGGCGAGTTGCTGCCATAAGAGTTGTTTAACTCTGAGGAAACAATTGAATTGCAGCCCACATTTTTAGAGCCACGTATGCATTGCGGCCCGGGCTGTTGACCGAACTTAACTTAAACTAACCTAACAAATCTTCAAATTTTTACCAAAACAATTGAACGACAAGAATTGAGGAAGTTGGGATATTACGAGGGATGTCGACATGAGACGATGATAGTTTATATCTGAAATTTAAGACAGTGTGATAGAAAGCTCATTGCTAATTAGGTGGACACAACTCATACCTCTCTCTCAAGTGAGTGGGGAGCTACTCATACCTCATACAGTTCGTACGTGTTTCTCAAAAAGCCTGGCCGTGATTCGTACACTATTTCAAGATTAGGGCGCAGTTCATCTACACAGTTACAAATTGACTGATCATCGTTGATTATTAATATTTATAATCTTGTTTCTCCTCGTCATATAATCGAAAATAATGTTATATTTGTAATCGGTAGTTTCTGAACCTAAACTTTAATTTTGTTTGGAAGAACAATATAGAAATTTCAAACATATTTATTTACGGTAAACATTAATAAAATTTTACATTATTATTTTTGTAATTCTATGATATCGATACAACCTATTAAAAGTGACAGATGCATAGTACAGCATGACTTGATCATAAATATATAAACTTAGTTTTATGTAACCCTAGTAACTTACCTCAAATGTATTTTCTACCAAAATCATAATATATATTCATCTTTTGAAATTCAAATTATTCACTTACTATAGAAACCTAGATAACCTTGGCTTTTGACAAAGCATTTTATATGAGACATGTTTATATTGTTCACTTTTAACAAAATTCTATAAAGGGGGGGGAGGAGGGGCTATAGAGAATAAAGGTATATAATTTACAAAGGTGAATATAGTCCAAAGCACATGGCTTCTCATTATTTATATTCAAAATCTCAAAAACACGCATAAACATACAATGAAAATAGCGCTTCATCCCTTGATGTTTCTCACACTCATTGTTCTCCTAGTCTCACTAATAGAAGACAAACCATTGTAATGTCACCCTATCATTTTCCTACCTTCATTCTCGTTACCGACGTGCGGGCACCCATCAACACGTCTCATCTTAAGAAAGAGCGTCTTATCGTTTGTGAAACAAAGGCAGAAAAAAGCAGCAACGCAACGTAGTGGTGAATAGAGGAAGCTCCGTTGTTGCCACGCTATTACCGACGTAGTGGTGAATAGAGGAAGCTCCATCGTTTCCTTGCCATTATCACATGCGGTGCTCCAAGATTATTCGCCGTGAACAACAAAGGGATTCGTGGACTTAAAATTTAACAACTAGACATGTGAGATAAGATGACAATCCATCTGATCCTTGGTGAATCACAATGTCAGGACAAAATTAGCATCGTGTAACGAAACATCACACGCTTCGGTGGTCGCGCGGTCTAATGCGCTACTCTCGCGGTAGAACAGACTGCCGAGGACGGGGAGAGAGAGGTTTGCATCTCGTTCGGGCGTACTGAGTTTTTTTCACTTTCCACGCGAATGCGGGTACATCTCCTCTAGATATAACCTTTTCTAATCCCTAGAAACCACTAGCTTAATAATTAGTGCATTAGCGTAAAACCCGAATGGTTAGTAGGACGCGATTCTAAGAAAAAATAATAATTGTATATTCAAATTTATTGGTCAAATAAAAACTAGCTAAATTAATGTCTTAACATCGTAGGTTTACTTAAAATAAGAATAAATCGATTTTTACTATAATAAATTATACTAATATAAATATAATACTATTGAATAAAGTAATAATTTAAGGAAAATACAACACGTCTTCTTACTAAAATTTATCACGAATAATCATAAGTTTTAGAAGAAACATTTTTAAATCGACCACCATTCTATCTTATAATTTATATAGTAGAAAATGTAGATTTTCTAATCAAACAAGTTTATTATGAATATATATGTATTGTTAAATGAAATGAACACTTGTTTATAAAATGCTAGGTCTAAAGAACAATAGCAAGTCCTTAAATATAAATGGCAACATATTTCTTACTGGTTAAAATCATCTGCTAGATTGTTAGAAATTCCTACAATTATGAATGAGAAGGAAATGAATCGATTCAATTAGTGTAAAAATGTCCGACTGTACCCGGAATAAACCCGCGCACAGGTTGTAATTTTGTAATTGATCGGATTCTATTCATCTGGGATAATATTGGGAACACTTCTTCCGTATCAATTTGTGATACATAAGGTTAAAAGTAAATTAATATTTTTAACGATCGACTTTACACTTTCCTTTTGGAAATGAAAAATACTTAAATATTGAATATTTCATAAATTCAATTCTGTCACATGTTTTAATGATAATTTAATTTTAAACTGTTAGATTAATAATCAATCCAATGTTCACACAAAAGATTTCTACTGTTAATTCTAAGCTCAAATACCAGATATCCGCCTCGGTGGTCGCGTGGTCTAACGCACTACACTCGCAGTAGACTAGACTGCCGATGACGGGGAGATCAAGGTTCAACCTCGGCTAGGTGTGCTAAGGGTGTTTTTTTCCTAAATTGCTTTCCATTCTCCTTCTACTAAAATGCCGGTACACTTTATTTTAAATATAACCCTCACGATCCCTAAAACCATTATCTAAATTATTACATAAGCGTTTAACCTGAACGGGTAGTAAGACACGGTGTTAAAATAATAATAGTAATAAGTCTAGAACTATAGTTTGTTCCCTTAAAATAGTTCAAGCCAACATTACATAGAAAAATTGGTAGTAGATTATTTTTGAATATATATATATATCATAAAGGCAAGTTTTCACGTGTCATTTTCAACGAATCATTTTTCATGAAGATGAAAATGAAGGGAATTTGTTCAGATGTATCATTGGGATGATGATCATGATGAGAATGATCAACTGCCGTTTGCATTTATATAAACGGTTCCGCTTAAAATGAATGCGAGTACTGGTCTGTGAAATATGCGTGCAGTCATCATATAAAAATAAATGAAGATAAGAGCGTCAATAGACAAATTTCACGAAAGGCAGTCGGACGAGTCTCGATGTCAACATGGCTCAAAACTGGAGAACAATCTTTGAGAATTAAATCCAATACAAGGTTACAAGTGGTCGCAGTGTAACGTTGAATTTAAATAAGTATTTACATTAAAAGAAAAATCAATTCAATATTCTTTGTACTGTTCTAACTGTATATTTTGTTAATATTTTCCAATAATGATCATTACAAATTGAAGAAAAGTAGAATTCCTTTCTACTTTTAATGAAAGCTTTAAATAATGATCCAGTCTAATGAAATGAGTGCTCTGGCGTTAATTTTGTATTCATTTTCAATGCTTCATTAAAAATGACACGTGAAAACTCGCCTTTTGTTTTAAAATAGGTCATTAGCTACAATATGGTACCACAAATTATAGGTTTTTCTGTTTATTTATGTTCAAATATGAATTGAAGACGACCTCAAAGATAATTGCCTAATCAGGACACTTGTGGACTTTGTGACAAAGGTTGGTTTACTAAATTAAGTTTTCCGGTCTTCTTTTTTCAGGCTAGCAATTGTTCATTTCATCTTCTTTAACATTAGCATCACGTTTCCTAACAATCAAGCCAATAATAAGACTAACATCAGAGTTAATTATATACTGTTGTTTGCACTCCGAATTCATACCAGACAGTCTGTGGTTCAATCCTGACCAGAGGGTAGATTCTCCAATAATCGCTCTTCGGGCACACTCAAATTGAGTAATAAGGTATACTGGTCAGCAGACATTCAATTAGGACCCACCTGAATTAAGGAATTAAGTATACCTGTCAGCAGGTTAACACGAATTGAGGAACAACATGTTATCACATTAAACTCCTAACCCATAAACTAAACTAACCTAACCTAATTCAACTTAACCTAACCTAGCCTAGCCTAACCTAACCTCCATGTCTCATTTTGAACAAAGTCATTATAATTCAATTTTTACCCCTCAGTTCGTGTAAAAGGGTATTACCGAACTCGGATGAGTGGTTTTACAGTTCGTGTGCAACGGGATCTTCATGCTTTCTTCAAGAAAGTTCTGATGGAATCTCTTTTAATTAACTCTCATTATTTGTCCCCGAGTTATATATTGCACAGTTTAAAGGGAAGCTGGAAGAGTACATTTAAATCAATAGTTAATCGAATGTTGTCAAAATGTTTACAATAAAAACCTATCACTATTTTGTATAAGGGGGTAAATGGGCAAAGGGGACAGCCTTATCAATACTGGTATACCTTAGAGGGGGAAATAGGATTTTGTATGCCAGCTAGTCCTAATTAAGGCGGTCACATTTTAATTGTCCTCCACTCTTTGTCCACGAGAATACAAGCATATTTTCCCCGAATTATACCTTTATTTATCTCTATCCTATTAGTGTAAATATTTTGACTTCCAGGATGGTTGATAGGACATGGTGCACAAACTCCAAAGCTAATTATAATGTCACTAATGTTTTCATGGAATGAAGACCTACTGTAAGATGAATTTTTGTATTTAACATTATTTTGATGTTACTACTAGTGAGATAGATATTATATATCACATGCCAATAAACTCTGTGATACAGTCGGTAAAAATCGTAAATTTACACGAACACTATTGCACGTGGATCATTTCTGATTAAACCTTAATGGAGATAAAAAGTTATTAGAAGTTCTTAATACAGAACATAGTTGAAATATTAAATTCTATTTGGATAAAACATGCATTTAAAAGTCCGTTTTTGACCGTTTTAGAATGTCTTCACAGATAAGCACTGTGCACAAATCTTCATTCTGTCATAACAGGGACATACTGTAGTTATTAACAAGAAACTTTGTCGCTTTGTCCCCCATCGTCACCGCGGAAATGTCGAGTAATCATTCAAATACGAATGTACTGAATACATTTCTGGCATATCGTAGGTCTTTTCTTTTCCCTTTTACTCCCATAATACCTCGCGCGAGCTGGGAGCTGAGTTGGGCCCGCTATGAAGCACGCTCTTAAACTCTACTGCGCAGGAATATAGAGAAATAAGGGTGGTTGGTATGTATTGTTGGTGTAAAAGAGAAAAAGGAAGAATAATTTATTATCTTTATATGATAAGTGCTTCGATAATACCGTAGAAATGTATGTATCTATCACTCTACATCTCTTAATTGCAGAACCAGCTAAATTGCATTGATATTATTAAAAAAAAAACAATAATAGAAACTATGGGGCGAGCCGTAACAACACAACATGACGGCCTGCCATTATTCCAATATAACTTGTGTGCGCGTGCGCACATCACTTTTCATTACTGTTCCACCCTTAAAGTTGTGTGTCTAACTTCACCAGCTGCAGATATATTTTTTTTTTTGTCCAAGGCAACACAACGCAAGTTCCGAATGAAAGGACGTCGGGCTAAGAGCGGAAGATTACCAAAACAGTACCCTACACAAATTACTCCGACTGCCAACTGGCTCTAAAGACGAACGAGCTTCTGAAGAGGATATTCTAATCTTTGGAGTTGTACAAACGAGTCGGAGCTTCATAACGCGACGCAAATAACAGAGAAACAAACGACGGTGTAAGATGCGTCTTATCTCGGTTGTGGTTTTAGGCGAACTTTTCAGGATTAGTGCGGCAATAAAATGCGGCATAGACAATTACACAGGTACGAAAGTTAAATGCCAACCGGGAGAAATGTCTGGTTTAATGTGCCAAGCGCTTAGACGCTAAGAAATTGTCACCTGCTTAAGCGAAAGTCACATGCTGTGATAATGATAATATAAATCTCCTTCTTCTGTGTCGAGATTAAGTGATAATATTTTGCCTTCCACATATCACACTCGGTTTATTTTAGTACCGTGTTTTACTACCCATCAAGGCTATACGCCTACGTATTAATTATAATTTTGATTTCCAGATTTGAAAAGTTATGTTTATATAAATGTCACCCACATTTACGTGGAGGGATAGCGGAAATAATTTTGTAAAAACCACCTTCAGTACACCTGGCCTAGGTTCAAACCTTGATCTCCCCGTCTTCAGCAGTCTAGTCTACTGCGAGAGTAGCACGTTAGACCATTTGCCACTAAAGTGGGACGCAGACAGTTCATTCATTTATTGATAATATTTATAAGATTAAAATTTTATAAAGGAAGAATGTTTTGGATAGGGATACCATGAATTTTAATTTTAACGCGAGACGATTTCACCAATCGTACCATGAAGCTCTTCCACGAGCCACGGCGATATAATACGCAACAATAAGAATTTACCGATGAATTTCGCAGTTATTTTAGTAAGCTATATATTTATTAGTGGGCCGGGAAAAGGAAGACTTACAAGCTCTACAAATATGGCAGCCATCAAGTTGGGACGGGGGGGGGGGGGGGGGGGACGCAAGAAAAGGGCAGTGTTTTGTTAGTTTTTAATGGCAATTTATCTTTTATGGAATAAATAAAATATTACTCCTGTACAAACATAAAGATTAATTTTCTTTCCATGATAATATTAACAGTTTGTTGAATATCTGTCATGAACGTAGCGGTATTAGATGAGAAACTTTTTAACTTGAGAGAAAGAGTTGTCAATAAATTCCAGGACACACTTGACAAATATTCAAGAAATTTTGAGGTTATCATGTGAAGAAAATTAAATTCTATATTATTACTGGAGCAATATTTTATTCATTTGGGCCGGAAAAAATGTTTTACCGTGAAAACTGCAAAAACCCTGATTTGTCACGTCCCGTTTCATCCCAACTTAGTATACTTTCATAAATACAACTTTAACTGTGTTCCTGTGTAAGCTAACAAGGTGAAAGGAAATATTGATAGTAGTAGTCAATTTTATCCCGAGGCCATTTCAGTTAAATTATTGATGATTACGTCGCTATTCAGTCCAATTAAAACATCGGATTTTATTTCCAACTGATATGAGCAGAAATGCTTCTAAATTATAAGACTTAGATCGGAGTTTAGTTTTGAAATACTTAAATTTAATTATTTTTTTAAATTTAATATTTAGCACCGCGTCTTACTACCCGTTCGGCTTATAGCTCTAAGTACTAATTACGTTAATGGATTTAGGAATTGGGAAGGTTGAATTAGAGGAAGTGAACCCGCATTTGCGTGGAGGTAGAGTGGAAAACAATTTAGGAAAAACCACCCCCAATTCACCCGACCGAGATTCAAACCTCGATCTCCCCGTCCTCAGCAGTCGAGCTCAACACGACAAGGCGTTACACAACTACGCCACCGAGGCGGGTAAATTTTTAAAATGATTCTTCCCCTGATATTAGTGTAAATTATAAAGATAGTAATGTCTGTTTCCTCCAAACAAATGGTTAATGTTTTGTTTTAGACAACAACACCAAGACGCAACAAAGGGAATGGATTCACCTTTAATGCCATTACATCGAATATATTTTAAAAAATGTGTATTATGGGCATTCTCAGACTTATTCACTGGAAATTTCTAGTAAAACAACCTTTTAAAATCGAATGTATAGATTTATTTTAGTAGAAAATAGATACAGCAGCCGGGTAGGGATGTGAACAAAGTTTCGATACTTTACTAATATCGATATTTTCCTTTTGATACTATTATTTTTTTATTCGATACTTATACTGATACTAGTATTCACACTCTGGTTTTAGATCGGTATCGAAAGAAACAACTTTGTTATCTTCACTCATGCTAGGACTAAGAGATGCTTACTATGGTGGTTGAGGAGGAAGAATAAAATTTCACTATTTCTCAATTCTCACTTATTTTCCGAATGACAAACAACTCTAGAATTCAATCTCGTTTAGCTCATAATAATTATTGGCTGTTCTTTCCTTTTTGTTTATTAATATAGCCCGATGCCTGACAGCGCAAGTGGCGACAGTCGCTTACTACCCCTTCCTTTATCAATGAGCATGTTTATCGCAAACTAAGCAAAATAAGAATTTGTATATCTTAATCATTATAACTTAATTTTAAACTTTTTTTAGAAATTATGATGCAAAAGTAAAAATTATTATTAGTACTTGATAACATTTTTTTTTCATATTAATATTTCGAAACTGATACTTATGTTAAGAGATAAATTTTCTTAGATACTTTTAATGATCCTTTTATTTCGATATCACAACCTTATGTCCGGGCTATCCTCTGTACGAGCATCCTGATTAAAACCACCACCTCACGTGACAATGTTCACACCTAACAGTCCTGTCTGGTTTGAACCCCGACGACACAGACAACATGCCACTCCATACCACAAGAACTATTATACCCCACTAGTATGTGCTACAGTAGCCCCATGGCTTCTTTGGTGCTTACTGACATCTGACGGCTTTAAAAAGTTACCAGACCAAATTAAGTATCCCTACGCCGAACCAAGAACTGCAAAAAACATGTGTTTAGCAGCTGTCACTTCTGAAATCAAAATTTAGGTATATACCTAAATGTTGACTGTTAGAGTCAGCTGTGACTGTCAGTCGCACCAAGAAGACTACTGTATATACCTAAATGTTGACGTAGAAGTCAGTGTGAGCTGCCAGTAGCACAAAGAGCCTGGCTATGTATATACCTAAATGTTGACTGTCAGAAGTCATGTTGAGCTGCATCAGCACCAAAGATTTGATATACCTAATGTGACCGTCAGAGTCAGGTAGCTGCAGTCAGCACCAAGAACCATGGCTACTGTATATACCTAAATGTTGACCGTCAGAAGTCATGTGTGAGCTGCCAGTCAGCACCAAAGAAGCCATGGGGCTACTGTAGCTAACAACAAGATAATAATAAAAACAACCGCATTTTATATCCACTTACAGCATGTGAAGTGACGTAGCATTTATCAAAGAGGACAACAAAACAAGCCCCCCCCCCCATCCTCTTCAGTCGACGGAAAACAAGCCATTACAAGAAGTGGCAAAACATCCCTGAATATATGATAGCTGAAATACACTCTGAAGTGAAAACATCAACCCGAATACTCGTAAGGTCGAGTGGCTCCATTTTGTTCACGTGTTACATCTTGGGAATTGTAAAGGGGAGTTTACACTACTACAAAAAAAAATAACACGTTGTTAAACAATATTGTTTTGTAACTTGTTGCATTTGAGAGCTATTCAACAGTGCCCGTAAACAAGTTGCAGTCAGTCTGAATAATGACGTTGTTAGAGGATGTCCTCTTTGCGGCTGAAGTTTGTGTTGTTGTCAAGGGATGAAATACTCTGTTGGATTCGGCCATCTTTACAAAAAAAAATTAATCTATTTTATTTGCTCCTCAAGCACCCTTTTTGAATTTCCCTCTCAGCTTGTGAAATAAATGTTCTTAATTTCTTCTATCTTTTCCTCTTCAATTTCAAAACCCGGGCTGTGAGCCGCAGCCAACTTTTTGACATTGTAAACAGTCTTCTATTTGTACAAAATGTTAGAAAACAAAAGTTTCTTTGCAATTTACCGCCACCCCACGGGAAACTTGCAACAAGTTGTGAAAACAGGAATATTGTTGTAAGACACCAATGTTTTAAAATAATTTCGATTGAAATACCAACAAGTTGTACTATATTGTTTCAAAATATGTCTTACAACAGGTTACATAGTGTAAACGTCCCTTAAAATCAGGCGTACTAGCTTGGCCCCAGCTGGTGTGGCGCCCCATTTAGGATGGTTGTAAATGTTTTCTAGAGCTGAGCGAAAAACAGTAAGTGATGGTCAGTGCTTAGCTAATCTAACCTAACCTAACTGAACCTAACCTAACCTAGCCTAACTTAATATAAAGCAAAAATATTGGTGGGCCAAATTTATATATACTCGCAGGTCTATTACGGTATGTGTTTATAATCCTCCTGGTCAGTGACCTTGGCCATAATGTTATGCGCTATTTAAAAAAAATATTTAGGCTCTTTAAAATTGTTAGTGCTGTTTGTTTTCCCCCACGACTTACTTTCTGTATTGGGTTGTACGAATACATCAATTACGATAATCAAATAGGGATGAGTAAGGCAGAATTTTAGAGGGTATGTACCCGCATTTTCGTGGGGGGCAGAGTAAGAAACCCGATCTCCCTGTCCCCGGTTAACATGAGAGTGACACGATCAACGTTGCGAGACCGCCCTGGAATTATTACGGGATGTTTTATTCATGGAGGAATTTAACATGCAAATTTAAACCCGTAGGTTATATCGCAGCTCGACTTACCAAATAGAACATTTGACCGATGCGTCTGATACCACACATGGAACCCTATATCCGATGTATCTCACTAATTTGATAGCAAGGCGTCATCTTAACAACTCTCTATACATAATTTCCCAGAGTGTGTGAATGTGTACTGTTCCGCACCTTCATGAAGCCCCTCTATATGACCTTGAAAGCTGACATTTTTCAAACTCAATATTACAGACCAAATGACAGGCAGGAGCCTACGAAGACGGAATATTCTATTATTTATTTTCTGTCTGTAAGCTTGTCAATCACCGTCCGTCCGTCTGTCTGGTCTGTAAGCTTGTCCATCCGTCCGTCTGTCTGTACCTCAGCCTAAGGTCGAAACAGTTTTACCGATTGGGTTAAAGCTTGGTAGGCTATTTAAGTTTTTTATAACATTCGCCGAAGAGATTATGGACTTGGATATCTGACCCTAAAATTAAGGGCAAAAAGTGATAAACTCGATATTCTCAAAATCTGCTTTAACGATTTTAATTAAATTTTGTCTTTATGTATTGTTTACCATTACGGAAAAAATGGCAACTCTTATTTTACCACGAAAAATGAATTTATGGGTAATTTACATAAGCGTAAATTTCCAATTTTGATTAATTTTGTGCAACTGAACTACTAAAGTTGTAGTACTATTGAAAATTAAAGATAACATTTAAATTATGTATATATTAAACTAATATTTTATAGAGATTTTTTTTTTTAAGTGGGTTGCTTTAAAAAGAGTAAATTGATTTCTATGCCAGTTGGTGGACAGAAATGTTCCTCTTTTTTCCAACTTTCTGTTTCAGCGAATATTATTTCATTTACGATCTTTAATAGAATGGGATGCTCTATTTTAACACCATATTTCTGTAACAATTTCTTTTCTTTGCAAAGATTTACGAGTTTTAAATAAATTTTTCCATTTTTAGATAAAGGAAAGAGAATGTCTGTGACGTGAACCATACTTTTTTTGTTTTTTCAGACAACCATACTTCAAGTTACGTGTTTCTAATTTCAACTCTTTCTAGAAAGTTTAGTATTGAACCAACTTTTATTTAAATAAAACTTCTTTCTTTAAGTGTGGGGTCTCTTTTTTTCTGCTTAGACTAAAAATATAAGCTGTATCCTACTTATTCAAGTTTAGTTTGCCTGTCGCTGACAAGCATATATATGTATACATATTAGAAGTAAATATACTATTTAAAACCACAAGAAGCCAAAACCTTATAAGTGAGAACAAATGCACTACAGGTTAGTACAGTAGTTGGTACCACTTTTTTTTTATTTTTAGAAACGTGTCTTACTAACAATTTATGTATTAACTACAATAATAATTTTAGGGATTAGGAAGGTTGTATTTAGAGAAAGTGTACCTGTATTTGCGCGTAGGGAAAGTGTAAAACTATTTTTTTTTAAACCTCAGTACACCCGACCGAGATAACATGAATCTCCTCGTCATCGGCAGTATAGTAGCGCCTTGAACCATACGGCCATCAATAATCGGATGGTAGAGATTCACTTTCATTAATGGAATCCTATATTCTCTACAGACGAATGCTGGCTCTTTCCTTAAAATTCATCCTCATCTTTTGACCTTAGTTTCGGTTAGTGTAGTTGTGAACAGCCGTAGAATGAACTAAAATTATCAACACTAGCAATACATATTTAATATTAATGATAATTTATTGAAAACATATAAATAAATAATATCAAAATGATAAATAATAATCTTAAAAGACGGTCTCAAGGAATGTTTGGTTTGGAATGTATACGATATAAAAACAATCCTAGCACATGCGATTTTGATAGATTTTACTCTCCGGGTTGGTCAGGCGCTTTAACCGCTCGTATAATTCCATCAGTTTCATTTTTTTTTAATCACAAACGTGCATTGTAGCATTTTAAATATGATCCAAGCTAGTTTTATTTTATGTTTAGTCATATAATAGAGAATTTGACATGAAATGTTACACAGAGGATTTAGTAAGCTGTGTCGTTACATTACGTTAACTTTTTTTTTTTTTTTTCAAAAACTAGATACAAAATGTTTCATGAGTTGATTGTGTCACGTTGTCTCTAGAATGTTATTTCAAATTGCCTGCAGCTACAAATATAGGGACAGCCCGTAACCAACCAACGTCAAGCATAAAAATGAAATATTCAAACCATGTTTCCAGCATGGATTTCAATAAACAAACAATAAGGGTAGACAGGGGTTAAACCCCTATTAAAACCGAGTAAGGGAGGGAAGAATGCAGACTTAGCCCCACAAATAAACATAATCAAAACATAGTTTATTCGTAGGTAATTTGAATTTGGAGCGCTCAAAGGGGACGTTTTAGTGATGTATTAAAGACTTTGCTGCAGTGAGTGTACAAAATGTGTCCACAGTTAGTCAACTACCAGTCGTATCACTTATCAAACATAATACAAATGCAATATTAAACAGATTTTACCACTTTTTTACAATTATATTAATTTAATTCTACCCCTGTACGCATCTTAACCGGGTGATGGGTGGTGGGGGTAGAGGGCCCCAAAATTGTCAGTGTAACGGGCCTCAAGATTTCTGTCACCGGCCCTTGCGTATCTACAATTGAAACCATCAATCTCATAAGTATTCTTACCATTATTAGGTGTTCTGTCTTACGACAGGTCCATTCCTTTTGTCAGTGAACTTTGACCGCCAATGAACCCTGTCCTCTGCCTCCTTCAGCTCCCAGAATGTTCTTCTTTCCTTCAAGTCATCCAATATTTGAATCCTCCTCCTTCCTAAGCTCCTCTTTCCCTCAACCTTTCCTTCTATGACGTCGTACAGAAGACAGTTCCTCCTAAGGATGTGTCTGATCCAGTTTGCTTTGTACCGAAGAATCACATCAAAATGGTTCTCTTCTCACCCACTCTTCTTAGGACTTGTTCATTTGTCCCCTTGTCTGTCCACCTGATCTTCTCACCCACTCTTCTTAGGACTTGTTCATTTGTCCCCTTGTCTGTCCACCTGATCTTCTCACCCACCCTCTTAGGACCTCTTCATTTGTCGCCTTTCCTCCCACCTGACCTCCTCAAACAAGCCTTCCTAAGCCCATCGGCGGATGGTATTAATTTGTGGCAAGTTTGGACCTTCCTGTAAATGAGGCTATTCCCGTTGTGTGTACAAATCATTACTATAGTATCTGCTATTGCTCGCGTACGACAACCACCCCGAAAGGGGGTGGGTTTGTCCACAAGTGGTCATTATTAATGGTGGCGAGTTAGGGATGCCCCACTGATTTACGGCCTTTGGCAGTTGCGCGTTACAAGGCTCCGTAGAGGCCGGCTACTCATATTCATAGCTTAGTTCCAATCACGGGAAGTAATTATACGCCCCATCGCCCGATATAAATGTTATCAATAATAAGGTGACCCGCTTCAGTGGCCGAACAGTCTAAGGCGTCACTCTCGTGTTAGACTGGCCGGGGGGAGACCGGGGATCGAGTGCCGGTCGGGTCTAACGAGTGTTTTTTTTCTCCCCTTAAATGGTTTCCTAATATCCTCCCACAAATGCGAGTATATTAACTCTAAAATGCTTCCTTCCTCATCTCGATTAGAGCAATTAAAAATATACGTATAGCCTGAACAGGAAGTAAGAAAAGGTGATAAAATTATAATATTAATAGTTTTACTAAGGTGTACGTACGTTGTACAGTCTGACTGTTTTATGAAGATCATTATTTTGGGATGAATACAAAAATATAATATATTTATTTTCCTAGAGTCCTATACCACGCCTTATGTTCTGTTTCTGTAATTTTAATAGATCAGGGTGTCAAATGTGGAAATTAAAATAAATTTAATGATTGTTATTAGAGTTAGATATTTTACATTCGATAAAGATTTTTCCTGTGGGTTCAGAAAGGTATTTTAACCAAACCGAGTCGATATTAGCCAATAAACTGTATCAACGGTTTAAGTGAAATAAATCATTTAATCTCGAGCGGTGCCTATGAAAAGTCAAGATTTAAGTCAACGTTCGAATTACTGTTCAAGCCCTAAAATTATTGGTGTTAATGCTAGGTGTGAAGTGGTAAGTGTGTAGTTCTTCAAGCAGGGTTCAATTATTTAATTCGGTTTATGTTTTAAAATATATAGTTATAATTACTTCATTAGTTACAAAAATAATAATAAATATTTCTTAGTTATTAGTAGAAATAGTAAGATAAACGCCAGGACATGTTAGTTTGTAATGATTAAATGAACAACAATTTAAATTATAACCCCTAGATAGATAACTTACTCATAAGGCCAAAATATTTACTATGATTATTATTAGCACCGCGTCTTACTACCCTTTCGGGTTATATGCACTTACACTAATGTGTAATGGTAGGGTGATTGTGAGATGAAATGGAGGACCTACAGTTTAACGTGGGATCCGAGCCACGGTGGAGGCCTGGCATTCCCCACATTCACAAGATGTCTTGTCAGAGGTGAAGGAAGGGTTTGGTAATCAGATAAATCTGTGCCGGGACCGAGGATTAAACCCGGCCGCCTGCACAGAAGTCCGACACCTTACCCCTCGACCACCAGGTCACTTTTGTATCAAAATACATATAAAAACAATCCTCACAAATTAAGAGTTGAAAGGCGAAACTTGGGGGATGAATGATTATAATTACGGAAATGAGCCGATTGAAAAATGACACCTTTACACGGGAATAGAACCCTGGACCATTGGATTAGTACGCCAATGCTCTAAGCACTTAGCTAGCCAGGAGTTTTAGCTTGGCATTTAATCCATCGTAAAATAATTATGTTAAAAAATTACAAATATATTTTAAATAAACTTTGCTTTCCAGTGAATTTTAAATTGGCTCTAATACTCAAACAGAAAATTTACATTTAGATTATATCGTGAAAATTACACTAAAAAAGTTAAATATTTCAACCCGGCTAGTACTAGTTTTTTTAAATATTTGACTTTGTCATATTTATGATATCGAGCTATATAGACCTAACACATTTTGTGTCCAACATAAAGTTAACTTTCTAAAATATTTGACAACTGCTTTAAATTTAATTTATGCATCAAGCGGAAATCATTTGTGACAATCAATGTAATGTGTTTGATGTAATCATGAAAGTCAACCAAAGAGAATAATCAAACAAATTCAATCATTCATAATAAAATAACACCTTTATCAAGTGATTCGCTTTGAAATGATTCAATTAGGACCTTCCATCAACATCCCTGTGATTAGAATAATTTAATATTATATCTAGTGGGTTTTAAAGTATATCTTACCCAAAACAGATTTGTTTATTAATAATATTAATCATGTTTTATCGGTATTTTTGTAATATTCATTCTTAATATAGAGTATCTTGCAACAAATCAATTTGGGACCATTTCGATTAATTTATTCCACATATATTTTTAAAGGCTCACAAAGTGAGAATAATTTTTGAATTTTGAAACACACCAATAAAATACTTAATATAAGCCTAAATAATTTTACTCGTTGATATTTATTTGTTATCATTATAAAATAGTTTATTTAGAAATATACTCAAACAACTTTAAGATGTAATAAACTCTACGATGTAATGCACATACTTTCTCTTTTATTTTGTTTTTTGTACTGTGTCTTACTAACCGTTTGGGTTATACAATTATGTACTAGGTCCCCTAGTGGTTTTAGTGATTAGGTAGATTATATTTAGAGGAAGTATACCCGCATTCGCGTGAAAGAGGAGTGGAAAATCGGCTAGGAAACCCACCCTCATTGCACCAGACCGGGTTCAAATCCCGACCTTCCGTCTTCAGCGGCCACCAAAGCGGGTGACTCTCTCTCTCTTTTATCTTAAAATAGAGACAATTACGATAAAATACTCGTTAGTTTTAAGAAACTAAACAATTAACATTGTTGCATAATCACGCTATAAGTAAATCATATTACACTGACTGTTACAGAAACATCGAAAACAAATATTAACCTTTCTAGAACCCTCAGTCATTAAATAAGAATTTCCATTTGATTTTTATGGATACGAATATTATTTTAATTCGTTAGAGCTGATTTATTATTTTCTCTTTTTGGCTATCAGTAAATTACCATAACTTTAGGTTTAACCTGCTTCGGTGCCTACATGGTTTAAGGCATCACTCTCGCAATAGATTAGACCACCAATGACCGGGAGAGCAGGGTTATTATTATTATTATTATTATTATTATTAGCACCGCCTCTTATTATCCGTTCGGGTTATACGCACTTACACTAATGTGTAATGGTAGGGTGATTGTGAGATGAAATGGAGGACCTACAGTTTAACGTGGGATCCGAACCACGGTGGAGGCCTGGTATTCCCCACATTCACAAGTTGTGATTAATACACATCTTGTCAGAGGGGTTGGAAGGGTTTGGCAATCGGATAAATCTGTGCCAGGACTGGAGATCGGGGTTCGAATCTCGGTATTGAGGTGGTTTTCTCTAAATAGTTTTTCCACTTTCTCTCCACAAAAATGCGGGTACACTTCCTTTATGTGGTGATAAACAAAGAAAAGAATTAGTTTAGGGTTGCTGGTAGATATAAAGTCAAAATACTCTTCGGGAGAACCTTATGAAGATAAAGTATACCAAGTTTAAGTCCGACCGGTAAAATGGTTTCGGCTCCAGTCCAAGGTACAGACAGACAGATCGACAGACAGACAGCATCGCGAAAAACACTTCTTTTCCGCTTTCAAGTGTTCAGGCGATTTTTTTTTTTACAACCGCAATATCCAACTCTCAATGGGGAAAGAAAGAGAGAGTATAAATATCACCAAATATTTCATTTATTCTCTAAATAATTAGGTATAAAAAGTGGCCAATTTTGTTCTAGTCGTATAATTAATATTAGATATATAATTATTTTCAATCAACCTTAACATTTTATAGAAACGTAAACTTACATGCAACTTTATGATAGGGTTGATTAAAAAAGTTGTTTTAAACAAACTTTGTTATTCAATCTAATCACTAATTTTTTTAGACCCGTTTTGATCCTAAAATAAATCCTAAGCTTTTATTAAAATGGAAGCAAAAACGCAACAACTTTTTATTTATTTCATTTGTATTTAAAAGTTTTTTATCTAATTAAGTCTCATCCTAGAAAGCAAGGAATGCTGAACGTAGCTGAAAAGATCTAGTTTATAAACAAACTTCAAAATTTTGAGCAATTTGGCCCGTACAAACTAGAAAAAAGAGAAAGTGTTATGTTAGTCATCATTAGAAAAGTAATTTTTATCTTTCTGTCAGAGTAAAAGGGAGAGGTAATAAAATAGAACATAAGACAAAGAGGAGAGTAAAATCAACGAGGAAAAAAAAAATGTGTGTGCCAAAAAAATGTCACCAACACGTGTAAAGAAAACAGGATCGTAAAAACTTCCGTTACTATCCGTTCCTGGTTTAAATTACACATCGTTTCGGTACACTCCGTTAAATCCTCAGGGTAGCAATAGAGCACAAGGAGATGAGTAAAGGATTAAATACTATCCTGTAGGGTTGGTCTAAATTAATTATTAAGACGGTGAAATTTAAATAAATGTGGAGTAAAAAAAAAATAGGTGATTATTATCTTACTAATATTATAAATGCGAAAGTTTGTGAGTTTGAATGTTTGTTACTCAATCACGCCAAAACTGCTGAACGGATTCGAATGAAACTTTGTACGTTGGTAGAGTAAGTCTTGGAATAACAAATAGGGCTATTCCCAACCTTTGATTTTAAATAATAATAATAATAATAATAATAAATATATGATTATAATGTTATTGAAATAATGTTATTTAAGAATTTGTGATTTAATACTTTGTAATTAAAGTAAATAGTAATTAGTGTGACATAGTTTCATAAAAAAAATAATAGATGTGATTTTAGCTATGTAGTTCGAAAAAGAATATTATTTCATTTGCTTATTTATCTTTCTAATTTTGAAGGTAAAAATTGTAATAAAAATTGAATTTATAATTGATCACTTTTTCTTTTATTACGAAAATTTAAAAGTGAAAATTAAAATATGGCAAAATTATTTACAGCTAGAACTGAGAAAAACGCATAGATATTTGAAAAAAAAAATTTATTTATGACCAAAACAGTTTTGTTAAAAATTAAAAGAGTTTATCAATTATTGTCGGCGAAGCCACGACGGGTAAAAGCTAGTTGAAGATGAATATAGAACATTATGCCAGGTCCTTTAAAATAAAGTCTTTTTATTATTAATTCCCTCTAAGAAGATAATTCAAAAGAAACGTTAGCCACTTGGGTGGCCACATGATCTAAGACGCTACTCTCACTGCAAACTAGACTGTCTATGACTGGAAGTTCAAGGTTCGAGTCTCGGTCGGGTTTACAGAGGATTTTTTCCAAAAATAGCTTTCCACTCTCCCCCCACAATAATTCGGGTACACTTCATAAAAATATAACCTCTCTAATCCCTTAAACCATTAGAGTAATTACAGGTAGTAAGACGCGGTGCTTAAAATAAAATTAAACATTTCCGTCCAAAAGGTTAAGTATTTTTTTTCTTTTTTGTTTACGCTATATTTTATCTATAAGCTCTTCGGGACTAAGAAATTATCTAAGATGTTTTTTTTTCATACCGCCTTTAATTACTCACCTTAACCATGCGCATTTTACACAATTACACTAAAGTACGATTAAATGGGCTAGGGATATGGAGTATAGAGTCTGGAGGGAACAATACATCTTTGGTGCCAGGGAAAAATAGTGTAAGTCAAAAAATGTAACTTGACTTATACTAAAATGTACAGATAAAAGAAAACAAATTTATTTATACTATAAAGATCAATCACCGGAACTTTTCCACCGATAAGGTAGAGTTTGACTTTTACTACTTGTACCAAATACTTTGTACCAAATACTACTTGTACCAAATACTGCTTGTACCAAATACTGCTTGTACCAAATACTGCTCTGACCAAATACTGCTTGTACCAAATACGCTTGTACCAAATACTGCTTGTACCAAATACTGCTTGTACCAAATACTACTTGTACCAAATAGTAGTTCTGGTCAAGGAGAATGTAAAAATATTGACTTCTCATTTGATCTTTTTTTTTACTTATACTCTTTTTCCCTGGAACCAAAGTTTGCAGGCATGGAGAGTGAAACGAAATTTAAGAAAAAATCCTTCCTCATTTCACCCGGCCAGGATTCAAAGTTGTCCTCTCCATCACAAAAAACAACAAACCAGACAATATTTAGGTCTTAGCCTGCCTTCTGATTAATGTGGGTTCCTAATACATTGCATTTATTAATATATATAATTAAGTATTATTTATTTTACTTTTTTACTATTTATTTACTGAGTACTGAATAAATATTCCAACACCTTATAATGTCTGCCCACTGAAATAAGGGTCCGGGTTCGATTCCCGTTGTGGTCGAATATTTATAATAGATAAAATATTGTTTTACCGTTTCAAAATGATAAATTAACGGTCGGTGACTGGATGGTGTGCCTGTCCTAGACGTACGATATATTATAATGCATTTGAACTACTACAGGCTGGAAATGTAATGGACGTAAAGGTGTGGTATATCATTTAGGGATAAAAAAAAAAGCCAACTAAGTATACTCATCTGGGATTTGAACCCCAACCATCCCGTCACCTACAACTAAGATAAGACGTAAAGACACCCTTATGGCACGGGTATTTCTGCTCGCCACACCCCACTGCCCGTCCAGACTGTACATATGTTAATGACTGTAATATGATAGAGAGAAGATTGTACGCCTGGCTACCTGTACGTATGGAGAGTGTAAACCTATTTAGGGATTCGAACCCTTACTATCTCATTGCCTGGAAACCAGACTATATGAGCCTAACATTTATGTCACGTGACTACAGTTGGGGTATTTATTATTTTCGATCCGACTTTAAAAGCTTGATGTTCATTCTTACTACCAACTGTTCCCAGTGTTTTTTTAGCACCACGTCTTAGGAAGTGTACCAGCATTTTTGTGGAAGGAGAGTGGAAAACCATTTAGGCAAAAACGCCCTCAATTCACCCGACCGAGATTTGAACCACAATTTCTCCGTCATCGTCAATATAGCCTACTGCGAGGGTAGCGCCTTAGACCATGCGGTCACCTGAGCGTACTGTTGCCGGCGGTAATTTAACTAAACACGAAGTGGTATATTCTTGTTCACGCAAGTTAAAATGTTATTACTCACAAAAGTTTTAACCGATTTTAAAAAATATAAAATCTTATATTTTAATTAGAAACGTAAGACGTAAAACAAAACAAACAAAAAAACAATCATATATAATACAGGAAGGTTAATTACTATGAATAGTGTTTTTTTTTTTCGATCTGACTCGATTATAATTTTAACTGTCAAGTAGCGCATATCGAAACAGGACAGGAAAAGTGATTAGAGGAAAAATTAATTACAACTAGAATGGGTTTATATCGACCCTTCGCGCTTTAATATGTTTCCCAGCCTGTCACCCACTCGAATACATCACCGGAAAGTTATCCATATGGAAATAGAGGGTAGGTCTTTCAGAGGGTAACAAACGTTATTTTATAAACATTAAATATTATATTGTGAATTCATCCGTTTTAATAAATCGTGTCCTCCATGTCAGACTATGGACGTCTCAAGTTTGGGGGGAGGTGGGGGAAAAGGTCAGTGTTTTGACAGTTTTTGAATACAAACATTTTGTGTGTGTCAAAATAATTCCAATATTTCTCCAGTAGAAACACATAGTTTAGTTTTCTTAACCTGGTGATATCAACAGCTGTTGTTGAATCTGTCAGAGGTATTCTGGAATTTAATGACGACTTTTTATCTTCATTTAAAAAGTTCCTCATCTAATGTTGCTATACTCATGACAGATATTCAACAACAGCTGTTGATATCACCAGGTGAGGAAAATTAAACTCTATATTTGTACTGGGGCAATGGTTTATTTTTATTTTGGACAAAATGTTTTGCTACATAAACTGCAAAAAACCACTGTCCTTATCTCGCGTCCCTTACATCCCCACCTTAAGGAGGCTGCCTGTAAGGGAGGGATGAGTAAGGTTAAATTTTAGAAGAAGTGTACCAACATTTGTGTGGACGTAGAGTGAAAAACCTTTTTATAAAATTACCCTCAATGCAACCGACCAGGATCTGAACCTCGGGTGTGCTTCTTCTAAATTCTACCTCCCTCATTCCTAAATTATACCTGACTCATTCCTAATCCAATAGTGCAATTAGAACATATACTTACAACCCGAATGAGTAACAAGACGCTGAGCTAAAAACAATAATAAATAAAGTGCTATTTGTAGTGACCCGATGCTCGTGAGTTCAAACCCAGACGGGGTCAACGGAGTTTTACAGAGTAATAAAAATCCGTAGCACAACTTCCTTCGGAGGGGATGGAAGTAAAGCCGTCAGTTCCGTGTCGATTTTGTCATGTAAAAGAACCCTGGAATGTAAGTGAAAATAATATTCCCGGTGAAATTGGTAGAGCCTTTCACTCTCGCTCATAGAAATTAGAGTGTGCTCATATTATAATCAGTCGCTTCAGAAAATGCACGTTAAATACCTAAATTATACGCGAAAATATATAGAAGTGGTGAAATTAAGCCTTCCCTTGATACAGGGACAAATTTACTCTCGAGGAACTATTTAAAAGTTAAGTTGGTATGTAAGTCAATTTGTATTATAATCAAATTGAATCAGAATGTACACTTTAAATATCCCCAGTATTAAAAACAAGTCAAGAGAAATCAATGGACATAATGATAGGGAAAGCGAAGATAATGTGATGAATTCCGTTTCAGTGGGAAAATCTTGAACATTCTTAAATATTCTAGAACTTTCTCTCACGTGCATCATCCTCTACACAAGTTTAAAATAGACCAATCACGTACACACGTGTACACTCAGTCTACCCTGAACAGTCGTCGCTTGATCCCGCCTATAAGATGGGTTGTAATCAGTCAAGGTAAGCCTACAAACCCTTTCAGGGTAAATGAAGTGTTCTTCGCTTGTATCGAACTGAAAGATGGCTTTAGTGTTTGGTCAACCTACTGTGGTGATGGCGGCGAGAATTTGTCCCCGAGGCATCATTCGACATATTTCATTCCACCAGTGCGCGATATTTCGGGAAATAGCCCGCCGCGTCAGAGATGAATCGACTTATAGATTTATCATTTCGTTTTTTCTTATATCGTGTTTTTTTTCTCTACCCCCCCTCTAGACCGGAACCGCTTTCATAACTCACCCTTACCATTCCCTTCCAAATCATACCATCACCGTAGCCTTGTAAACCGACAACGACCTTTGTCGGCTGACCTCTTTTTTGGCTCTGGTTGAAGTTTTTTTTTTTTTACGGATTTGCATGGAAAAAATTATGTATGTCCAATGGTGAATTTAAGAGCGTGGATCATAGCAGGCCCTACTCAACTCCCGGCTCGCGCAAGGTATTATGGGAGTAAAAGGGAAAAGAAAAGACCTACGATATGCCAGAAATATTATCAGTACATTCGTATTTGAATGATTACTCGACATTTCACGCGGTGACGATGGGGGACAAAGCGACAAAGTCTCTTGTTAATAACTACAGTATGTCCCTGTTATGACAGAATGAAGATTTGTGCACAGTCTTTAGCTGTAAATCCATTCTAAATTGGTCAAAAACGTCCTTTTAAATTCTGTTTTTGACCCAATTATCATTTAATATTTCAACAATGTTCAGTATTAGGAACTTTTATTAGTTCTTTATCTCCATTGATGTTCAATCATAAATGATCCACATGCAATAGTGTTAGTGTAAGTGCACTATTCATAGCTGACAGTATCATAGAGTTGATTGTGATGTTGTGCATGCTCTTAAATTAGAGAAATAATCTCTAACATTATTATTATTATTATTATTATTATTAGCACCGCGTCTTACTATCCGTTCGGGTTATACGCACTTATAATGTGTAATGGTAGGGTGATTGCGAGATGAAATGAAAGACCTACAGTTTAACGTGGAATCCGAACCACGGTGGAGGCCTGGCATTCCACACATTCACAAGTTGTGATTAATACAAGTCTTGTCAGAGGTGAAGCAAGGGTTTGGTAATCAGATAAATCTGTGCCGGGACCGAGGATTGAACCCCGGCAGCCAGAACAGAAGTCTGACACCTTACCCCTAGACCAAATCTCTAACATGTTGGAACACAAATGAAGACGGATTCTTGTTTCAAATTACAAATACTAAAAATATGCCTTTTTTTTTTTGTTTGTTAAACAACACCAAAATTACATGAAAAGGACCTCTCTAGAACGGCGCTTACACCCATTACGTCCCTGCAGTCGTAATATATCAAAGGGTGTGTTTGATAGAGTTGTGTTCACGTTCAGGTCATATCTTCCTTCCCGCGGTACCACCTTTACAACCCTCGTGGTACCCTATCAGCCCTGGCACCCACAGCCACCAACAATACAGGTCGACAATGTGCACTTCTGTCGTGAAAACTGTACACTCGGTTACAATGGAAGAGGTCACGGCTTTGTCCGGCTCTGGGATGAACAAGAGTTCTGCGGATGCGATAAAATAACAAAAGCATTATTTATCTGGCAGCTCTGACACCAGACTTTGAACTTTTGTTTTTTTACAGGTGCTTAGAATTTGTTCAGATTTTTTTTTCTATTGGGAAAATTTACATTGTTTAAATAGATACAAATAATCAAACAACTAATTTTAAAACGTTTACATCCCTAAAAATTAGCTTTATGATTTTAATTTTTTAATTTTAATGCTTTCTACATTAATTTAATTAAAAAGTGCTCGAATATAATTTGTTTGGTTGAATAAATATATATTCAAGTATTAAGATATTTTATTAAAAGAGAAACCTGCTTATAGTGAGCTCCAGTGGCAGCTCGTAGCTAAAATTAGTGGAGGTGCTGCCCCAGAAAATTTGTAGCTTTTGTTTTAAAATTGTGTAAAAGGAAAAAAAAATGTATAAAAAGAAAATTTATTCAGGAACTTGATAAAATCTTAACATACAAAAAAACTTTTTTACTTACTTTAACTTAAATTGTTACAGCTCAAGCTTGATCTATTCAATTAAAAATGAAATCCATTCTTCTTGTTTTAATTTTGTACAAAGTTCAATAATTTTCTCCTTGATCTCTGAATGACAATTTAGGAAATTTTTCTCCATTGAAAGTACTGAAAGCGCATTTAGTCTTTCTGTTAAATGAAATAACCGAAAAAAATGAATCAAATAGAATTGCTGGAAGCAGAATAATAATCTAATTCTACTCTTCTACACTTTATCACATTCAAGAATATGGTACACGGTTTTTAAGCACAACACACGCTTAGTAAAAAAAAACTTCCTTCCACCATCACTCCAGAGCCGGCACTGTGAGAGCAACAGTGCTCTCTCTCTCTACCTGGCAGTCCCGCCTTCCTCCCCACTCTCCTCCAATGTGCGCATGCACACAACAGCCAAACACCACGTCACTGGCACTGTGAAGCGCACAGCTTCATACAAAGATTGTTGTATCTTTTTCATAAACTGGGAGATGGCTACTGAAGTACTGACATTAAACTTAAGGAATATATATTGTACTACAAAAATAAATAAAGAATTAAAGAAAAAATAACTCATATCAAATGTTATCGATAATATCAAGTAAAAATAGGAGGTGCTGCAGTTCCACAGTGCCTATACACGAGCCACCACTGGTGAGCTCCGAATCCCTATTAATATTATTACTATTATTATTAGCACCCCGTCTTACTACCCGTTTGGGTTATACGCCCGAATCCCTATCAAACCTAGCCATGTTTTTCTAGCACGATGAGATGAAATTAATATCGTATTTCAGAGATAGTTTGTTATCATGTGAAGCTCATTACTCAGCAATATTGAATATATAATAAATATCCATGGTATTATATTTGGTAATAACGCTTTTACCCCCATCTAAATATATTGGATTGAAAAATTACAACTGGAAACGGGAATAGAATCCGGGGCCTTTGACTTCTACTATTGGCAGCATAAAGCCCTCCCTAGTTGAAGATGGCTGCGTTATCTGATAGCTAGTGAGTTTAGTAAAATCATTCATATGAAGCTGACTATTTCCGCACGTCCATCAAAGACTCCGGGGTTCGATTCACGTGTCGAGGTGTAACTTTTCAATTCAAGAATAAAATGTTGAATCTGTTAATCCTAATTCGAGGGTTAAGAACCTAATGTTTATATAAAAATAATACATATAGTTAATAAAAAACACTGGCTAGAGACTAATTTAATGCAAGAGACTTTTTTTTTTAAATTTTAAATGTAGCTTGATGGTAGGCAAATGCTATTCTTCTCTTGTAGCCTATATTAAAGGCCAGTAAATGTGTATCGGCCTTTGTAAGGAAACTATTACAATAGATTATCTGTGTCAAAACCGTTCGAGGAATCTGATATTTTCTTTTTATTGATTGACAGAAATAAGTACAATTTATAAGAGTGCTTGAATTTAACATTAGAGGATTGGTGCTAAAAAAAATAACATGAGAATTGGCACCGTTGCATTTTTGCAACACACTCCATTGTTTTAAATAATAATTAGAAACACATACTTTAATACATAATATTATTATTAAAGCAATATTATTAAATAAATATTTGAATGATATTGTATTTTTGTAAATTTTGTGATAAAAAAAACATTACAGTAATGTTATACTGTTACAAAAAACATAGTTCTAAAATATTTGTATTCCATGAGTTCCTTCTTTCAATTTGTATTTTTATGTTTAATAGCGACCGCACGTGAATAATTACTACAGCAAAATAAATCAGCGTGATATTGCACGAACTATACAATGTAAACATAAGGTGGCGATGAGCCAGACGTATAACATAACTACTGGCGCCGTTGCGTATTCACAACATTCCTACATGGCGCCAGTTAAAACCCCCGTATTACAGTAAAAACAACACTTTTTTTTAATGTTTGATGACAACAGGAAATTTTTGAATACTTAAAGAGGATCCTACCTAATTTCCTTTCATTTTCAAATCCACCTGGTTGCGTAGTTAACTAACGCGCTAGTTTCGTGTTGAGCTCGACTGCCTAAGACGAGGATATTGAAGTTTTAAACCAAACGGGTAATAAAACGTGGTGCTAAATATGATTGTTATTTTATTTCTTTTAAAAAAGCTGTTGCGATAATACAACAGCGCCAGTCCCCGATAGTTAATATAAATTACATATTTTAAATTTATGTTGGAATGATAAACTAGAATATAATATCAATTCGTTCAAATAATGTGTTACGTTACCAAACTTTTATAAGAAAACTTGAACAAAAACTGAAAATTCTGAAAATTAATACACCATTGTGTTCAAGACGAGCTAACATAGCTTATGTTTTGTTTATCTTGAGATTGTAATTATTACTCTTTCGTATTTTTGGGTGCAGATCCCTTTCCTTTTTATCTGTTTTAAGTCTTCACACACACACAAAAAAGAAGAAGTAGAATGAGCAAACATAGTCTTTGTCTGTTTTCTTTTGTGCGTCTTTTATCTACTTTGTTTTATTGTTTATCTTGAACTCCCGTTTTCACTTCCTTCTCTTATTTTCTGCGATACGTTCGATAAGAAACGCTGACTGACTTTGTTGTTTACCTTGTGTTGAGGATTTCAACGAGTTCTCTCCAATCCCGAATCCCATTCCCTTCTCAAAAGAGGAGAAATAGGACAAACACCTTCTTCTCCTCTTACTTATTTCTATACTCGGAGGTTCTCTATTTTGGGAATACAACGGTGTATGTTTATATCTCGTCGACTAATGAAATATAAAACAAAATGATAGTTGTATCAATTCGGCATAAAACAAGTGGTTAAATGGCTAGAGGGGCCCAGACATTTGTACGCAGCCCCGGGTGTATAGGAATATAAAATATAATAATATTTAGCACCGCGTCTTACTACCCGTTCGGGTTATACGCTTTAAGTACTAATTACATTAATGAATTTAGGAATTGGGAAGGTTGAATTAAAGGAAGTGAACCCGCTTTTGCGTGGAGGGAGAGTGGAAAACCATTTAGGGGAAACCACCCCAGTTCACCCGACCGATATTCGAACCTTGATCTCCCCGTCCTCAGCAGTCGAGCTCAACAAGACAAGCGCGTTAGCCAACTACGCCACAGAGGCGGGTTATAAAATATAAAAACAAATAAAACATTTACTGAAAAGAATTCGCAAAAAAATAATTTTTAAACAATTCTTTCGAGTACATATTATTATTTTACCATTTATTAAGGACAAAAGCACATTTGCATTGTAATGAGATGGATGTGCTTGTTTATTTTTACATAAATAATTAAATCTTGGTTGAATATTAGATACTGCAGGACGGAGAATATCTTCAAGGTTTTTCAGAGTTGATCGATATTTTGATTTTATGATCGTCAATTTTATGAGAACGTCGCTTTGCGTAAATATGTAGTACAAAATGGAATAAGTATGTTTAGGAACATTTCAGAAATTGTTGTAAATTCTGTACTAATCGCAAGCCAAAATTCATTTTAACATATTTTTTTATTTTTCTTATAAAACTAAGATTTAAACCTGTGTTGCTTGATAACTTGGTAAATTCTTCTTAAACTTTTGATGGCAGATGATTAACATTCTTAATTTCAATTGATTATGGTTTATCAACCTAGTTTTAAGAACAAAAATTTGAGGATGAATCTTTCTGAAATTTTGTCTCCATGCACTTCAGATGATCAATTATACAGTTAAATCTTTGAGAATGTTATTTTCATTATAAATCATCTGTGACTGTAAACATTTCTAAAGAACCATTTCCCGCCTTATTCTTCCATTAGGTTAACTTTTTTTTAGTAAAATTTTCAATTTAATCTTTTAACGTAAATATGTTACAATTTGTTGTATGTTCACAAACCAAGGCTGCAGTGAAGTCGCGCGGTGCAACATCAGTGAATGCTCCCAGAAACACCTCGGATTCATTACGCGTTTGATTTTGAACTAATTTTTGGTCGTTGCAAGTTCAGAAACATTTTACAGTTGACACATTTTTCATGACCCCCATATTCAGTTACGCGACCCCATTTGGAGTTGCGACCCACATTTTAACAAGTGCCTTGTCTAGAGGAGTCAATAGATTCATAGCGGGATTTATGAATATTTTTTTATATCGTCTTACGCTTTATGTGTTAGATATATTGACGCAAGAATTATTAATATGTACTTGCGGTGTCTACTGGGTATCGAAAGTCACGAAAATGTCACTAATTGAAAGAAAAAAAGTCATAAAAATCACTGAAGAAAAATCACGAATTTATATTTCTGTAAAATTCAAATAACAATCTGGTATAAACCGTTCGTGGCCGATTGTCCGACGCGCTAATCTCGTGTCAAACTAGACTGCGGAAGAGGGGGAGATCGGGGTTCGATAACGGATGGGTGCACTAAGGGTTTTCTCCCTTCCCTCCACACAAATGCGGGTACACTTCCTATAAATTAAGCCTTCCCAATCCTTAACCCAATAGTGTAATTATTAAATAGAAGTGTAACCTAAACAGGCAGTAAGTCGCGGTGATAAAACATATCTAGCATATATATCGTAATGTTACATATTACATTAAAATATTACTATGAGCAAAATTTTATTCAGTCAATTTTGGTTTCAAACATTAATATTCTGACATATTTCATACCACCCGTTTCAGTGGCCACGTGGTCTAACGCGCTACTCTCGTGGTAAACTAGACTACCGAGGACTGAGAGATCGAGGTTCGAATCTCTGTCGGCTGTACTGAGGGTGGTTATTCCAAAATGGTTCTCCACTCTCCCTCCACGCAAATGGGGCACACATCTTCTAAATATAACTTTCCTTAATCTTTCATGTAAATCCAAATTATATGAATGGACACAGGGAAGTTCCGATTTCTGGTAGTCATCCTTCTAGATTTCCGCTGTGGAAATGTCCGCAAGTGGTTCGAGGAATGTCAGAGAGCAATGATCCTCTACCCTGGGTAAGCACAAAGCTTCGTTCGCTCGCTCAAGTGTCAAATGGAGCGTGTTAATGCGGGCGAGTCCGTTAATGTGTTATGAAACACCACTCGGAGGATCCACGATGCGTTTCTGGCCAATTATATGCGGCGAGAGGTTTCCAGAAAGTGTCGTTGGTTCATAATATGAAATGATCTCTGTGGATGCTTGCCTGTCAGAGCGTGATAATGCCCCTGGGGAGAGGGGGGGATTCCTCTTCGATGGTATTTAACACAATTTGTTGGGTTTTAGCGCGGACAAGGGAAATGGGTTTCGATGTTGATAATCAGAGAGTGGAGAAAGGCTATGAGAGCATACTTAATAAAAACCAAAATTATAGTTGCTGAAAATCATTCTAACATTTTATAACGCTTTATATAAAAAATTATTAATAGAATAGCGAGTAACTCAAAAGAATTGGTCTTTACTACCGAGTAGAATGATAGCATACATTTTCTTTGTTCAAGTTAAATATGTTTTAGTATTAATTAAATTATATTAATATGACAATGATAACTTAAAAATTATTCTGTATTTAACAACTATTTAGGCCTATATTTAACATATTTCTCAACTATTTAAAAATAGAATTTATTTTTGAGATTGTAATGTTGAGATTGACTTAATATTTCTTGTATTAGCATGTGCTTTAGTATATCTACTATGCTAAGTATGTATTGTATTCAATACACATATTACTGCTCCGATACAAAATCTATCTAATCTAAATCATAATATTAAATACTGTTACTTATCCATATAATAATGATGAAAATATCTTGAACATTTCCATTTTTCTACCGAAACTTTAAAAAATAAATATTGCGTTACACCGCAGAGCATTTCTCACCCTTTTTTTTCCTGAAAATTGATATGTTTACTTAAAACACGTTAAAGATGTAAAACGAAACAATATACATGGTTGCAGAAATATAAAAGAAAAATGTGGCATCTCTTTTCACCAAAGAGATTAAAAATAAATTTCCCATTTCCTAGACCTCAATTTAAAAAATACATTTGACAATATCTCAGAAAATACTGGTTTTATAAATATATATTTAAAATAAATGTTTTTTTATTTAGAACAGAGCTACAACTTTGTAATTTTGTCGTTATTCTGGAAAATTGAGATGCACTATTTTTATTTTAAGGCTAAATGATAATTATTCGGGGCAAAGAAAACTGTATCGGACAAAATCTTTAGGAGGAACTTCTTCTGATGACGTAATAGAAGGAAAGGTTGAGGAAAGAGGAGCTTAGGAAGGAGGAGGATTCAATATTGGATGACTTGAAGGAAAGAATAACATTCTGGGAGCTGAAGGAGCAGAGGACCTTCCCCACCAAGCCCATAATATCAAAATGAGTGCATTGATACACATTTACTCGGCAACAAGCACCATAGTACCAAAATGAGTATTTTCATACATATAAACATGTATATTTGTTCATGAATTCACTCATCTTGATATTATGGCGCTTGGCGCGAGTATATGTTTATAAATACGTGGGCTGTCTTTATTTAAATAAGTGTTTCTTTTATGTGAACTAATAACATTTTACAAACACATAATATTTATAAAGTTTTACATTGAAAATTAAATAAATTAAAAACTGAAAATGAAGAATGATTGCAATTTCACTACATTTCCGAATGGAACTTTCTTTTTATGATAACTACTATTTGTATTATTTTTTTACAATTTGTGTATGTGATTTGTTAATATTTTATACGGGATAAGAGATTTTGTTTTGGGTCTGAACCCTCAACCCCCCACCCCACTCCAATTTGAATAAGGCTTTAAGCAAGTCCTTCATTGCCGAGAGTGATATAAAATAAGACTAAAAACCCCCTTCTAGTTAGACGACCCGTCTCTCTTGGAAGAAGAGCTGGAAATTAGTGGTTAGGATTTGAATGGAAGGTCTGTCGAGCAATTTAGACTTTAGTTTTGAACAGTTGGGAAACTTGACGAGATAATGGTCATCTTGGGAATAATTAGTCTAGCATTTATCAAGTTGAGGCGCATTACGATGGTCCTAATGAGACTTTTAGAAAGTATTTATTTATCTTTTATATAGAGGTTGTTTGGAAACTCGGAGCCTAAACTTCACATATAGTTTGTTTGAACCAAAAGTAATACAAAATCCCTGTACACTTATATGCAGAAAACTATGCTAATGCCACTAAATTGTGTTCAAATTTCGGCGTACATCGCTGGAAGAGCAATGCTGTTCAAGCATGCGTGTACAACAAGTTATATAGGAGCATGGCAGCAGAACATACCACAGTTAATAGTAGACAACACACCAGCTCATCTATAAATGCGAATACATTCTGAGGGTCAACATTAACGGTCCTACATCACAGAAAGTGTTTGCCATTATTACATGTGCAGTGTCACGTGCCTAACTTTTATGCAATTTGTTATACACGCTTGCTTGAACAGCCTTGCCCTCCGGGCGATTTACGCCGAAACTTTGAACACAATTTTATGGCACATATTAGCATAGTTTATCGGATGTAAGTGTATAAGGATTTAGTATGATTTTTGGTCCAAACAAGCTATATGTGTAGTTTGTGATATGAGTTTCCAAACAGCCTGTATTATTGGATTTATTTTCATATTTAAACTTACTTTTCGAAACATTTTTGTTTTAATTTTATCCAAGTATTTATTGTTTGAAAACTATGTATAGGATTGGACAGTAAATTATTTATACATATGTGTGTGTACACATGTTTATTATTCTTATTTATATTCCATTATAGTAGAGTTTATTTTAAGTGTACCTGAATTTGCATAAAAACAAGGTGGGATACTATTAAAAAAGGATCCTTTTAATATATTTTTCATTTATTCGTTTAATAGACTCAACTCCATTTGTATAATTTTTAAGTATCCTTCAGGAAACAGTTCCATGAATCGACATCTAGTTAGAGATTTATTACAGGCTTAGTTTCGTTACTATACCGTGGTATGTGAGACGGGATCTTGAGTGTTAAATTATCATTTATTAAGTTAATTATATTAATAATGGATGGGCTTGTTCAGTCCTGAGATAATATATTTTATTTTAAAACCACCAAAATTAAAAATAAATATACCATATAAAATGTGCTACCTCTTTAAAAAGGTATTATCACTGATAATATTAATTACTGCTTTTATAGACAATATTATGGGATTTAGAATAATTTTAAAAGCCTAGAATTAAGTGTTTTTTATTTGAGATGTGTCAAGAAATGAGGTGAAGTATTCCTCACACCCTTGGTCGTCAGATTAAGCGTGTAATCTATCGTGCAGTTCTTGGCACGTGCCTCCCTCGAAGAAACGGGGCTTGCTAGTTGTCTCTAAGCCTTCATCTCTTTTTGCGGACTCGGGGTAACTTTAGATTAAACTTCCACTTGCAGGTTCGGCCTTTTTTTTTTTTTGTCTCGACTATCTTGACTGATGAGAGAAACTCCTCCTTCCTATCCTCTCGCTCACTGACGCTTAGCTTATAGTACACCCAATATCATCACTGAGGTAACTAGCTTCAGGTCTTATGGAGAAAAGCTTCATCTTTGCTCTCTCTCAGTCAACTGTTGCCAAATCTCCTCGCTCTAAGCTATGTCTGAAGGTGATATGCTGGGGCAAGAAGGAACTACTGGCAACCTCGACTAACCAACGTTGCCAAACTTGTCATATTTGAGGGGAGATTGACGACAAGAACACGAGAGAATAACAACACTGTCTCTCAATAGTAGCCATGCAGTTCCCTCAGAGATGATATCCAGTGTAATAACAGGGATTTGCACCAGTGGGCAAGAGGAACAAGGCGTCAATCTCATATAGTCTTGATCGCAGATGATGTGAGTGTCATAGTTCGAGTCCCTGCTTGGTGTATCTTTAATCAGGTTTAGTTTAATCCACTAAATCTAGAGTTTGTAGTATTAAGATTATTGTCTTCAAGAAAATAATCCACTACAGACTTCGGTGGCCACGTGGTCTAAGGCGCTACTCTCACAGAACACCGAACTAACGATGACGAAGTGAATGAGTTTCAAATCTCGGTTGGGTGTATTGAGAGTGGTTTTCCTTAAATAGTTTATCACTTATCCCTTTAAGAAAACTCAGTTATATTTTCTTTAAATTATATCTATAATATATTAGAGTAGTCATTAATTATCATCATTGGCTACAGAAACAAAGCTTCAGTATTGTCAAGTATAGTCTTTTGATGATTGGGAGGTGGTGGTTCGAATACCAGCCAGTTATACCAAGGTGTTTTCCTAAATGATTTTACACTTTCATTTCCCGCAAATGTCTGTACTTTTCCTTTCAGCTCTACCTTCCTCGATCCTACCCCAACTATTGTAAATACATGGTTGGTCAGGTTGTTATTAAAATGTGTAATAAGGGGAAAAAAACGTTATTTTTACAGCACCGCATCTTACTACCTGTCCGGTTTATACGCCTATGTAGGTTAGGGATTAGAAAGGTTTGAGAGGAAGTGCACCAGCATTTTGCATGTAGGGAGAGTGGAAAACCATTTAGGAAAAACTCCCCAATGCATCCGAATGAGCTCGAACCTAGATCTCCCGGTCTTCATCAGTTTAGTTTTAACACGAGAGTAGCGTGTTAGACTACGCAGCCATAGAAGCGGCTGAAAAACCAATTAAAATATCACTTGGTCTATTTGTAAACGACAAAATGTATGTATATGATTAAATATGGAACCATTTTAGAATACAGAAATATAAAAATTTATATCTAACATGATCATGTGTTCCTGTGCGTTTATATTACTTAAATTTTAACGCTACATCTTAGAAACAGTTTGGACTGTATGAGCGAAGTCGAATTTATAAGTAGTGCTCCTACATTTGCGATGAGAGAGATTGGTTTTTTTTTAAATAAAAAAAACCCACCACGCTCAGTACACCAAACCAAATTTGAGTCGCGATTCACGATTCAGTGGGAGTCGAATCTACTACGCGAGTTCTACTTCAAACCATTCGACCACCAAAAGTGGAATTTCCTAAAAAAACTAATCTCCCGTTAGCCGTCAACAGTTTCAAAACAAAAACTAATCCTGCGATAAGTAAAACTCACCTTATCTGATCTTGTCAAGCTCGGCACGGATGTATTGTGGGAATCACGTACCCCCCCCCCCCTCCCCCTGGATTGTCCAAGTTGACTCCGTAACTTTCCCCTCCAGCTGGCACTTTTCAAAGCTCCACTGAACAACCTTTCTCTCTCCGCGGTGGTTTAGTATCGCGTCTTGTGGAACAAGGTTTAGATCTTTATGCTTGCAAGCGACCAACCGCGGCAGAAGTAGTTCCTGGTTGAGAGGACTAGAATTACATGTTTTTTTTGTTTTTGTTTTTTTGAAGTTGAAAGAGGGAGGAAGGAATTAAGTATATAAAAGTAGAAAATGGTGGACAGAAAAAAAGGGGGAGGGGGGTAATGGGTCTGGTGTTATTTTCCACCCTACTATACTTTTTCCTTTGTTTTTTTAATTTGTACAATTATTTTAAAATAATTTTATTATTTTTGGCGAGTTAAAAGAACATGTGATTCGAACTGCGTCCGTGGCATAACAAGCTGCGGTGTCTTACTTTTATGTTCATTCACGGAAGGAAGATCTTACAACCTTTTTAAAATTAAAATAATAATAATTAAGAATTTTGAAACATGGAGAACACTTATTTCTTTACTAAACATATTTATCCTTTGAAGTCATCTGTTAAGTTAGTCATTTGTTAATTTTCGTGGTCGGCGAGAGCTACTCAAGGCATAGATAATCAGAAGATGACAGACAAATGAAGAGCGAGTCTCGTTCAGCATGAAAACAAAAGGAGTGAGATATTTATTTGGACAGAGTGATTCCACACAGAGGTTATTCATTTGGACAGGACTAATCCCACACACACAAGGGAAGCATGGGAAGAGGTTATTGTGGCGCGAGTTTCGATTTTAACAGAAGGAAGTGAGATATTTATTTGGACAGAGTGATTCCACACAGAGGTTATTCATTTGGACAGAGTGATTCCACACAGAGGTTATTCATTTGGACAGAGTGATTCCACACAGAGGTTATTCATTTGGACAGAGTGATTCCACACAAAGGTTATTCATTTGGACAGGACTAATCCCACACACACAAGGGAAGCATGGGAAGAGGTTATTGTGGCGCGAGTTTCGATTTTAACAGAAGGAAGTGACAAAAGACTAAAAGCGCATAGAAATGTACAATGTTTGTTTATTTTATATTATTGTAATTTCACTTAGAACAAGTCATTTAGTAATTAATTTTATTTATATTGTTCAATGTTATATTCTTTGTATTTTCTTCAACTCTTGTAGGAATTTTGATGTTACTATTGTTGTGGGTAGTGTCATTATTAAAAAATTAATATAGCATCGTCCAGAAAACGTTCCCGAATTTTAAATGTCGTCGTCCGCCGTCAGAGTTAGCCTAGGGAAAAGGTACTATTTTTTTGTATGGCGCCCATCAAATATATTTTCCATTCCACACCCACTTCCTCACACACACACAACACACACACACACACACACACACACACACACACATCATTTTGACTGTATATTATATTGACTTAAATATAGGTAGTTTTAAGAGCCATCGTCCTATGCAGTTATTTTTATATTGTTAATTATATGAAGGAGATGATTGATGAATACAATTTGGCCCTAGGATTCGGTTAAAATACTCGGCTATGTTGCGTGCTAAAATAACAATCTTGAATTTTGTAAGCTAAGTTAAGTTAAGTTAAGTTACATAGACAAGAAATAGCGGTAAATTTGTAAGAATACTCTAATATTAGTTTTCCCATTCATAACATCTCACACTACCCGGTATATCTGAATATCTACTCTGGAGGAACAAATATTAGAAAGTAGGCATTTATAGGAGGAGGTATACACGTTTTCATGTGGAGAGAGATTGGGAAATCGTTTATTAAAAAATATCTCAATACGCTCAGTCGGAATTCAAACCTCAACTTTCCCAACCACAGCATAACTTAAATGAACTGTGGTGAGTTATTTTATCAAATATTTCAAGTCAATTGAATGGATTTAATTTATTTAGTATCCAACCATGTTGTCCGGCACCTCACCTCGGTCGTTAACATGTCTGCCCACTGAGTCAAGGGTCCCGGGTTCAATTTCCGGCATGGCTGAACATTTATCATTGATAAAAATATGGGATTACCCGTTCACAGTGATGAATTAACGGCTGGGGACTGGATGTTGTGTCCGTCCTAGTAAGTTATATTATAAGCTATATAAACTAAAGCTACGACAGGTCTAACAAGCCGGTAGTGGAAAATCTATGGCTTGAATAAAAAAAAACTGACCAGAAGCTGGGAGCAGTAATGGGTGTATAAAAATAAAGTATCCAGCCATGTTAGTTATATTTAGCCATAACTAACCAACATAAATTTATGTTTAACTGAAAACCTACAGTCAAGTATTGGGACCCAGACATTTAATTCATGACTAGGGGCTATTTATGGGCCTTAATCACTCTAAAAACCTATCGCTAGGGAAATTTTATTTATTAAATAAAAACTATCTTATAGATGTAGAAATTTCACCTGAATTGTAAATATAACAGTAAGAAAAATAAAGTTTATTCGGTTGGACCTAGTTCGAGCAGATGTGTAACAGGAGATAGAGTTCATTTTTAAATCACAATGAGAATAATTTGGGTTACAAACCAGTTAGGTGTGGGGTTATATTTTTGACTTGAAGCCGGTAGGTCAAGGTTCGAAACCTCGCTGGTTGTGTTGGCAGTGATCATAACTTGTCATAAAGAATACCTGTGTTTCCTTAAAAATTCTTTATACTCATAATACTACCCAAGATTTAACTTAATATTCTACAATATTACTAAAATGTGTAGTTAAAAAAATAATTATATTAATATTAGTCGTCCTGGTAAATAATAGTCTTACAAATTTGTACCAACAACAATCTCGTTTAAGAAAGACGTTTAAATAAAAACAATTAAAAAACTCTCAAAACCACTCAAACAAATTGTCCTTCTGTTCTGTCCTTACGGTGTTTTATTTTATAATTTCCATTTCTATTTCTAATATTTTGCAACATTTAACAGCATTGAGCGCATCAAACATTCTTGCCGCGTTCCAACGGAAGCTAAATGTTTTCGCCGATGAAGATTGCAGAAGTGTGAAATTAATTTGCTTTTAAGGGAGCGCTGCTAGTAAATTTCTAATCTTCAAGAAGACATGTTAATTAAACAATAGTTTAATTAAGTTAGCGCTGAATTTCGAAACGGGGCACAGGCTGTTGCCGTGACTCTTGAAGCAAAAGTTCACGACTTAATTTCCTAATAGGAATGTATAAATCCTGTTGGTAGCTAACGAGAAAAACTGGCCTGTCATGGGAAATCTTGTTTGTTTAGAACAACAAGGTAAAGCTGAGAGCAAGCCTACTTTGTAGACAAATTGGAGCTTAGTTTGTATAATAAATAGAGATAATTGGTTAACTTAATTATAATAATGTTAGCATTTATACTATCAAATTAAGTTAAAACAAAATATTAGGTGGATTAAATAGCCAAGCTGTTATGTCTGAAATTACACTTATAGCTGTATCTAAATATGATATTCATATATCATATAAATTTAAAGTATATGATAATTAGATGCGGCTATAACTGAAACTAACAAATATAATAGTTTGTATATTTAATCCATCCTGATATGAGAATTCGTACAAAGTTGATATACAATTGGCAGCATAAAGCCCTCCCGAATCCAAAATGGCCGCGTTGTATGATAGCGTATGTTCTTAATTTATCACTCATATGTAACTGAGGATTTCCACACGTCCATAATAGATTCTGCCTTAAAATATGAGTTAAGAATGACCCTGGGCACGGGACGATTCCTGGATATATCAGTGATTAAGGCATTGTCGTACTACGTCAAAGGTCCCGAGTTCATTTCCCTTGTCGAGGTGTCATTTTTTAATTTAAAGAATATAAAATATTAAAGTTAGATCTAAAATATAAATTCATATTTCTAGTTGCTTGTTACAAGATATATCCAGCAGTAATTATTGTTTTACTCTATTTTGTGTAAAATAGACCAGATCAATTATCCGAGATGGATTGGGTAAAATTAGTGTCAGTGTTATCAAAATACAACCTCGTTGAAATCACGTAATTCCCCATGCGGGTTTTTAAAATGAAACATCTAAAGATAAGTATTTGAAAAATTGTTTATTTAATAATTCTTATAATTGCATCTATGTTTGGTTTTTATATTTGGTTTGTTCTATGATTTTTTTTGTGTGTGTAAAACTATCAATGGTTTTACTACATTTTGTAAAAGGTATTTCTCTATGGTGGGTCAACATTTTCAAAGAAATTATATTCAGGGTTTGTATATTTATGATCAAGACCGAATATACAAATTCAACCTTTTTACCTTATTTAATGGGGATCCGTTTTCTTTGTTCTTTTTAGACTGAAGCAAAGCTTACCAATAAAAGCCAGTTATATACGTTGGCACTCTTAACTAATGAATATTCACACCTCATCCTTGTCAAATCCAAGTATTAAAGGAATGTAAATGTTTGTGTTAAAAATATATCTTTAAACACAAATTTGTTTTAGTGAAAATTTGGTGAGGAAGGATATTCCATGGATATTCGAGGTCTTAAACATAACCTTTTATAAATCTTTATGTTTATTTTATATAAAAATAATATACAGGCTGGACCAAAAATCTCGCAACCAATTTGGTTTACACAAGCCTCAGTGGCCGCATAATCTAAGGCGTTAATCTCGCAATATTCTAGAATGCTTATTACGGGGAGATAGAGGTTCAAATCTCTGTCTGGTGTACTAAGTACGGTTTTTCATAAATAATTTTCCACTCTTGCTCCACACAAATGAGGAAACATTTAATTTAAATATAACCTTTATAATCCCTAAAACCCCAAGAGTAATTAGTACATAAGCGTATAACCCGAACGGGTAGTAAGACTCCATGCTAAAATAAATAGATTAAAGTTTAAAATGTGTACATCTGTTTAACAGCGTATTTTACCTCTACAGATGCGTGCGTGCATAATCACATGAAATGGTTGATAAAAGCATTTGGATTGTGTGGCTGGCTCTGTCCTCAGAGTATGATTATTCTTAACGTCACATCCCCCCCCCCCTCCCCCCTGATACGGTACTTACAGACTTTACTGACTTTTTACCCGTAGATGGGTCGTGTATGTAACGCCCTTAAAAAAAAAACCTTTTCTACATTTTAAAAGTTCGTTGCGGACACTTGTACCAGACTAGGGAATCCTTGATTTCAAATAATGGCACGTAAAACTCCAGAATGGAGATAAAAACCGTCTTCTTTGTAAATATCGGTTGGGTACGATATGGCATAGAATCTAGTCTGTTCTTCCCCTCTTTTGATATTTTTTTTCTTCTTTTAATATTTCTTGTGTTCTCTTCTCGGCGACTTAAAAATATTTTATTTTATTTTACACTTCTCCTTTTATATGTATCTCTTGTTCTAACCTCTTTTCTGGTCCATCCCCTTATATTTCTCTTTCCTGTTCGTTCCATAGTTTTTCACCTTCGTATTTAATCTTCTTTTTTTAAATAAATGTTATTTCTCCGTCTCTTTCTGTTTTATTCTTTCTCACCTTACAGTTTCTCTGTTGGTGTTTAAAGACGCGTCAACAATGCAAACAAGGTTATATTTTTTCATTTACCTCGAATGTTGAAACGAAACTTTATTTTGATATTATTTTTTAGGCTACGCGTGTAAGATGTCCAAAACTTACTATGTTTAAAGTCGAACTCGGTGGTCTTGGGGTAAAAGTGCTCGCCTCAGTATCCAATGATCGTGTGTTCAACCCCAGTTAGGGTAGGGGGATTTTTCTTGAGCGATAACAACCTGTAGCACAACTTCCTTCGGGGGAAAGTAAGGCCGTCGCTCCCATTTAGATTGTGGTGTGTAAAAGAAACATGGAAGGTATGTAAAAAATACCTCTACTTGCAAAATAGGTAGGCCCTTTCCCCTCGCTCCTAGAAACTGTGTGCTATATAATCATTAAATTATATATAAGTGACTCACTTTGCTTGTTGGGGGATCTGCTTACTAACAAGGCCGTTTTTTGATAGGTTTTTACAGTTAAGCCACAAGAGGCCTCCAAAGAAAGGTCCACACCGACTTTAAAGTTGTTCCGACATTTTGAATTTTGAAATTTTCCGTCGGTTCAGGCTAAAAGTTATAAGTTTGCCAAATGTCAAGTTTCTACTCATCTGAAAGTGGGTCAACATTAATGTCAGTGAGTGAGTCAGCCATGTGGCTTTATAGTAGTATAATTAATTGTAATAAAAGGCAATGTTACCAAACCCTTCCTTCACCTCTGACAAACAACTTGTGAATGTGGGGAATGCCAGGCCTCCACCGTGGTTCAGATTCCACGTTAAACTGTAGGTCCTCCATTTCATCTCACAATCACCCTACCATCATTACACATTATCGTAAGTGCGTATATCCCGAACGGGTAGTAAGACGTGGTGCTAAAAAGGGAAAAAATAATTTTTAATTTAGTTTTAGGGAGATTCCTTGTCTTTTATCCAGATTTTTTTTTTTAAACTGTGAAAGTCTCCCCGTGCTTGCCCGGGTTTTAGAGTAAAAGGTAGGCCCACTTTATATGTTATATTTTGAAAAGCGGCACCAAATAGGGACAGCGCCCTCAATGGTGCCCAACTGTAGCTTTGGACAGTCCACAAGCTGCTATCCTGCAAGATGAAACGAGAAACATGTAACTTTTCCCCCCAGCAAACTAACACGAACAGGCAAAGCTCTAAGTACCAGCAGGAACCAGCAAGAACCATGATGTAAACTCTGTCTCACGGTTCCTTGAATAATGCCAGGAATATGATGATCCTTTGAAGCCGTCAAGTTTTGATTTGATGACGTTTCTACTGGAATAGGGCTGTTTATCAAGGCACCTCTTTCCCAAGAGGGATATATGGTGGCTGAAGAATTTGCAGAGGCTGGCAGTAAAGATCCTAGATAGAATGAACAAAGGAGTAAGTGTACGGAAATGAAGTGGGATGTGTAAGGAGGGGGGGGGGGAGTAGGTGGTGGTGGTGATGATGTAGGAGCTAGGTCGGGAGTCCTTGGAGGGATGTGGGGCACGGAAGAGATTGTGGAGTAAGAACAAGGGATGAGGTACGACGATAAAAGGGGGTATAGGGTTGAACAATAATGTTTAGTAGGAGCGTTAGGAAGGCATATAGCGAATAAATGTACAGTGTCTAACATTGAGAAAAAAAAGGGCTAAAGTGATCTTAAATTTTTAAATTGTTACCATATGTCAAAAGAGAGACTCACAGAACAAGCGGGTTGGCGTATGTATTCATTAAAGTGTATCTGCTATTATTATTTTATACGGAGATCTGGCAATATGGGGTATAACTCTCTGGGTGTGTAATAAGGATCACGTGATGAAATTGTGAAGGAAGGAATTCAAGAGGGACTGAAAGAGAAGGTTTATGAACAAGGAGAGTTAGATGTTCGAACATCTGGATAGAGAACGGGTGTGGGAGGGGGGTCAGTGGGTGGTTGGTGAGGAAGGGAATTAATTAGAACATTATCGAGAGCTTAGAAGGAAGGGGGGGGGGGGAACTCACCATAGAGCCAAAACTCGAATACCATCTCAATAACATCTACCCAATTTGTATGTAATATGGAAGTAGGGAGTTTGCTTATTTCTTCAGACGTGGACCTATTTTTCTAGTTTTATACAAGGCCATACCTATAAATTTATATCGGAGGGGTTTATTCTATCTAAGATGGATGCTACTGTAGTTATTCTGACAGAAATTTGTTTAACATGAAATCACTCTGGGAACTATTTGAATAAACAAGGTTTGTAAATGTTTTAAATAATCTGTACGTGTCTTCAAAAAAAACCTTGGTAATGAGAAGAACACAATTAAATTAGTAATAGTAATTTTGGGAGGTGTTTAATCACCTGAAACACCTGAACACCTGCCCTCCTCAGTTGCTTCTGCCTTGGTTTAATAATCGTGGGGATCTTTCCTCTCGCTACGATTAGTCATGTGATCCCCACATACAGGATATCGGGTATGTTTCCAAAATAAATGTAACATTGAAACTACAATTTTAATCAACATCTTAAAAATACATACCATACTCGATACAAAATAAAATTTCCTCCTATGACGTCATCGCGTTACGTACTTGGCCACCCCTCAAAGTTGTGTATAGTGAAATCATAGTAGAAAGGTATGTTTGGCAGGAAATAAATTTATTTACCGTCAACACTGAGAAAATATACATATATTAATTTTATTGACATTGATATAATTTGTCAACTATGACCGCGGAAGATAATATTACTTTATAACTACATTAAGTGTTTTTAAACTTTTGTAACGCTCAAATATATCGTCTGGCAATCCCAATCCAAGTATTTCAAAACTGCGCTCATGATTTTTATTTTTGCACCATGTCCTAATAATACCCGTCCAGTATATCCTCAACTAATCAACAATAATTGGATAGGAATAAAAGAGGTAGAATTTAAATTAAAGGTTTCTTCATTTGTTTGGAGGGAGAAGAGTAAATAGTTTAGGAAAATCAACTCCCGGAATAGCCAGCTAGGATTTGCACCCCGACCTCCTCATTATACGAAATTAAAAATAGATGAACACGCATACCATGTGCAGAATGTTCACAGAAGTAGGTTTAATTAAGATAGTTTTTCTCTTGGAATACACAATAAGGGATGTGACTTCATAAATATTTATCGAAATTGGTAAGAACAGACTTTCTTGGCTGAAATACAGTTTGTTTTAAGCAGGTTGGTCAGGGCGTTAGCACAGTTGTGAAAACACGTGATAGCCCTATATTCTGTGTTTATCGCATATCTGTTCAATCATCTGCTAGTTGTGTTTAGATTTGTGAACTTAAAAGGGAATCGTATGATGGTTAGGTTAGGTTAGGTTAGGTTGGGCATGATCAGTATTATTATTTGAGGTATTTAACGTGCGTTTTCTGTACCAACTGATTGTATCAGCAGACAAGAATGTCTATGAGTGAGAGCGAAAAGCTCCGGATAAAGACATTTCCACATAAGTTCCAGAGTACTTATATATACGCCACAATCGACACGGACCAACGGATTTACGTCTCCTACGAAGGAAGTTGTGCTACAGCATTTTTTTATCGCTCATATAAAATCGGTTTACCTCAGACGGGTTTGAACCCATGAATATCGGGTCCTGTGGTGAACACTTTACCTCAAAACTAACGAGATCACCATAGATCTGCATAAATGAAAGGAGGAATTCTGTTTATACTTGATTCATACACCCTATCTCACTATTACGTCAAATGTCCTGTCAAGATTGGTCCAAACCGGACGTGGGGAATGTTCCAAAAGCCTCACGGTCACGTGATTGTCTATTCTCCTTGGATCTCCTGTGGGAGTAACAAGCAAAGCACCAATGAAGCAACTTACCGTTCCACTAGAGCTTGGCGTCTGCTAGCAAACCGAATCTCCGAGGAGAGTTTAAAGTGAGAGCCTTCTCACGTACCAAGACTTAATGTAGGCGGTGTCAGTGTGAGGGTTGCGAGGCAGGTCACATACTGTACACTCTCTGACGTATACAAAATATATACCTATCTACTTGTTTGAGATGAGTGCTTGTTATTATAAAATAAGTTTGAGTTTTATCCAGGAAGAGCATCTTTGATAAAAGATAGAATTTTGATTAAAACCATTTAGAATAATATGGTAAGCTTTATTATTGGAAATCCTTCTATAAATTTAAGAATGAAAACTGTCAATGACTATACAAACATATTGTTTTGTTTATGCTTTACGTCTTACTATCCTTCCGATCTGTGTATTTTTACACTAATGGGATGGTGAAAATATTAGTTTGTAGGAACTGTACAGGCTTAAGCGGAGGAAGAATGATGATCAATTTATGGGGAGGAACAATTTCCATATTCAAGGATGGGATTAGAACTCAGACTCCCCATCACCGGTAACCAATAAAATAGGTACTATATTAGCTACTTTATGATCATCGTGGTTCATCACTACTTTGTGCTCATCACACTCATCACTACTTTGTGCTCATCATACTCATCATACTTACTGTGCTCATCCTATCCATCATTACTCATCACTACTTTGTGTCATCACTAGACTATCATAGCTATCTATCACTACCCATATAACTTCTGTAAGAGGTAAGCAGTGTTTTATTTCATTGTTTAGGTGTCTTATGGTAAGAGCTGTAATATATGAAGGGGATTCCCTAAGCCATAGATGTAATTTAGCACCTCCAGATTGATCTTTAAAGCTTGTATCAAAAAACTATAAATATTTCTCACCCTTTATAAATTTGGAGTGTCATGAACTGCCTTTGCGTTACCAAACTAAAGTGTGTTGAGAACACACCCACTTCGGTTATCGAATGGCCTAGGGCTCTCAGGTTCGAATCAAGGTCAGTCGTACTTCTACTACATCAGCGTAACTTTTAAGGTAAAGTGTATAGTTAACTCGAGGTAGGCCAGAATTTTTGCAGTTTTTATATCTGAACATTTTTTGGTCAAAATCAATCAACTAGAAACACAAAGTTCCATTTTAATAACCTGGTGATATCAACATTTGTTTAATACCTGTCGAGGGTTTCCTAGAATTTAATAACTTTTTCTCTTCATTTAAAAAGTTTCTCATTTAATACTGCTATGCTCATGACAGACATTCAACAACTGTTGATATCAACATGTGAAGAAAATTAAATTATGTGTCTAATAAAACAGTATTTATTTATTTAGGCAAAAAAAAAAAGATTATATAAACACTGCCAATCCAAATAAATACACCTTGGGTTCGATTCCCGTATTTAAGTTTCACTTGATTGAAAATAATATTAATAACTAGCTAACCTATTGACAGAAGTTGACTTATGTCACTGCGCAAAATAAATAACAGAAATGATTATTTTAAAAACAAATATATAGTAATATGTGCGGGAAGTTCGCAGCCTCGCTAATGGTTACATACAGTATTACAATACTAGGTAATATTTAGTGCTGAATTTGTGTCACAATAATACACTATGCCCATAATGTCTACCACCATAGTTTTGTGTAAATGCCAAACCACGTTTGTCCATGGTTTTTTTAATCATTAAAATATTTAAAACAAAATCACCAAATTTTCAAGAATAACTTTGAGGTGGGATGGAAGGGGACTCCAGTGTTTTTTTTTGCAGTTTTTATTACAAAACATTTTTTGACCAAACTAAATAAAACATTGCTCTAGTACAAACACAAGAGTTTAATTTCTTTCACATGTTGATATCAATAGTTGTTGAATATCTGTAGCAGCATGGTGACATTATCTAACAAACTTCTCAAATTAAGAGAATAAGTTGTTATTAAATTCCACAGAACACCAATGACAGATATTCAAGAAATTTTGAGGTTGCCATGTGAAGAAAATTAAATTCTATGTTTTTAATGGAGCAATATTTTACTTATTTGGGCAAAAAAAAATGCAAAAACACTGTTTTTTCTCGCATCTATCTAACTGTGGTTCTCCAACACAAGAAACCAAGGATTTCTTTTTTAACTTTACCTCTTCTCTGGAGAAATTTAAACTTGTTTTGAACATAATAATTGGGGTGTAGTTACTATGCAATTTAAATCACTAACTTAGGCATTGAAGAGGATTATAAAAAATATATTATTAATAACGCTCCCACAAACTTCGGTGGTCGCATGGTCATACACGCGTCCTTACTAGTAGGATGTATTAATGATGGTAATGATGATTATGATGATTAGGTTTTAATACTGTTCATTTGTACTAAGCCTTCCTTCACCTCTGACAAGACATCTTGTGAATGTGGGGAATGCCAGGCCTCCACCGTGGTTCGGATCTCACGTTAAACTGTAGGTCCTCCATTTCATCTCACAATCACCCTACCATTACACATTAGCGTAAGTGGGTATAACACGAACGGGTAGTTAAGACACGGTGCTAATAATAAATAATAATAGTAATAATAATATATAATAATAATAAATAATAGTACTAAAAACTTATAAATATAAATAATAATATAGCTACTTTTGACTGATATCATCATCGCCGAGCGCAAACTATCAAGGCTACAAGCATGAAATTCGGACTGTATATTCATTTTGTTATGTAGGCACCCACTTAAGAAAGGATTTTAGAAAATTCCACCCCAAAGAGGTCAAAATAGGGGATGATAAAATTTTGTATGTAGAAGTCCGTCATTTTGAAAGTTACATAAACAAAATTTTGTATTTCGGTTATTGACGTAAAACAAATAAATACGTGTTTAGGAATTTTGAAAATTTTATTTAATAAGGGATGAAAAAGGGGGTGAAAGTTTGTATCGGACTTGCATTATTTTTGATCTGAGGTCAAGTTATGGTCATCAACGTAACGTAATATTTTAATTAATCTGTAAATACATATGATATTTTCGTATTTGTATATAATCAACTTCCACGCGAGCAAAGCCGCGGGCAACAGCTATCTAGTAATAATAATAAGTACTACTAAGGTTGGTTTTATTTATAAATAGTTTCCCACTCTCCCTTAACATAAACGCGGCTTTAATTTCACCTAAATCATACCTTCATCTCCCCCTAACTAATTAGTGTAGATATGAAAATAGCCCTAACAGGTAGTGAAACGTAATGCATTAAAAACTCATTTTTAGGAGTTAAGTTGGGTTTAAACCCATTAGCTTCTCTCTCGAAAGCAAGTTATAAAATTCTTCATCAGCTTCTGAAAAGTCATATCTGTTTTTGTTTCAATAAGTTTTAACGAGATTTTCAATTCCGTCTTTAAAACGGTTACTTGCAATAGATACAAGCGGTCTATCCTGCCGTCTAACGATCCTTGTTGCGAAGAGCAGATACAACACTTGTGTTGATACACGCAGTGTATCCTGCTATTTGTTTAATTAATGCTCTCAAACTACATCTTCTATGGTTCCTGGAATGTCCGCCGCAGACCAAATAAACTACTTGCAAGATTAAATTGTAATACACAAATATAGAAGACTACTTTACTGACTTTGTTCTGGGAAATGTCTGGGAAATGTCGGGGAAATGCAAATTATCATACTTCTCCGACGTTTTTCTTCTAATAACAACAAACCTACAACTAAAAACAATTTCCCAGTAGCTTTGCTCAAAGTTTATCAAAGATCCTCATTTGTTTGTTTTTTGTAAATATTTAAATGCTTTATTAAGTCGAGGCAATTCTTTTATTGGCGAATAACTAAAAATAAAGTTTATTGCTCTTATTTTATTAAAATTCATTTTATTTTATTTTGTTCGTAAATAAACTTTCTTAACGTTATATTATTATAAATAAATAAATAAATATTCTTATATTGTAAGATATATCACTGCGTATTACTATCTGTTCAGGCTTAGACGTATACGCACCCTAATGGGCACGAATGAGGAAGGAAGCATTTAGAGGTAATATACCAGCATTTTCGCGGAAGGAGATTGGACAACCGTTTAGGAAAATAACACACCTTCATCGGACCCAACCTGGTTTCGAGCCGTGATCTCACAGTCTTCAGCAGGTCACGAGAATGTCACCTCAAGACCATTCGGCCACTGAATCGGGTAAAAATATGTTAATCCACGATAGCACAGTTCCTTGCAAGTAAAGCAGCGTCAGGTTAACATCCTGTTGAGAAAGTTTTTTTATTGTTGACAAGCGAGTATCGCGTGACCGATGGACCTTGCTTGCTTCATGTGAAAATCTAGATCCGCGACTTACTTAATTACTTACTCTATGGCATTAGGAACTCGAAAGTTAATTACCGCACTCACAAAAGTACACCGCCTATCCTTATCTCGAGCTAACTCTATCCAGTCCACCTCATTACACCCTAGCTCTCTCAGGTCTATCCAAATGTTATCCTCCCATCTGCGTTTGGGTCTTCCCAGTGATTTCTTCCCATTGGGTGTGCGAACAAATACCTTGAACGCAGTTCTAGATTCTCCCATTCACGCCGATTGACCTGCCCACGTTAGTCTGCGAGATTTTAATATCCTAACAATGTCTGTCGATGAGTACAGGGTATCTTATCAATATTCAGCCTCCTCCACTCTCCACTATCTTAATCCATTCTTGAGCTAAATATCTTTCTAAGCACCTTGTTTTCGGACACCATAAATTTCTTTTCGTCGTTTTAGATTCGTGAGTTAAAAGTATTAATTGTAAAACCTTTATAATAATTGTACAAGGGGCTGTAATAAGCCAACTACCGAGTCGCAGATGGCTGGGTTATCTGATAGCTCGTGATATTAGAAATTACACATTTGTAGCCGACGATTTCCGCACGTCCATCATAGACTCTGCCTTAAAATATGAGTAAAGAATAACTGAGCACGGGACGATTCCTGGATAGCTCAGTGGTTAGAGCATTGGTGTACTAAGTTAAAGGTCCCGGGTTCAATTACAGTGTCCAGAATTCATTTTTAAATTTTCAGAAAACCATGTTAAGTGATTTGTTGTCTAACACAGTGAAATCTATTAATAGCGGACACCTTCGGGATCAAAGATATCTCCGTCATTAAGAGGTGTCCGTTACTTGGAAAAATATATTTTTAAACTACACTTCTTGAACACAGTTTAAACTATATGAACCTATATACTTTAAATATACACTAATACAGACTAATTATTGCACTATACAATATTGTATGAAGGATTTATGACTAATTAATAAATACTGCACGTAGTTACTGTACAAAGTACATTGTAATGTAATTGATTTGCCCCTAAAAAGTATGTGAAAGCATTGACAATAATATCGTCCTAATTTTATAAACGTATCTTATTTCATTTAAATTATACAGTATATTAAATGGCGCTTAAAGCACTTCTTCTTCTAAGATGGCAAAAGCCACTTATCAGTGACGTCACACACGTGACACCAGTCAAGTCAGGTTGACAATATATATATTTCAAATAATAACTTCCTCTTCTCGAAGGTTCGAAGAGAGATTTTAAAATGTAACTTGAGTCAGTTTCCGGCTCTCGAAGCTTCTAGTAAGACCGAGATGTTTTTGTCTTGTATTTTGTTTTTCTAAACTAAACCTTCTCGAAGCTTCCATGAGCAAGGGATATATACAAAGAATGGTGCAATGTAAGAGCAGTTGATGTCCAGAACTGACAGAATTCACTTGGGGTCCAGCAACACCTGTCCGCGCTCATACAATAGGCCGCGTATATAATTCAACGACATGATCTATTTTCTCATTAAATAAACAGATTCAGAAATAAAAAACATGTCAAAATAATAAGTGTTTATTAATTATAATTCTTCAACTGGCGTCCATCGCGGCAGTAAAATATCAGAACAACATAATTGGCGCACAACGTAGGGACCCGTAATTCCATAACGTTTCAACATAATACACATAACAATAACGAAATATAATTAAATGTAAGCATTAGGCAAGAGCACCGACAGCTCATGATATCGTTAATCTATTATTAATATGGTATATTTTGTTTGTATAGTATTAAATGCTTACGTTTCATTGTCTAATTGTATTTACATCCCTTTGCAGTCCTATGAGAGATCGGTCACCTTGTCATGTCATTAGTTGTGTTTATGTAGACCCCCAGGCCAATTATGCGAGAGTGCATAGTTCGTAGTCAAATTGTGTTCATAGGTTTCCATCGCACAACGCAACACTGTCTAGCCACAAAGACAAAGGGTAAATTATAGATTAATTAGAGGCTTTGCAGAATGTTGTGATATTGCTACATTTAGGGCTGATCTTAAAGGGAAGCTTGTTTTAAAAGTTAAATACTAGTAAACTTATGAAAATATAAAGTTATTGTTTAGATATGTAGTCTATTTATACTACTAAACCCTTCCTTCACCTCTGACAAGACGTGTATTAATCACAACTTGCGAATGTGGGGAATACCAGGCCTCCACCGTGGTTCGGATCCCACGTTAAACTGTAGGTCCTCCATTTCATCTCACAATTACCCTACCATTACACATTAGCATAAGTGTGTACAGCCCGAACGGGTAGTAAGACGCAGTGCTGCTAATAATAATAATAATAATAATAATAATAATAATAATAATAATAATAATAATTATAGTTTATATAAGAAAATTACACGATAAACATATTAAAATACACCTGATAAAAATTTGTATATCTTTTAGCTATCCTATTTTGTCTTTTAGCCAAGATAGTTATTAAGTCATTATTTAAGACATTAATTCTTAACGTAGTAATTATTAAATACATATTGAGTGAGGAATAAACCTCAAGGTGTCTTGTCGCAGTGGTAAATCTTCAGTCACTACTTGAAAGCTATATATCTGTTTAATTTGCCAAGTTTTCAATTAAATTGGATTTAATATTAGCCTAAGATATGTGCCCAAATATAGCATTTTCTCAAAAAGGGGTGTGGATAAGGGGGAGGAGGGGGAGGAATGACAGGTTACAAGCGGCCAGGGGACTTTAAATACGACGGCCCTTACTTAAGCTATACCGTGATTTTAGTAGGAATCCCGTTCTGGAAAGTCTTATTTCGTACCAGAATCCTATTTTATAGTAATATTTCGGACCTCCTAGAAATATCGGGAGGCGAATTATTTATATTTATATTGCCAGTAAATTTGGTCCCGAAGCCATTTAAGCTCCCTAATTGAGGACCATGCAGTGATTCATTCCATTTAATCCATAAGCTTTTAAATTCTACTGACACGAGCCAAAATGCTTCTAAATGGTATATTTTTGAATTATTTAAGATTGTATAGTGATCCTTCACCCGCAACTTGTGTGGCTTGCAAAGATAGTATCAGTCGCAACTTCTAATATGTTTGACTTAAGGAATCGTTCATAAACTTCTCCAAGAAACCACAAACGGGACCATTGTAATGTCATCGCATATATTCACAAATTATGTATTTTGGTCATCCTAAGACTCACTCGATGGAACTTTTGATTAAAATTTAAGAGAAACCAATATCTATAATTTAATAGATAGCTAGCTTTATGTTAGTTTGAAGTAGTTGTGGCAGACCAAGTCATTTGACTTAAGACGGATATCTCACTGTGTCCCATTACACCCCTATTTACTGGTTTACGTCCTCCAGTCTAGGCTAGCATCCTCAATATAACAACAACAAAAAGTTAATAGCTTAATATTATTATTATTATTATTATTATTATTATTAGCACCGCGTCTTACTACCCGTTCGGGCTGTACACACTTATGCTAATGTGTAATGGTAGGGTGATTGTGAGATGAAATGGAGGACCTATAGTTTAACGTGGGATCCGAACCACGGTGGAGGCCTGGAATTCCACACATTCACAAGTTGTGATTAATACACGTCTTGTCAGAGGTGAAGGAAGGGTTTGGTAATCAGATAGATCTGTGCCAGGACCGAGGATTGAACCCCGGATCCCCAGCACAGAGGTCTGACACCTTACACCTAGACCACCAGGTCACCTAGCTTATATGTTAAATGTGCCAACGATGAATACAGATAAAATAAAATAAACCTAAGATATATAATATAATGTTTTAATTCTTATTTTTTGTACGTTTAACAAAGCTACATTGGTTCTTTATGTGTGTGAATGACAAAGAACGTATAGAGTAAGACAACAGCTCTTAGCTCGAAGAGTGTGTGGGAAAATCATCTTAATCTCATACAGCCGTGATTGGAACCCCATACCTTTGAGTAAAATGTGAGGTGAGTCCAAAACCTTAGGAAAAAATAAATTTGATAAATGGTTTAACGATTGGTGCTTTAAATTAAATATTTGGGCACGTTACTTCACTAATGGGATAGTTAAGAGGAAGTTACAATTTAAAGCAAATGTATCTGCAGTTGCATGTAGAGTGTTTAGATACATTTAGGAAAAACTACGCCTGCCAACCCAAACCAAGACTTACCTCTCAACAAAAGACCAGAGTTCCTTCACTCACAGATAATCAGCTCCCAACGGCCTGGATTCGGCGTCAAGAAATTAAATATTGTTAAATCTGATCACCCAACAACTTGGAAACTATTTTGCGAAGTGGGTTGCATCTTAACTTGACGCACCTAAGCAGTCTAAGCACTAACACACTTAGAAACCAATGTACGAGATAGAAAGAGAGGGAAGAAAATGATTAGTTGGCTCTGAGAGGCCTCTTGTTTATCTACTGATAACACTTCCCCTCTTCCTCTGACGAGTTTACACACTCACTGTACTATTTGCTTCTTGAAAACATTTACTTGCTTTTTAATTTTACCCTTTTTCTTGTTTCTTATTCTAGACAGACATTTGCTACCAAGGACTTTTTTAATCCACATCCTGGCAGGAAGACTCCTACAGGACAGTTTCGTGATCAAGTCAAATAGCTTGGGTTGTAGATTTATAAAAAATACGTTTACAAAAAAAATTCGTAAGGATACAAATAATAATATTTTGACACTATGAGTATTTTTAGAATTATCTAATAATTTATGGTTTTTGTTTGAACGTTATATCTTTAAAACTCGCTGAGTAAAACATAAATTCATTTACATGGATAAATTTTATCTTGATCTGTCGTGACGTCACGGGTAGGCAAGCATCCTTAGCAAATCAGGTTAGGCCGTTCATGAAGCCGGGCAATTGCAATCAGGAGATTGGATCGAAGATTCTCACGTCTCGTGTTCGATGCTCAGTTAAAGATAGATTGTTTACCGGTCTGCAGGCAAAGGGCAGCAGCTGCGTCCTTCGTACAGCGGTAGCTAATGAAGATGAAGATGAAGTAAAGGACGGTAGGTCTGCGAATCAAGTTGCGCGAGAGAAGTTTAAATAATAATCCATCTTCGTTCCGGGACAGAGTGCTGAGGAGGTTGGAACCTTCTAATGGCCTAATTATTTTAAGAGGGAGTGAAAATACGCATTAAAAGGATTTGCTAAAGTGAGAAAGATAGTTTTACGACGGGCTGAGATATCAAATAGTTTCCTTAAATAGTTTTATGCCGGTTGAAGAACCGTTTCTGAAAACATCAAATACTTCTAGATCTAATTTTATGCGATTATAAACAATTATATAAACTTATGCTCTTAGAGTTGACACTTTTCGACAAATGGACAGTGTGCCTACTAAAATATGTTGCTATTGATTGATTTAAAAATATTTGAGTATATTATAACCACTACACGAACATTTCGCTTAAATTATTATTATTATTATTATTATTATTATTATTATTATTTTAGCACCGCGTCTTACTACCCGTTCGGGTTATACGCTCTTACGCTAATGTGTAATGGTAGGGTGATGAGATGAAATGAAGGACCTACAGTTTAACGTGGAATCCGAACCACGGTGGAGGCCTGTCATTCCACACATTCACAAGATAACTTGTCAGAGGTGAAGGAAGGGTTTGGAAATCAGATAAATCTGTGCCGGGACCGAGGATTGAACCCCGGCCGCCAGCACAGAAGTCTGACACCTTACCCTAGACCACCAGGTCGCCTACTTCGCTTAAATAAATGTAGAATACTAACTTATATATTATAGATAAAATATAAACATCTAGATTTAATTACATTCTAATTGAATGAAAATAGCGTTAAAATACTACCGATTAAGATCTCACAAATGTCTAAACATCTCCAAAAATATCAAAATGGGGTTCAAATTTATATAATATAATCTTGAAATTTCTTTATAATTGTTTAGAAATAATTTTAATCATTTTGATAAAAGTATTCATATAGACACGAATAAGGATAATCTAGTAAAGCCAACACAAAATGTTTAGTATTCTGAAATAAAATTTACCTAATTAGGATCATTCTTAGTAGAGTGATATATTTTGATTACAAAAAAAAATGCATTACTATTTTAAATGTTTTAAGTATATTATATATTAACTTTCCATGATTATATTTCAACAAGCAATTAATTGTATTAATAAATGTAAAAAAAAAATTCAAGCTTTCTACTATCAGCTCCAAGTCTTATTCACATATTTACTTTAATGGAGTAAAGATGAAGAAGGTAAAATTTAACGTAAGTGTACCCACATTTTCGTATAGTGAACCAAACAAGACGTGCTTAGAGTTTGTACATAAGAACATCAAACAAACACATTACGCTAATACACCGGTATATTTAATCAAATTTATTGTGAAAACACTTGGAAACTAGCTTTCTTAACACAAGCGAAAGACCGAATAAATTTTAAACAATTATGTTGGAAATAAAATAGAGAAAACTTGATTCTTACTAACCCTGTTGGTTTTATACAAACCATTTATAAATCCTCCATATAAGAAGTGAAGAACAATATATATTTTTTTTGTGTTCCTATTCACACGTATAACGTAACTTTCCCAACACATCCCCTAAGGGCAGTTTACGACATGAGTTTTTGGTTCGTGCCCGTCGTATTTCGTTACAGCTGATGGTACGAAAGTGTGTGTGGGTATATTCTTTGGGGAATTTGACTTCCCGGACTGGCAAATCTCGTTGACCAAGCCCATATGGGACTTGGCATAAAGCTGTTGTTGGAGTGAACTCCCCAAACTTTTTCCTCTTATGTTCTACCTTTATTCCACGTTGTTCGAGCAGTGAAATAACATCAGTGGAATATTACGTTGTGCTGTCACTACTTTTATTTTCAGACAACATGTTTAGTCTCCAGGTCCTTTCCCTTCACAAAAATAATTGTTCATACCTTACCACGAAAAATATTTCATAAGAGTGGATGGGGATATTTATTTATATAATATACGTTATAACAGTGAAACATTGTTATTTTTTTAGTGAATTTTATAGTATTATTGACATTATAAGATCAAATATAAATTAATAATATATTATTTTCGTGCTCTGCTTATTTATTGAAACCCATACTGGAAACAAGGTTTGAATATTTAATTTGTTGTTGAACAACGTGACACAATGAACTAATGAAACATTTTGTATCAACTTTTTTTTGTTAAATAAAATAAAATGTTTATGTAATTTGGTGATACAGCCTATTTTAAATCCTTTGTGTAACATTTCATGACAAATTATAATATTCTATGGATAAAAATAAAATAAAACTAGCTTGATATTATATGTATCAATAATTACATTTTAATCACACATGGATCATATTTTAATTGCTACAATGGACGTTCACATCGAAAAAATGAAACTAATGGAATTATACGAGCGGTTAAAGCGCCTGACCAACCCAGAGAGTAAAATCTATCAAAATCGCATGTGCTAGGATTGTTTTTATATCGTATAATTCCAAGCCAAACATTCCTTGAGACCGTCTTTTTTAAGATTATTAATTATCGTTTTGAACTTATTTATTATATGTTTTTTAATAAATTATCATTAATAGTAAATATTTAATGTTAGTGTAGATAATTTTAGTTCACGCAAAGGCTGCTCACAACTACACTAACTGAAACTAAGGTCACAGGATGACAGTGGATTTTAAGGAGCCACTATTCTTCTGTTGAGAATATAGTATACATTAATAAAAGAGTCCCTACTACACGATTAAGGATAAGGGAACACGCTTCGATGTCAGCATGGTCTAAGGTGCTGCTATCGCAATGGAATGGACGTGGCTAGAACGCCAGACATTTCAGTCGACCTCATCTGGAGGAAAGTTGTTTGCTCTAACAACGAGAACTACCTAAGTGTTACTTTCTTTTATATCTTTTCCGCGAGTCGCTTGATGTTATGTTTAACTTTCATGTTAATAATTTATTCACGGACTTTTATTTTATTGGAGCAGACTTACTTTCGGCTGTTTATTGATATGTTTTGTGAATAACTTTATATATATTGTAACGTTTCCGTCAAATGACCTCTCCTCCGATATTTTGCCGACCCACTAAATAAATGACTTGTTTATTGTGGAACCATGCCCACAGTCCTGGGATGGTGACGTTGACGGTGGCTACTTCCACCACATGGCGCTATGAACTATCCGTGGCCTACGTGAGAACCTGATCGGTGAACTGTGGTTGAGTAAAATGGGAAGAGTTTGAGTCAGTGTTCCGCGGTACGGAATCGTGAGTGTACGTATGTTGGACTCGAACGCCTGGGTTGTGAAGACCCTCTGTCTATGTGGGGAGGATTTGGAGCGAGTTTTGTGACAGGGGGTTTGGGTTCGGTGTCTGGGGCCGGGAGTTTGATTCCCGGACTGTGTACGGTCAACCACGGACCACATCAGTGGTATTCCTTCACTGGTTGCATACCCGGGGCTAGTGACTGGAGGCACTCACGAGTGGCCGACCAACTGGACACCCCTGAGGTTACACGTGAAGTGTATGGTTACGCGCAGGACTCGCTGAGACCGCTAAGTGCAATATGTATTATTTTTTTCTCTCTCAAAGACGCTGGTATTTGAAAATGGACTTTATATGGCACTATTTTAGGAAGTGCTATTGTGCCTATTGTAGAGTAGCGTTAGGTTTAGTTGAGATGTGTACTTTAATTTTTTTGCAGTGTCCACTCGCAGCTCCCAATGTTGTGTAAAGTCAATAAATTGTTCTCCGTGATAAATTTGTAAAGTAGTTTACTATTTATTTTAAACTAACCTATTAATGTATCGACTCATATATTCACTATTTAAATAATTATATGCTTCACACATTTCATTCATGCTTAGAACTTGAATCTATTGTCTAGTGAAATTAAGACTAAGGCTTAACCAAACATTTAATTGGAAATATTTTAACCAACATAATGGGTGAATTTAACATTGAGATAAGGAATAATTTTGTATATAGTCTGATTTTTTTTTTGTGTAAGCCCTTCTGGCTTATCGAACAATATTTGTTTTGTTCACTATTATAGTGACCCTAGGAACCCATTTTCCGGGGTTTGGATAACTCTCATCTATATTAGGAATTATCAGGTATGGCAGATGTGATCATGGTAAACCCATGAAGGCCTATGGGTTTAATGGGGAGCCTCGTTGTCTTCCAAGCAGTAGATCCCTGACCGAGAGGTCCCTTATTTGTCCTGGTCTACCTTACTAGGGAGAGTGTTGGTCTTCATTTCTACATCTGGCGACTGAACGAATTTCCTCGTTAATGTTTAGGCTCACTATCGCCAACGAGGTGGCGCCCAACAATCTAAACCCTCCTGGGCTGACCTTGAATTTAGGGGACCATTGCCAATAGCTCTATGACCACGCCCTTCTCCACTGATGCGACGCGGGAGGTGACAATATAAACATATCAGTTATATATGTTCAGTTACATAAATATATATAGTTATTCACAAAACATTAATAAATATCCAAAAGTAAGACTGATCCAATAAAATAAAATGTTGTGAACATATTATTAACATGAAAATTCATGCGACTCAAGTAAAAGATGACTAAATTTAGTTATTCAAGACAGCTTATTACTTGAATTTTTTTTTAACTTTGTACTTATTATTATATTATTATTATTAATTTTATCACATTCATTATTTAAACTTTGTGTTTTTAAATCTTTCTTTTTACTAAATTAATATATACTAGTGAAAATGTAGCCCACACAAAAAACAAGCAAATGTAAAAACAAAACTGAAACTCTGAATATACGAATTTGTTGTTTTACTGATCCGGTCTATTTTTAAATTTTATGCTGCTATCTAACTTAGATTGTGGAAATGAGATTGAATTCAAAAAATATTATAGTTATATGTATAAAGTTATTAACTATATCAAAATGTTTTTAATTAATAAACTGAATGAACTACCAAGTTTTTGTAAGATAACATGATATATTAGCTGTGATTGGGGGGATGCATTTTAAAGTGACCTTGATAAAATGTGGTTGATTGTTATCTTTTATTATTTGATAAAGATCGATATTTATCTACTATATTAAACATGATATAGTTAAGGTTATGACTGACTTTTATAAAATAATATATTACAAGCTACTATTAGAGGAGACTCCCTAAATTATTATAATAGTATTGTGAGACAACAAATAATAAAAAAAACATATATATTGCTTGGTTTAATGGTAGTGATACCAAAGACAAGAAAAATCTCCACTTTTATAGATGTTACTAAATAAGAATTAAAACTATTTTAAATAATTAGAAGAGTACACATCTGGTTAGATAAATTTACAGCTTTGTAATTTATTTGATTTTAAATAATGTCCTAGGTATTTTTACTACACCAATAGTATATATTTGAGAAAGGTATAGTTTTAAAACAAATGTAACCAAAATTGTGACGAGTGAGGGTATTAAACACTTTAGTAAATAAAAAAAACTAAGTACACCCGCTTACGATTTGAATCCCAACCGCCTTGTCACCAGAAAACGAAACTAAACTAGATTCACGATTATTTCATGGACCAACCAATGTATGTCCTTTTAATAAAAATAAAACCAATGAAAAAAATACACAGTAAATATTACATTATATAAAATTGTACACTTATATTATAGTCGTATATTATACTACACTATAGAGGAACCCTACAATAGTATGCAAGGGTACATTGGTAGGGACTCGTTAATTTACTATAGCTAAAATTTATTAATTGTAAATTTTACTATTCATTATTTAATAATACCCGTGTTACAACTTATCTTTAAGTATTTTTGTGTGACAGACTATATTATGGTTTTCGTACTAAAGTAAGTTTGGAGTACCTTTAAGAAAATATAAAAGCATATTTGTTGCAGTCAACGTTAATGATGTATTATCATAATACTAGTATTATTTTATCGGTATTGATAATAACTATCAAAGTTAACTGTTGCATTTCACATGAATAGCTGTATTAATATGAGAAAAAAGTACCCATTAACTTATTATTTTTCAATTCTGGCTTTAGTTTCATGCGTAACGCATAGCTGATAGTGAATAGTCTATATCACATATTGCGCAAGAAGTTGAAACTCAATTCTAGAATTTATTATCATTTATAAGGTTGATTTAACTTGAACTACTTATACATTATGCATGGATTGTCATATAGAGTGATTGTACTTGAGATGTATCTTGAAATAGAATTTTTATTTAATAATAAAGACTAAACTTAAATTTAGTTAAATTCAAATTTCAAAAGATATAGTTAAATTGTTTTTCGGATAAACTATTTATTGGAGGCTTTTTATAGAGATATTTATCTAGTAATTAAAAATGGTTGAAATTGTTTTTATGAATAAAATACAATTGATAAGACGTTGAACACTTAGTTTGATTACTAACCGATGTATGTTTCTTATTAATTGTTCACTGTAAGCTATACACTATTTGTTAGTTATTCATGAATATAAATTCAGACACAGATATGTCGATACGTAAGAAAATCGAGGTATATTATTTATGATGTTATAGCACAAAACTGGTAGCTGGATGTGAATGCTTTTAACGGAATGTACTATTACCAGATTTTGCGTTGTATAGAGCAGTTAATTCATTCTCTCTTAGGTGAAGAGTTGCCCCAAAGCACTTGAAGAGAAGTGGACCAGTTTCCTTCATTAAGATTTATGTAAGGTAAACAAAAGATGTTCTCTCTTGGGTGCTGCAAGAGTCTTAAGGGTGGTATTACGCTGCTATATTTATTTCACAAAATATCTTTGATAAATATTTTTATAAAAGCTTTACTTGATAGGGTTTTATCAAAGAAAATTCTTAAATTGGAAATATATATATATATATATTATATATATATTAAATAAACAACGTTTCCACTAAAACAACGTTTCCACACAAATTTTAATTTTTTTAGTCCGGCCGTTAATATTTTTGTCATGATTTGCGTCCATTTTTTTTGTATCACAAATATTTTACAAAACTTGAAGAAAATTTTATATAATGTAATAACACACACGCTTTATCCATGGCGTTATCGACTCATTGATGATATATTTTATAAAAATAATATTTTTATTTTATAAAATATATATTATGACAGTGTAGTACCAGCCCTCGAGTTTGTGCTGCCAGCGAGGCTCTGAATCAACACAATCCAAACATTACGGATTATTTTTTAAAACTGTTATGATATTTATGAAAAAATAAAGCTCTAATAATTTGAAATGGATATACTTTTCCCTTATTCTATTTAATTAGTATGCTGTCAAGTCTACAATCAAACATTGTAATTAAAATGCAATTTCAATGTATATCAACCCACAGTTATCTGATAGATCACAATATTATCGGTCGTTACCCGCCTCGGTGGTGTAGTTAGCTAACGCGCTAGTTTAGTGTTAGGCTAGACTGCCGAGGATTGGAAGATCGATGTTCGAATCTCGCTCGGGTGAACGGGGGTGGTTTTTCCTAAACATTTTTCCACTCTCGCTCAACGCAAATGTGGGTTAACTTCCTCTATATTCAACCATCACAATTCCTCGACTATTAGCGTAACTAGTACTTAAGCGTGTAACCCAAACGGGTAGTAAGACATATTATTATTGGTCGATCGTATGTAGCTGACGAGTTCCAAATGTCCATCACAGACTCGGCCATAAACTATGTGAGAAAAATATCCCGTAGTAAGGGAATAATCCTGGAGGGCATGATGTTTAATATAAAATAATGCTGATAATGCGATAAAATTTGATCATTGTTGACTTCAACAAAAGTTTGTATTTTCTAACATGTATTTATACCAAAATATTTATCTTGCTCTCTTTTTTATGTATATATACACACAACACACACACACAAATACACCATACGATGTAAAACAATCTCTGAAACTGATTGGATCTAGTTTCGTTACAGTTGAAAACTGAGTTGTTGAATGACGCCAAAACTGAGTGTAAAATTTATTCGGCGCTTAAAATAAAAATCTGTCTCAGGAGAAAAAAAAATCTGATTTTTTATAACCTTTTATAAAAACTAGTGTATAATAGAAAATCACGACCAACGGACGCTTTTTGAGGTAGATGGGCCGAAAGCTATGGGTGTGACGGGTAGAAGGTATGAGACAGCTTTCACTAATGGGGACGTAGCCCCTGGCCTATACCATCCCGCCACACAGCCCGGATTATCGGTCGTCTAGCGACTGCAAAGCCAGGCGCTGGTGTTAAATCGGGTGTATTAAACAAATTACTTTCATCACAGTTGGATGGGACATTGAAACATGGCTTTCGAGATTGCTTTTGTTGTTGTTATTGTTATTTATTAAATACCCCTAAATTATAGTCTGATAGATATAGGTAATACGTTTTAATACGTACACAACAATAAATACAAGGATGGACTGGAAGGTCTTTGCAAATTGTTTTTAGAACAAAATAAAGTAAAAACCCACAAATTAATAATTTTTGTAGCACCGCATCTTACTACCCGTTCGGATTATGCATATGTGTACTAATTACGATGATAGTTTTAGGGACTAGGGAGGATATATTTATAGAAATTGTACCAGAGTTTTCGTGGAGAGAGAGTGGTAAACCATTTTTGGAAAAATACACCCAACTGAGATTCGAACTTCCATATCTTCCATTCATTTGCATTCAAGTCTACTGAGAGAGTAGCGCGTTGGACCTTAGGGACACCGAGGTGGGGATCTTAATATTAATAGTTATGTGAACATTATAGCTCACTCTCTCCATTTAAAAAAATGCTATGTTCATGATGTTAAGAATTATCTCATGTTCTTATCATTATCATAGCCTTAAGAATGTTATTTTAGGACAGCTAATTAAATGTCACCTATAATGTTTCTTTAGGGTGTAAGAAGATACTTATCCTTGGTGATTAAGGTGGACACAAAACAAATGAATGCTACGTTAAATAGTAAATTAAATTAATAACGACTCACGGTTTTTATATTTGCCTCGTCACGTCAGTCTAACAATAGTTTTAAAAAAATCAATTATATATATTACATCATTCGACTTGGATTCTAAGAATATATTTGAAAGATTTTGTTAGAATTGGTTCAAGCAATTAGAAAAAATTACGAAACAAACAACCAAACTAAATTCAAAACGATCGAGTTAAAACCGGACCTCACTTCTCTCGGTCAGTTAAAACATAATTTACGAAAGTGTTATTTGGGTAATTTTAAACACAACCAGCACAAATATTATCATTAATTTGTTTATACTTTCCAATCACACAAATGATAACTATATCAAACATGCCAGGAACGAACCCGGGATAACTAATTCAGTTATAATACGCACAATTCATTGAGCTAAATGGTCTGTTAGAAGTACTGTACTTAATAAATTAAGGTAGAAGGGTTTGAGACGCGAGAAAAGGTTAGTATTTTTGCAGTTTGTATAACATAATATATTTAGAAAAAATAAAATTTGTTTTTACTGTGGTCTAAACATTCTTCGTATGATGATGTCAACAGTTCTTTAGTAACTTATATTTTATGGGCACATGAGCAATATTGATGAGGAATATTTAAATTTTAAAAAATGTCAATAGATTTTAAGAAATCATCCACAGATAATTAAGAAAAGTTGAGGTCACAAGGGGAGAGATATATTATCTATTTTGGAATAAAAAGGTTTTGCTAGTAAAACTTAAAAAAAACTCTACCCTTAACTTATATTATCTACAATCCCATCGTAAAAACGTTTATTAACCTTTAATAAAACAATATATGTTATGAAATCAGAGCTTGTTCTAAAAAGTAGCAGATCTACCTTGCTTTGTCACACTATGGTTTAAGTAGGTAATTCCGAACCTTTCCTTTTACATAGGAGAGTTTTATAAGAAGGATTGATATTTTTGGAGTCATTTTGATTGTTTGCTAGGTGTCCCTGACAATTTTGTAGTATTGAAGTGCAAGAAACAACATTTAAATCTTATTATTTTCATCTAATGGGCCAAGTGACCATTGTTATGTAAGTAATTCTGAGTTGTTCTTATACCATATGTTGACTATAGAAGCGCTAATGACAGCTTTTTTTTTTATCCGATCGTTACATGCAAACTCTCTTTAATTAAGTAATTCAGAGCCTTTCCTTTTACATAGGAGAGCTTTACACGAACAATTGATAGAAAATCAATCAAAATCAATCCAAAACTAAGTTATCTTGGCAATTTTGTGGTATTGAAATAAAATAAACAACATTTTAATCTCATTGTTTTCATATAATGGGTCATGTGAACTTTATTATGTAAGTAATTTAGAATTAACTGATTACCATTAATGTCGACTATAGAAAAGCCAGTGACAGTTATATTTTTTTATCCGATCGTTACATACTAAAGCTCTTTAAGTAGGTAACTCCAGGCCCTTCCTTTTAAATAGGAAAATTTTATACGAAAAACTGATATTTTTATATTTATTTTGATTGTTTATGAGGAGTCACTGGTAATTTTGTATTATTTAATTCCAAGAGACACCATTCTAATTTTCTATTTTTTATATTATCGGTTCGTGTGAACTTTTTACTCAAGTTAAGACCGAGCCCTTCCTTTTACCATCTTTGTTAACTATACGAGATCCAGAGATCCGATTGTGTCATGTGAACTTTCTTTAACTTATGAACTGGGTCTGGGGTGTAATAAGTCTAGGTAGGAATTCTGCCCTTTAGGGCAACAGTAGCCCGGTATAAATTAGTTTGATGTATCAAATTATTATTATATTTAGGGTTTTCTATAAATATTATTCAAATATTAAACCATGTTAAAATTGTAATACTCATAACGATTAATAATGTTATTATTATGGCTATTGTTAGTAGATTTCAATCATAATAATGCTAGTATTTAAAAAAAATCTAGCAGTAGTTGGCTCGAACTACGTTATTGCATTAAGGAATAAGAGAAAATCGAGGTTTTTACAATGCAACTCACATAATATATAGGTCACTGAGAGAACTAAATATACTTTCATAATATTTTGTTCTTAATAATTAATTTACTTACGGTACTAGGAACTCGAAAGTTCATTGCCACACTTACAAAGTACGCCACTTATCCCTATCGTCATTGCCAATGATTGTTCTATCCAGTCCACTTCATTTGACATCATCTCTATATTTAGATTAGTTCTATCCAATCCACCTCATTACACCCTCTCTCTTTCAGGACCATTCTAATAGTATCCTCCCATTCGCAACTAGTTCTTCCCAAAGGTTTCTTCCCATTGGGTTTACCATTCAGTACTCTGAACAAGGTTCTAGATTCTCCCATTAACGCCTGTCTACCGTAATCTACGAGAATTGAATATCCAAATTATGCCTTGTCATTATGTAACCTTCTCCACTCCCCAGTAGCCCCATCCTTTTCTGAATCAAATATCTTCCTAAGCCCTTGTTTTCGTCATGTAAGATAAGAGACCACGTTTCACACCCTGAGAGAACAACCGGTAATATTGTTGTTTTGTATATTCTGGGTTTTACATTCCCTGAAAGTAGGCGAGATGTCAACAACCTTCTTTTTTCTAATATTCTATTTATTTATGGGAGAGAAAATAGTGAGTGGGGAGTCTTTTTTTTCCACCATTTTTTCTTTCAACAAATTCTGTGAAGATCTCTCCAAGATAAAATGGCCCGGGGTGTAATAAAATAGAAATGAAAACACGCGTCGCGTCTGTTTGGCATCTAGTATTTCCTTCTCCATGAAATTATTATTTTCTAAAAGCCTGTTGGTGAGGGGAGGCGCGGAGAGAGAGAGAGAGAGAGAGAGAATATTCGGAATAAAATAATGTTTAATGTGATTTGTGCGGGTGCCTATAACTAACTATGCAATTATTGCTAGAAAGTGCACTTATGATCCTAGCATAACACACTTTAGAAATGTATTATCCAGCCGGGATTTGAACCATTCTCTTAAAATAGGGTATTTGGCCATCGTATGAAGATAAAAGCGGTTAACAGGCTTGCAAAATACCATGTTTTATCTCTGAAGTGTAGCTGTGACATGATAGCATTAGTTTTAGAAATCTAGATAAAATGTGATACCTGCAAGTATTGTATTAGTTGGGACATAATGTTTTATTTAGTGTAGCAGACTCTGAATAGGAGATTGATTTAGAACATACATAACCTATGTATTTAATTTAGATTAACCACTGCGGTGGCCGCATGGTCTAACGCGCCACTCTCGCAGTAGACTAGATTACTTATGCCGGGAGAATGAGCTTTGGATCTCAGTCATGTGTACAGAGGTTTATTTCCTTAACGGTTTTCCACTCTACCTCCATGCAAACGTAGGTACACTTCCTCTAAATATAACCTTTCCAATTATTAAAACCATCAGTGTAATTAGTACATAAACGTGTATCACGGACAGGTATTTAGACGCATGGCTATTAAAAAATGTAGTTATTTGACAAATTACACCTGTACAAGGGAATCGAACCCAGTACCATTGACTATGATTGAATGAACTGGAGACGCTGTCACCCCTATATAGCTCAGTTCCCAGGTTAGATTACAAATTCCAGATGTCATTTTTCAAATTATTTAAATTAATTTAATTATAGTCCCCTCCTTTTATACAGTGCCGTAATTACAATAATTTGCAGTCTTGTGTGTGTTGATATTTATTAACATAATAGCAATCCCGCAAGGCGTTGCCCGTGACCCACTGTGGTATAAGAATTATATAAGGCCCCCCCCCCCCCCCAATGGTGCCCGATTTAAAATGGAAACGTTATCTATGAAACGTAATTCTAAACTAAATTAAAAAATATTTTCTTCAAAAATTTGATAAAATTGCTTGATTTAAAAGCTAATTAAAAACTTAAAAATCCGTCTTAGAGGTGCAATCGGACCCCCTTCCGTCCACCTGTGTTAAAAATGTCAGATCTCTGCGTGCCGTAGATTTGTCTGGGCATCACAAACAAACTAACAAACAAACAGACAAACACTTCCTTTTATTAATATAGGGTGACCTGGTGGTCTAGGGGAAAGGTGTCAGACTTCTGTGCTGGCGGCCGGGGTTCAATCCTCGGTCCCGGCACAGATGTATCCGATTACCAAACCCTTCCTTCACCTCTGACAAGACATCTTATGAATGTGTGGAATGCCAGGCCTCCACCGTGGTTCGGATTCCACGTTAAACTGTAGGTCCTCCATTTCATCTCACAGTCACCCTCCCATATCACATTAGTGTAAGTGCGTACAACCCGGACGGGTAGTAAATCGCGGTGCTAATAATAATAATAATATAGATGTACGTGCTTTAAATATTGACGATATTATGTAGCCATTATTTAGGCACTCACACATTTAGTAGAAATTTATAGTTGAAGGTCTACAATTTGGCGTATGAATATGTATTAAATTAACTTTATTTTTTGTGTAGTTTCCTCTCCACGTATCCAATCCAACTATACAAATTTTTAACCCACTGGTGGAGTAGGAGGACGGTATAGTTTATAGGAAATGTAACATCATTTGTGGTCGACCTTGGTTATCTTGAGGTAAAGCTCTCGCATCAAGACCCGATGTCCGTGGATTCAATCCATTCTGAAGTTGACGGCTTTTTATTGAGCTAAAAAAATCAAACCAACCCTGTAGCACAACTTCCTTCGGATGGGAGTAAAGGAGTCGGTCCCATGTTGATTGTGGTATGTTAGATAACCCTGGAATGTGTGTGGAAAGGAACTTTTCCCGGGAACATTGGTTGGTCATTTCACTCTCGCTCGTAGAAATTTTCGTGTTCTGATATAATCAGTCGGTTCAGAAAGTTCACGTTAAATATCTCAAATAAATAAATATATTAAAATAAAAGTAAACAATATTTAGGATTCAGAATAAAAAATGTTTGTCGGAACCTTTACGTAATTGAGATTTATTTATTTATTTATTTAGCACCGCGTCTTACTACCGTTCGGATTATACGCTTAAGTACTAATTAAGCTAATGGATTAGGAAGTGATAAGGTTGAAATTTAAGGAAATGAACCCGCATTTTCGTGGAGGTAGAGTGGTAAACCATTTAGGAAAAATCTCCCTCAGTTCACCCGACTGAGATTCGAACCTCAATCTCCCCGTCCTTTTCAGCGGAGCTCAACACGACTAGCGCGTTAGCCAACTACGCCACCGAGGCGAGTAATTGAGATATCAAGTTAAAACTAGTCATATAGATGTTTCTAAAACAAGAACAGGATTTTAATATGAAACATTGAAAAAGTATGTAAATATTAGCGATTGGATGATAAAATAACAAATAAAATTGCTCGTAGAGGATTATTTTTTTGAAGTTATATGAGGAAACTTTAACGAGCATTTGGAAAGCTACCATTATCAATGAAGGGTTACTAGGCTCGATTTCGATCAGAATCTAGTTTACCAATAATCGTCCGTAACGGCGTATTATTCTGAACCACGAATCCCCCCCACACCTCTCTCCAAAGAACCTTTTGTCCCTGACAGAATCCTCCAGCTTTATTTCCCATTCAGTTTATGAAAGAGGGAAAGGTCACAGTTTTCGGGAACGACCTGCGGACGTAAACCCAAATTGAGTCCATTACTACCCGCAAACACTAACGTTATATTTTGACAACTTATTAGGTAAATGGGCTTTGGGACTGTTACAAAAATGGCTAAAGCTATTAACCGCCTCAGTGTCACGTGGATTACGTGACAAGGACATATTATATCTTGGGTCACTAGTGACTGGGAGGTAGGGGTACGAATCCCGGTAGAAAAACTGAGGGTATTGCCACCTATATTATTATTCTCTCGCTCCACAAAAATAAAAATTATATTCATTATTTATTTGAGGTATTTAAAGTGAACTTTCTGAACCGAACGACTTATAAACTAACGAAAAATATAACAGACACAACAACCAGCCCCCTGGCAGTAAAGTCATGACTGTAAAAAAGGGTACCCCATAATTCATCAATGGTCAAATTTTTATTGGCCATGTCGGGAATTAAACCTAGGACCAGACACATTACCGACCGAGTTGAGGTGTTGGACAGTAAAATATCGATACGCTACTCTTTTCAAAATGTTTTCAGCGTTATAATATGTAGTGTTCTAGGTAATAGAGACTATATTCATATAAAGTCATTAGTAAGTTATTTTTTTTCCACGTCGTTATCTTTCTTTCTTTCTTTCTTTTCTTTGCTAGCCAGAACATATGTCTTTCATGCAAATGTCCAGACGGTTTCAACCCACTCTTGGCTACGCGCCATTTTATATTCCTCCATGGAAAATACCCTTTCCTCATTAAGATCACGCATTTCCAAAATGGAGGTGCAAAGGTTTGTAATTAAGGTAAGTGTGTGTATATAATGTGTATACATTTAAATAATTTCAAAAAACAACAAAATAGTTAGTTTCATTAGTTTATATAATACAACAATACAATGTACACTTGCTGATCTTATCTTTGAATTAACTTAGTAAGGTTTATTTACCACAAGGGGGGTTCAATACATCTTATTTTCCGTTCCGTCTTGCCCATGTATAACCACTAATTAAAGGATAAGAGGTAATAAAAAAGGGCTATTGATTTTTATCGTGATAAGAAATTAGCAATGTCGAGGAATTATATAGCCTCTTTCGCACGGTGGGTGACTGAAAAACCATATCCTGACATAAAACCTCTCCATCACACATAAACTAGACCAGACCACTATTATATCTTAGCCCACGTGAAGTCGATGAGGGTGAACTTTAATAAAAACGCACTAGGAATTACCTGGATACAGTTTTTATTATTACTAAATAAATTATGTCTAGAAAATAGATTAGAATAGTGATCATATTGAAAAAGTTTTCTACTCTTTAGGAATTATCTTCATCCCTTAATATAATACCATCTGTAGTAGGTTGGGCTGAGTTCAATTATATTACAGGGAGACCACATTTAGTTTTATAAAGTGGTTCATAGCTAGTGTTGTTGTGTCGAGAATAGTTTCCGACTTCTATATCACGAGATCCAATAAGAATTGGATGGTGGTCAAAAGATGTATTTACGCGTGCAAGGTCATCAAGGCCCTTGGCCCTGTTGAGTGCAAGTCTAAAACTTATTTTGTTATATGGTGGGCGGGAGGGTGGAAGGTGTGGCGTGGCTTCACGACCGACCAAAGTGTTCTTCCGCGCCAAGAAGAACAGATGGCTCACGGAAAACGTAGATGGCGCTAGCTACCGGACAGGTCTTGCGGAAAAATTGTACGTTTGGAAATATCATTTTTCTCGAGAACTAGTGAAATTTTTAAGTTAATATTTTCAACACCTCCTCTAAGATAATGTATCGATGTTTATTAATTGTTACATTTTCTTATTTTTTGTTATGAAGTCGGCAGTTTTCTATTAAAAATGTCAATTTTATCGATATTTGTACACTGTTAAAATGATAGAGGAGGTGTGTAATTAAAAAGTATAACTTAATCAACATGTTTCTATTCTTGAACAAACCGTTTCCAAAAAGAAAATTGCAAAACAATCAACATTTTTGAAGATAGCCGTCTGTTCCGACGGCTCTGTTTCCACGCCAAATTAAAAGGGCCAATCGCCTTAAACCCGCTTCGGTGGGAATCATGCTTTAACGTGCTGCCCTCGCAGTAGATTAGACTGCTGAAGACTGGGAGATTAGAGGTTCTAATCTCGGTCAGGTGTACTAAGGGTGGTTTTTCTAAAATGAGTTTCCACTCTTCCTCAACACCCTGTCTAACAAACCCTCCAATCACTAACCCTTTTTTGCGATCCATCGGCAAAGACAAAGTAAGCTCGAATCACCTTATGAGAAACCTTATCCGTCTGTTTACAAATATACGTAGGATTACGGTAAGAACAAACATCTTTTGTTAAGGTTTACATTGCGAGATGAAATAGAGGACCTACAGTTTAACGTGAGATCCGAACCACGGTGAAGGCCTGGTATTCCACACATTCACAAGTTGTGATTAATACAAGTCTTGTCAGAGGTGAAGGAAGGGTTTGGTAATCAGATAAATCTGTGCCGGGACCGAGGATTGAACCACGGACCCCAGCACAGAAGTCTAACACCTTACCCCCCTAGACCGCCAGGTCACCGACAAAGCAATTAATTTTGTTAATTACGGTTGTAGCCACATCAAAATATCATGTTCTTTAAATAGAAAAATGACAACTAGACACGGGAATCGATCTCGGTACCTCTGGTTTAGTACGCCAATGTTGTAACCACTGAGATATCCAGGAGTCAATCCTCGCCCAGGTTCATTCTCCACTCATATTTTAAGGCATAGTCTGTGATGGACGTGCGGAATTTGTCGGCTACAAATATAAAAATAATAATATGAGTAAAGAATGACGGTACAATTCCTTGATAGTTCAGTGGTTAGAGCAATGACATACTAAGCCAGAGGGCCTGGGATCGATTCCCGTGTCCAGATTATTATTATGTATCCATACTCCAAAGTAGGTGTTCTTTATCTTACCCTTTTGATAAATGGTTACATCTCATTCGGGGAACTTTATTTAATGTTTGATACTATATTTATATAAGCTCTACTTTTTTTAAACATTTTCTTAAAGTCTCATCTTATTTAGATCTAATTTAAAATACTTCCTCTCTCCCAAACTAAAACGCTATGGCTCTTTTATCAGGATTTGATAGATTTAGAGAAAATAAGAATGAGAATAGTTTTTTTTTTACGGTTCTGCGCTCCTGAGAGGGTTTTGAATGAAAGGACCGGCGTGAGTAAAATAAATGAGCAGCAAGGGACGCTGAGGACACAAGGGAGTAAGGGAGGGGATTCGCAACACGACGTGCATCCAGCTGGCCGAGGAAAGTAAAGTATAGAAGTCTGTTGAGACCCCTTTCTACTTAGCGGACATTTGTTAGAGTGAGCCACGATCGTGTTTTCCATCAGCGGCGTTTTAGACACATATAAGTAACGGTGGACACGCGGAATAAACGTCAGATTCTTTTTTTCTTTTTGTTCTTATCACGGCGTCTTACAACTCACTCTGATTAAACGCTTGTGTACTATTTACGCTAATTGTTTTAGGGATTAGAAAGGTTATATTTAAATGAAGTTTACCCACATTTGCGTGGAAGGAGAGGGGGAAACTATTTTTGGGGATAAGGGGGAATCACCCTCAGTATACCCGACCAAGAAACTAACTTTGATCTCCCCCGTCATGGGCAGTCTGGTGTACTGCGAGAGTAGCGCGTTAGAACACGTGAACACCGAAGTGGGCAGACTTCAAACTCGTTTATACTATTTTTCTGGAAACGGGGAGGTCAGTATTCAAATCACAGTTTGGTGTAAAGGTCTAGTTTTTTTTCCAAAATTTGTTTTTCACGCTGCCACAACACACATGTGGATACATTTCCCATAAAATCCGTAATTCTCATCCCTAGCCAATTTATGCCATTAAATGGGGATAGTCGTGATGGTAAAACGTGGTGCCATGACCCACAAAAATATATCGTTAAAACAAATTTATTAGCGAATTTTTATTTAAATAACTTAACCTAATTAATAAGTTAAAATATGTTCTGTTAACAAAAAAAATCTATCAATGTTAATTCAGAAAAAAATGGAACCTATAAATTTATTTGAACTCAAGTGATGTGGCTTAACGCTCCGACGACGAGAATCCATTCTAACCAGGCGTATTTATTCTAAATTAAAGTAATATCTCTTACTCACTTCGGTGGCCACATAGTCTAAGGCGTCACTCTCATAGGAGACTAGACTGTTTAAGGCGAAGAGATTGCAGTTCGATCCCGGTTGAGCGTACTTTGGAGGGTTTTTCATAGATGAGTTCATACTCTCTCTCTATTGTGCGCTCCATTAATTTCAACCTTCCTAATCCCTAGCTCATAGCGTAATTACTACGTAGGCGTATAACCTGATTAGGTAGAGAGATGCGTCATGTTGTAATATACCATACCAGTGGAAATAGGAAATAAGACGTCAGTCAAGTCTGGTACGGTTGGCCGGTGACGGGAAGAAAAGTGTTCGAATCCCGAACGGGTGTATTCAGTTGGGTTTTCTAAATGTTTTCACACTTAACCTTTACTCAATTACACTAATACATTTATCTTCTAAATCTTATTAGTGTAAATAGGACTATGTGGATATCTCGGAAGACGATGCATCTTTTGTTCATCAGGTAATAGTTGAGAGAGTAGAGGAAGCAAGGCTGAGGTGGTATGAGAAAGGAAAAAGAGAAGATGCCGAAGAAAATGTTGGAAATGAAGTATGTAGGAAAAACACCGCAAGGAAGGCCGATAAAGAGATGGGAGGAGCAGAGGAGAGAAAGTGTGCAAGTGAGAGGAGAAGAATGGAAGAAATTAAAGGAGGAAGAATAGTGGAAGGATGGAGGAATATGGAGGAGTTTTATTAAACTGACCTGGACACAGGCTAGACTAAACAGATGATGTTGACGTAATAGTTGTGGTGGAAATTATATTATTCTCAAACACGTTTGAATAATAAAATAAATAATTTTATCAACTTTATTATTGACTTTTTTTTTTGCCAGAAAACCTTTTTTTTTTTTTTCGAGGTTTAGCTCAAAGTCCCCATTTCACAGCCCTTCTATTGTCCGTACGTGCGATAGTTGACTGTGCCTGTCAGTGATAGAGTGATATTTTATCCAGGATTTCCTTTCATATTCTCAATTCGTATTTGATTAATGATAATATAATATAATATATTCAACTTAATAAAGTGAGGAAATTCATGGGTGTTAGATAAAATATTCTCATAGTTTAGTTCTGAAAAGTTAATTCGTTCACCTTCACGTATTAAGTTTTTTTTATTAACACGAGTTAAAACTCAATAAAAGGAATATTTTAAGAATAGCATACGCATTTTTACATCAAATATAAATATTATTCTTACTAAAAGTATCCTTTCAATTTGGTTTAGCTCTTTTTTTTTATCATCGAGTCTTACTACCCGTTCGGGCTATAAGCATATGTACTAATCACACTAATGTATTAGGGACTAGGAAGATTTAATTTAGAGGAAGTGCCCCGCATTTGCATGTAGGGAGAACAGAAAAACATTTAGGAAAACCTCGCTCAGTGCACCCAACTGGGATCGAATCCCAATCTCCCTGTCTTCAGCAGTCTAGTCTCTGCGAGAGTAGCGTGTTAGACCACGTGGCCACCGAAGCAGGTCTTAGTTGATCTAATATTTTTCTGACTAAGTCAAAGAACTGGGTTTAGGTCAAGACCGACTACATTACGATTGCTATTTTTGAAATAAGGATTACTCATTATCATATTATCCATTATCTCCTTTCATTTGTCTTTAATTTCGTTTTCTCTTATCATTATTCATCATAAAACCAAAATAATAAACGATTGTATTCTAGTTTACAAGACAAAAGAACTCAGCTGTGGAAAAATGAATAGGCCTACAAATGAAAAAATAATTATTTTAGATCTTTTTAGGTGGGTTTTATTTCTGTAGGTTTGAAAACTCATTATTCAAATACTAAAGTGTAAGATTGTTCCTGTAGTTATTATTATTATTATTATTATTATTAGCACCGCGTCTTACTACCCATTCGGGTTATACAACTTACGCTAATGGTTAATGGTAGGGTGATTGTGAGATGAAATGGAGGACCTACAGTTTAACGTGGAATCCGAACCACGGCGCAGGCCTGGCATTCACACATTCACAAGATGTCTGATCAGAGGTGAAGGAAGGGTTTGGTAATCAGATAAATCTGTGCCGAGACCGAGGATTGAACCCCGGACCCTTCCTGTATTTATTTCCGTAAGCCGTCAGTCTAAAGGATCATGTTTCGATTCCAGGAGTTGCTTATGATGCTAGTTAATATTCTTTTACGGGTTCATCCTGCCATGAAATTTCTATTTTTAAGAATTTTTTTTTGTAAGTCGTTTAGTGATATAGGCTGTGTGTTGAGAATATAAGCAAAATAAATTAAATATAAATATAGTATTCAAGCATTTTAATTTAAAATCGCTCCCTATCGATGAATTTATCCGCCCGCCTCCCCTTATTTACCCAAAAAGTATGAGCTTTTATTTCTCCCCAATATTCTCACCCTATTCAAACAATATTGGCTCAGATGTCGGGTGAAGATGATAGAACTGACAGTATTATTTAAGAAACCAATAAAAAAACCTGTGATGATCAGGATTGTTAGGAAAGAACCAGACGATCCATGTTGAGAAAAGTGATGGACAACTTTCCTAGGTTTGTTTGTCTGACGTCCAGTGGAACTCACCTGAGTGACATTATCTTCAGAAAGTGAGAAAGTGAAGGTGTAGCTAGTTTTTATTTAGCTAGTGAATATTTACTTTTCAACTAAAGTGTTATTTCTAAAGTCACTAATCGTCTTATTGTTTCGGTCACACCCTGTATAATAATTATTAAGCCACTACTGGTTCAACGGTGCGTCGACACAAAGGACTTAAAGGCCGAGCTTGGAAACTTGCCAAAAAGCTCCGTTGGATGCTCCGGTTAGGATATTTGAACGACTCCGCACGAAATTATCCAAATCATCGGAGCTAGATGGGAAATCCATAATATTTACATAATCACTTCTTGATTAACGCCTTCATTTATGAATATTATAATTTTATCTGTACCGAGTAACAGGTTGTTGGTAATTTCTCATTAGGGTGGATAAAATGTTCTTTATTTGTATAGATATAGGGCCGACCTATTTTATATTTTATGGAAGATTTTGCACGTACATATTAAATTGACAGGCTATATCCCTAAGACCCACCTCAGTGGCTTAGTTGTCAAACGCGCTAGTTTCATGTTGAGTTAGACTGCCGAGGACAGAGAGATTGAGTTTCGAATCTCGGTCGGGTGAACTAGGGGGTTGTTTTTCCTAAATGGTTTTACACTCTCCCTCCACGCAAATGTGGGTTCACTTCCTCTAGATTAAACGCTCTCAATTCCTAACCCATTAAGGTAATTAGTACTTAAGCGTATAAACCAAACGGATAGTAAAGCGCGGTGCTAAATTAATTAATATATATTCTATGCTAATTCTATGCTAACAGTTTCAGTGTAAAAAGAAAATGTTTCCATTTTTGTGTTAAGGAGCGAGAAAGTCTATGCAGGGAGCAATAACATTTTGTATTTACAATCAACAGAGCGAAATTACCAAAATCACACGGATTTTTCATATAACTCGACTAACTTTGTTTCATTCTCAGACAACTTTTTTATTTGTCACCATATTGAATTAACACTTGCAAGCAGAAAAGTAGTAATAAGCCATCTTACCTGAACGATACGAGTTGACTCGCAAGCAATGGATATTTATACAGTGAGAGTAGCATATGAATGCTGCGCGTGCAATTGTACATTTACACGGTGAGAGTAGCATATGAATGCTGCGCGCGCAATTGTACATTTACACGGTGAGAGTAGCATATGAATGCTGCGCGCGCAACTGTACATTTACATGGTGAGAGTAGCATATGAATGCTGCGTGCGCAATTGTACATTTACACGGTGAGAGTAGCATATGAATGCTGCGCGCGCAATTGTACATTTACACGGTGAGAGTAGCATATGGATGCTGCGTGCGCAATTGTACATTTACACGGTGAGAGTAGCATATGAATGCTGCGCGCGCAATTGTACATTTACACGGTGAGAGTAGCATATGAGTGCTGCGCGCGCAACTGTACGAGCTGACTCATTCCAGTACATTCGTTCAGTGTCAACGCACCTTAAGGCACATTGTATTGTTTTTACCACTAAGCTATTTTGATGGTGATTTATCTTTTAATTTAATTTTGTTCAAAAATTAAAGTTACAATAATATAAAAAATATATACCAAAGAAAATCCCGTGGAAAGATAAAATTAGCGATATTTTTTTCTTTTTTACCTATCTCCCCTAGCAATTTAATCTATTTAGAACTTTTAATGACTTATGTCTTTTATTATACTTTTATATAAATTTCCCAACTTTGTGGAAACTTTCAGTATGAGTGAGTGACGTTTAATGAGTTCAGCAGTCTAGGATATCTTTTTACGTTGCTTCTGTGTACGCAATTAAACTTTGAGACATAACAAACGCCCATTTGTCTTGAAATCACAAGGTGATCCGTCGCTACTTGTCTACGATGTTTTATCGTTATTGTATTTCCACTTTTGTTTTGACTTATTAAATTTTCAGTCTTTCAGAAATGTTTATTCTTTCGTTAAAAATCACTATCATTGTAGAGTAGAGATATGCTTGCGAGATACATTTAGGTTCATTTATATACTTAGATGTCTCTGTACAGTTTTCTAACTTTAGTGACAAGAAAGATAGTTAAGTTAGATAATAAAATAAGTTTTTTAAGAACTAAAAAGTGTATTTATCTAACTTATTACCAATCTCGAATACTCTAATATTGTATCCAAATGGTGAAAGATGAGGAATGAGGACTTTAGAGAAAATGTATTAACATTTTCAGGTAAAAAAAAGTATAAACTATTTAGAAAAAAAAATTAAATTAGTTTTAGCACCGCATCTTACTACCCGTTCGGGACATGCCCAAATGAACTAAATACGCTAATGGTTTTAGGGATGAGGGAGGTTGAAATTGTAGGAAGTGTATCCGTATTTGCGCGGAAGGAGATTGGAAAACAATTTTGTAAAATACACCCTCAGTGTACCAGACCGGATTCTAGCCCCGATATTCCCATCATCAGCATTCTAGTAGATCACGAGAGTGACACCTTAGACCATGCGGATACCGTAGCAGGTTTTTTTAATTAAGAATAATATTATGTTACTGCTTTACACCCTTATTCCGCGCTCCGGTGAGCTTAGAGGGAAAGGTTGAAATGTCAACATCTCACTAACTCACACCGGTGGGCATATAGACAAAGGCATCAGTTCGTACTTTATTGGTTTAGTGGTGATAAGGAGGATGTGGTGTCGAGTTTTGACAGGCGTAATGAAGTTTATTTTTTCTAAATGATTTCCCACGCTCAAATTAAAGCAAACATTTGCATTTGAAAAATTTGCTTTAAAATCTACCTTCCCTATTCCTACCCTATTATTGTAGCTTGGACGAGTAGTAGGGCATAGTTAACGGAGAATAAACTCGATTGTTTGGAATAATACATGAATAGCTCACGACCTGAAACCAGAAACACTGTCCATATGTCCATAAGAAAACATTTTTTTACGCCACAGCTTACTATTTATTTGGCTAAACATTTTAACTAAAATAATTATTTAAAGATGGAGAAGATCAAATTTAGAGAAAATGTACACGAATTTTCGCTGAGAAAGAGAGTGAGTGAAAATCCATGTTGTATAAAACAGCTTCGGTATAGTTGATCGGAAATTTAACTACGACATTCTCATTATTGGAAAATTAATCTTGACTATCTCTCGCTCAACGGTGGAGATAAAACGTGGTAGGTACTTTTGTTTTACATCCATTACTGTTTCCAGCCTGTGGTCAGTTTACTATTGAAGCCATATATTCTCCACTACCGGCTGGCTAGGGCTGTCGTAGCTTCATATGTCTCATAATCTAACTAAAGACTAGGATAAATACAACATCCAACCCCTGGTTGTTAATTTATCACTATGAAAGGTTAAACCCTACATTTCATCAACGATACATTCAGCCGTGACGGGAATCAAACCCGGGACCCTTAGCTCAGCGGAACAGACATTTAATAACTGAGCTAATGTGTTAGATAAGACGTGCTATTGGTCTATATTTTATGTGCACTTGACTGTACACACCCTTCTCGAGTTATCTTCCTTCTCTTTCTGACACGGACATTGACTAAGCACTGACCGGCATTAGCACTAGTTTAATCTCCTAGGGTCCATACTTCATTACCCTCCCACTATAGATCCATGTTTTTTTTTTCCTTCGTTCCAACTTTCCTCCGTGATGCCTTGTGAAATGTAGGTCCACTAACGTAATCACCTACCGCCGTCACCTTCTAGTTTGCCCCAATTTATCCTCGACTGTCTAGGCTAGAACTGTCTGGTTTCCGTGCCCACTGCCAAACCTATGGATACAAGTTATACTGACAGTTTGGTACGTGCGTTAGACTTATTGACTCTGACATGGGAGAACGGGGATCGATCACAAGCTGGGTAAACTCTCCAATAATCACATGTTTAAATATTATACTCGGGTATATGAACCCCAACACATTGGCACTAGTTCAAATAAGGAATAGTATAGTTTAGTAATCATTTTAATTTTAGCTTAGTAAGAAAAAAAAATTCTTACATTTATAAAATCAAAATATCAAGGATGGGAGGGTAACTTTAAAATATAAAATAATGATACAAGTTGTAATGAGGTGAATTGAATAGAACTAGCTCAAGATAGGGGTAGGGTGTAGTGAGGTGGACTGGATAGAACTAGATCAAGATAAGAATAGGGTGTAGTGAGGTGGACTGGATAGAACTAGATCAAGATAGGTTGAGTGTGTAATGAGGTGGACTGGATAGAATTATCTCAAGATAGGTATAGGAGGTGTACTTTTGTAGGTGCGGCAATGAACTTTCAAGTTCCTAATAAAATAGCCTAAGTAAATATTAAGGAACTATGCTTAGTTTTTTATCTGATAAATTTCCATCATAGCGTTGTACTAGGGATGAGGAAGACCTAATTTAAAGGAAATATACCCGCATTTGTTTGGAAGGAGGGTGGTAAAATACTAGGGGAAGGCTACTCTTAGCACATCTAGACGATATTAGAGCCTAACTAGATGTGCTGGTTGTTCAGTGTTCGTGACCACTGACTGACCTTTCGACCATAAGAAAATTATAAATAAATAAGAATCTCATGTATGAAACGATTGATAATACATAAAAAATTTTAAGGACTCTTTAACGTAAAATCTTCCAAATATTATGATACAAATATAAAATTGATTTCTTACTGTAGAAAAAAAATTGGTAATACAACTAAATGACAAAAATATAAAATGTAAAACAGTCAACAATGTTCGATAATTTTTTGCTTTATTTAATTATTTTCCAAAATTGAGACACTATATCAAATTGACAGAAATATCTATGTGAATAAACAGTACTTTGTGTAAATAAGCTGAAATTTAACCAGATTTTGACTATTTAAATTGTCTGACCAGAGAAGAAAAGATAGCAAGTGTGTATATATATATTGGCTTTTTTTTTTTTTTTAGAAAGGCAATTAGATTTACTTGAAGTGACATTTAAAGACGATCTTGTGTTCAAATTTTAGTTGAATGAAAATACCATATGTATCCAGGCAGGCAGGGAAAGGGGGTTGTATGAATCCACAAATAAGTCTCAAGTGATCGAATTTTGAACAAATGTACTAGTTTTTCTTTTCTAAATATTTCTCCCTCTCTCCTCCAAAATAAAATGTCAGTACTTTATATTAAACTTTCCTCATCTCTGAGTTTATTAACTTATTTAAAAATTAGAGTAGCCCAGAATGGTTGTAAAACCCGCTGAAATATCAGTTGTGTTCTGTAACTGTAGGTTTTGGCAGTTTTTGTAAATTTGCAAGTCATAGGGAATCAATGTTTATAGTGTACGCTTATTTTTTTTATTTGCTCTAAATATTATCACAAATATATATTTCCTGTCTTTAGACACCTCGAAGAGTGTAGAAAATTGCCATCGTAAAAAAATTCTAACTCGAGATTTTGATAAATCTCGATGTTTCATGGGCCCTGAAACAAACAAAAAAAGAAGTGTTCGCAATTCCGTCTGTGTGTCTGTCTGTACCTCGAGCTAAAGTCAAAACTATTTTACCGATTGAGCTGAAAATTGATATCTGGGTTGTTCATAAAGTCCCCCCAAGTGGTTTTTGGAATTAGATGTCTAACCCTAAATTTAAGGGTAGTTTACTAAAAAGTAAAAATATAAAAAATTGATTTTATCTTAATTCGCTTTAACAATTTTGGTTACATTTTATATCTAGACATTTTTTATGATAATAAACATAATGAAAACTCTTATTTCCTCATGAAAATTACTTTTGAGGGTAGTTTACAAGAGGGAAATTTTTCAATTTTCATAATTTTTCAACTATTTGAGATACAAAATAACATTTTATTGTAAAATTGTAAAATTATTAAAGATACGAATCTTTTAATTGATATATAATAAATTTGATTCTTATCCTCTTTGGTGGACAAAGAAGTTTCTTATTTCTCAATGTTTCTGTAAGAGTGTTCCTGGTTTCTAATGCCATAGAGTAAGTAACAGTGTATATTATTTAATTTTCTATCTTTGGTGTAGTGTTTCTACAAAAATGTGTAATACCTATTATTTATTTTCACAAATCTTACGAGTTTTTAGTAAATACCTATTTTAAGATAAAAGCGGAAGAATTTCTTTGCACTGCACGGTATATTTTATTTTTATTATTTATATCTTTGAGAAATCGTATAATTTAAAATTAGTTATTCACACTAATTTGTTTTAGTTACAAAACAAAACACTCGCTAGACTGTCGACTGTTCAACATGAGCCGACTATATCGACATGGCAGCAATTATAGTAATGTTTGTCCATGTCAGCAAGTTTATGTGAAGTTGAACTGTCCCCAGATAGTAGCGCACAGTACAAATGGTGAGAATGGTGAGAATGGTGAGAATGGTGAGAATGGCAGTGGTTTATCGTCACCGCTCCAGTGGTGAGGTACGACTTGGCAAGAGTTTCTCAACAGTCAGCAAACAGATTGGAGACTTTACGCTGGAGCAGAATTAGGCTCTTGTCATTAAGGCGGAGTGAGAATTTATTAAGTGTTAGTGAAAAGATGAGGGTATTAATTGACTCTTAAATACTCCAATTAGGTGATTAGGTTTGATCCCATTAGGGTACTTTACTATTTATTGGTTATTGCAGATAATTGAAACCATTTAAGGTGGGATTGTAGGGGACGTGAGAAAAGACCAGTGCTTTTGCAGTTTTTATGGTAAAACATTTTTTTTGGCCGAAAGAAATAAAATATTGCTCCAGTACAAACATAGAGTTATATTTTCTTCACCTGGTGATATCAACATTTGTTGAATATCTGTCAAGAGCATGGTGGCTTTATCTAACAATATTATTATTATTATTAGCACCGCGTCTTACTACCCGTTCGGGTTATACGCACTTACGATAATGTGTAATGGTAGGGTGATTGTGAGATGAAATGAAGGACCTACAGTTTAACGTGGGATCCGAACCACGGTGGTGGCCTGGCATTCCACACATTCACAAGTTGTGATTAATACACTTCTTGTCAGAGATGAAGGAAGGGTTTGGTAATCAGATAAATTTGTGCCGGGACCAGGGATTGAACCCCAGCCGCCAGCACAGAAGTCTGACACCTTACCCTAGACCACCAGGTCACCAATAATATATATTAATATTTAGCACCGCGTCTTACTACCCGTTTGGGTTCTACGCTTTAAGTACTAATTACGCTAATGGATTATGAATTGGGAAGGTTGAATTAGAGGAAGTGAACCCGCATTTGTGTGGAGGGAGAGTGGAAAACCATTTAGGAAAACCACCCTCAGTTTACCCGACCGGGATTCGAACCTCAATCTCCCCGTCCTCAGCAGTCGAGCTCAACACAAGCGCGTTAGCTAACTAGGCCACAGGCGGGTGGCATTATCTAACAAACTTTTAAAATGAAGATAAATCTTGTCATTAAATTCCAGAACACTCTAGACAGTTATTCAAGAAATGGTTTGATCACAATGTGAAGAAAATTAAATTCTATGTTTGTACTGGAGTCGTGTTGTATTTATTTTAAAAAAAAAATTCTCTAAAAACTGCAAAAACACTTTTTTTCTCGCGTCCCCTTCCATACCATCTTAACGCCCCTAAAAACAAAAGTATGGGTTTGTCCTTTTATTAACATTAATATTAATATTATTAATATATTCAAATACATGTCCAAGTCCTAAGAGATATTCTAAACATGATTCTTAATTAATATCAACACACGGATTACAAATCATTGTAATTACGGCATTATCCGTATGAAGTTGACCCAATTAAAATAAATTCATATTAGTAGAAACTAATTAATAGTTGGCCATAAATTAAAGCTTCTTTATTCTCAACACTATTAGGCCTACATTAGGGGATAATAAATATATTGATTTTAAACGAATATATTGAAATTTGGTAAATCGTGGTTTTATGGATGAGGAAGGTTATCATTAAAGGGATTGTATCCGCATTTGCGTGGATGGAGAGGGGTAGAAACCATGTTGTAAAAATACCTAGGTATACCCAACCAAAATTCGAACCTCAATATTCCCGTCATCAGCAGTATCATCTACTGCAAGAGTAGCGCGTTAGACCTTGCGGCCATCGTCGAAGCGGGTAGCAATGATATATATATGCGTATAGCTATAGTCGGTAGTGAGATGCAATGAATAATAAAATAACCCGTGAAATGTTTCATTTATTGTTACAGCGTCCACCATCCGCTACAAGATCACCGGTGGTAACTTCGGGGACGTCTTCAACGTCAAGGAGACGACGGGTGCCATCTTTGTGTCCGGACCACTAGACTACGAGACCAGGAAGAAGGTAGTGGCATTCCTCAGTCTTTATATATATAATATATCCCTTATCAAAACAAATCCTATTTTAGATAATTAAGCTTTTTAGTAAATACGAGTACATTTGAGAACTAGCAGTAAGTTCCCGTTGTTGTATGGGGAGGAAACTAGTCACAAATATATCAAACATGTGACCTGGTGGTCTAGGGGGCTAAGGTGTCGCACTTATGTGCTGGGGGTCCGGGGTTCAATCCTCGGTCCCGGCACAGATTTATCTGATTTCCAAACCCTTCCTTCACCTCTGACAAGACGTGTATTAATCACTACTTGTGAATGTGTGAGGAATGCCAGGCCTCCACCGAGGTTCGGATCCCACGTTAAACTGTATGTCCTCCAATTCATCTCACAATCACCCTACCATTACATATTAGCGTAAGTGCGTATAGCCCGAACGGGTAGTAAGACGCGGTGCTAATAATAATAATAATATATTAAACAGCCCATACTGGTATGGAGCAATAAAAGTCGCATACGGATAGTGACGGAGCTGATATACTCGCCCTGAGGCGTGCGCAGCGCACGTGCATCACTATCCGGGTGCTTGTCGGTAAACCGCTCGTGCTCAAAGGCACCCAAGTGTGAACGGAACATTTCGTGCTGATGGGTGCAATGTTAACTTGCTCCACAATTCGCAAGCGCCATGAAAGATAACGGAATTCTAGGTCAAGTAATTCAACTTTATAAGCTCAATCGATTATAAATGAATGTGAATAATTCGGACTATATTAATAAAAATAAAAAATGAGTGGCGGAAAAGTTTCGTCGAAGTAAATATTCTTGTCAGAGAACTGTAAAAAAAAAAAGAAGAAAAAAGTCAAATCAATTTTAGTATATTACAGACGGGAGAAATCATGTCTTCTATTGACGTGCGTTGTGCGTGATGGTTTCATTGTTCGCAGTGAGCATGTGACTGTCAGAACTATATTGTTACGCACGCCTCAAGCCGAGCTGTGCGAAAGAGAATGGAGAAACATTTTCAAACCTCGGACATAACACGATTTAAGTCTCCAATTTCGTTCGATAATCATTTAAAATATTAACAGATCTGAACTCTCTCTTTTCTCGGAGTGCGTATGTTAAGTTTAAACTTTATAGATATATTTATTTTGAAGCTATCCATACTGGTGGTCACGCAATATAAGGAGTCAGGTTGATAAATATATATATATATAAATTTGGAGAATTTTGTATGTCTTTATTTTATAAGTTACCGGCATCAGCGACCACGTTGTTTAATGCATCAGGCGCACAAACTAAGGTAGGCCTATACTCATACAAAGTTTCGGGTTTCTAAGTCTTTATGTTTTCTAACTACCCAATTTTTTTTTTTTTTTTAGGTATGGCAAAAGTAGACCCCCAGGTTTCCTAAGATCAGTACGCAGGTCTTCATCTCGCGAGGTTTCTTAGTTGTGGAACTACCCGAACTTGTGATCACGCAGTTTAAGTCGCTAATATCTGAACCAGTTGCCTCCTTATTAGAATACATAAATATATTTTTGAGATAAGATCAAATTAATAAGGTACCTGCTAATGAGATTAAAAACCAATAAACCAAATTGAATTATAATTGATGTAAGCATTTAACGGAGATATTTTCCGAAGAAGAGTGAAAAATAATTTTGTAAAAAAAACACCCGACCAGGATTTGAACCCGGAACTCCCCATCTTTGTCGGTCTAGTCTAGTGTGAGTATAACGCCTCAGACCAAGCGGCCACCGAGACGGTTCTGTGTCACTGTCTAGCAGTCGGTGTGACAACGGTTCTTTGGACACTTGTGTGACAGTCACATTTTATTATACACATTAGACCCGCTCTGGTGGCCGCATGGTATAAGGCGACACTGATTGACTATATTGCTGATGAAGAGGAGATTGAGATTGGGGTTTTAACTGAGTGTGGCTTTTCAATCTTCCTTCACGTAAATGTAGGTACACTTCCTCTAAATTCATCCTTATTCGTTCCTAGCATATTAGCTTGAATAGTACATGGGTGTATAGCCTGAACAGGTAGCAAGTCGTCGTGTTATATACATATATTATATACAGGGTGTTCGGAGACTGCACATATCACATAGCTTGTTTGAACCAAAGGCCCCTGTACACTTACATCCGGAAAACTATGCTAATATCATTAAATTATGTTAAAAGTTTCAGCGTACAGCACCGGGAGAGCAAAGCTGTTCAAACATGCGTGTACAACAGGTTGCTTAAGAGCTAGGCGCGCGACACTACACACCTCGACATCTTGAAGCACGGCAGCAGAACATACCACAATTAATAGTAAACAACCCACCAGTCCTTCTAGAAATGAAAATACTTCCTGAGGGTCAACATTAACGACCCTACATCACAGAAAGTGTTTTCCATTATTACATGTGCAGTGCCACGCGCCTGACTCCTATGCAACCTGCTGTACACGCATGCTTGCACAGCATTGCTATCCCAGTGCTGCACGCCGAAAATGTAAACACAATTAACTTTCAATGATATTAGCATAGTTTTACGGATGTACGTGTGTAAGGATTTTGTATTACTTTTGGTCCAAACAAGATATACGAGCAGTTTGGGCTACGAGTTTCCAAACACCCTGTATACACACTCATACAGAATGTATCTATATATATACTTGAGCATGTACATTCCCTAATTGAAAAACAGCTCAACATTTTAGAGCTTGACTAGTACAAATTACGTGTTTTTTTTTGTGCCGAACCTTTTCCCCAATTTGACGTTCAGGTAATCATTCTATGGCGGATCAAGCCCAATCTCACCTATGGACGTGTTTCAGTTTATCTGTTAGAGATCGTTGGATCATAGATCAAACTTTCAATCTCCTGCGTTCCATCTCTTCGTGCATTGGTATTCAAGTGGTCTCCACCATACATCAAGAGTAATATACCCTCCACCCCCTTCAAATATATACCCTCTCCCAACCTTCAAATATATACCCTCCCCAACCTTCAAATAGGGGGTGAACAGATTAGTAAAAAAATGAAAAAAATATCATATACATTCAGCACGTAATAAATGTTGAGATTAAAACCAAAATTGTTTACATTACACCCACTGGTGGTCACGTAGAATAGTGCGTCAAGTTAGCTAAAGACTTAATTTCCTGGGAATGTAAATTTAAGACTTAAAGTCCAGATTGGTACATTATATGTGTTTTTTAAATTTAGGCCTATAGCTCCATGGTTTGCCCATTCTATGTCCTTGCCAATGCTAATGGAGGTATTTCTTCTTTCTGTACTTTATATTATGCCTATTATAAAACGTAATACTTAAATATAAAACATTAATTTAAAATTCTAATTTCGTGTTAGACTAGAATGACGAAGACTGGGAGAATGGGGTTCAATCCCAGTTGGGTGCACTAAGAAAGGTTTTCTAAATGATTTTTCACTCTCCCTCCATGCGTTTCCTATAAATTAAGCCTTCACAATCCCTAACACATTAGTGTTTAGTACATAGGTGTATAACCTGAACGGGTAGTAAGATGCAGTACTAAAAAAAATTGGTTTTCTGGGGTGAAAAATGAAAAGTATTAATTTACAAAATAGTTTTTAAAACAATTTAAGGGGTGGTTTTGGTACTCTAATTTATTTTAATGTGTGTACAATTTTAAAGAACGCGTTGCTAATACCTGATTTGCTGTATCAGATAAAAGATGATTTGAGATAGATGGGGAAATAACTCTTCTCTCGCTTTACAACCCTTATTTAAGGGGTAGTAAGACATGTTTTAAATAGTTTGCTTAATTTTTCATTTAACGTTTCATTCCATCATAGGGCATGCTATTTTAAGTTTTTATTTAAATTTCCCAAATTAACAAATATCCCAGTGAATTTACTAAATTTTTCAAAATAACTTGTATTTTCTAGATTTTTCCCCTATTCTACAGGTGTTTAGTAGCATTGGAAACAATAATTGGAAACTAATCAGATCATGAATTTAATTGTAATCAACTGAATTTTGTTTAGACTCGTCTAACCTAGAGATATTAATATACATTGATGAATACCAAACAATTCGTGTACAATAATATATGTACACTCAATCAAGTCTCCTTTAAAGGTATCAATCCTATTTTAACCAGATTACACTATGGAGCCTCTTACACACACATACACACACACACACACTCCGTACCCCTACGGAGTAGGCAAGAAACTGTGTACAAAGCTCGAAAAACAACTCCGTATTTAATCCATCCTCACTAACTTTCTCCACACTTCCCTATCCTTACATACTCCCTTCTCTCCAACAACATCCATACACCAAGTCATACATGCTCTTTTATTATCAAAACTCTTAATTTTTCTCTTTCACACATTGGTCTGCATTATGTAGCAAAGTCTTATATGTAGGTCTTCCTTTTGATCCACACACTCTACCTTCATATATTTGCTCCATCACTCAATCCACACTCATCCTCTCAACATGCTCAAAACAAAATAAGACGCTTCTTTCATATTGACCTTTGGATTTCCTTTCAAACCACACTTTTTCAGCACTCCATTACTGAACACCCATTTATTACCGATTCCATCCACACGAGTTTTTACACATACATTTCTTATATCTCATTCAAACCAAATTCACTTTGCTCTTGTGTTTCTCCTGACAAACACACGCTTCACATCCGTACAACAAAGTTGATGTTAGCACTGTTTTATATCCAGCCAGTATTGCTTCAATCTTTGCAATAGTGCAAATACATCCAACTACTCTCCGAGACACATTCACCCGTCTGCCGATTTCACCATCCGTCCTTCCAATTTTACAGAACATTCTGCCCAGCTACACAAAATCATTCAGTTTTACATTTATACTAAGATGACAATCATTTCCTGATCCGTACTTATCAAAAACTATCACCTTAGTTTTGAAGACATTCTGTCGGTCGCGTCTTATAAGTAATACCATAGTGGAAGCGAATAAGGTAAGCTGGCTTGCAACCTTTCAAGGTAAACGTAGGGTCTGTCACACAGTTTGAAGATAATCTACTTTAGATAAAACAAATAGCACATAACATTTGTTGACAAATTAATTTATACAATTTAGACTCAATAATACACAAATCTTTCAAAAATATTAATAACCATTTAAGATAGAGATATAAATTTAAATAAATCGCATTCATTATATTTTATAACTATTACCAATAGAGTCAATTTAGTTTATAAAGGATCAATCAAACTTCTATTGAGTAAAAATTAGAAACTTTCTGTAAGCCTATAAAGTGGGATGTCCAATTAAAAAATAATAATTTTGATGATAAAACTTACAGACAGCTTAGAAGGGCTACAAATATATATATTATATATTTAATAATCATACAAGAGGTAAAGTTGTAAAACATATTATTTCCAAACATTTTGTTTAGATACAATTTAAAATTAATAAAACATTTCTAAATTATCAATACTATTAAAGTATATCTCAATAATTCCTTTATAACATGTTGATAGATAATATCATTTTTAGCTAAACGCAAAATGTTTAATTGTAATTAACAAATGTTTTAGAGTCATTAATTCATTTGTCAACTAATTTGATTACTATGGAAATGATAAATTCAATAAATTGTAATTATCATTCGTATATTACAAAATAATCCAGAGATGGATTTCCAACAAGGGGAAACTAAGTAGGATATTATTAATGACATGTGTATCTTTCCTCTTTTGCCAGTTTGCCAGTTTGACTGTTCAGAACAAACCATTGTCTCTGTGCTTGTTGCTTTTGTTCCACTACCAAACTTTGTGCACTTGACAAATGAATAGTTCAAACAATGAAAAGCTTATGTAAAGTATAACATATTATCACCCACCTCGGTGGCGTAGTTAGCTAACGCGCTAGTTTTGTGTTGAGCTCGATTGCCGAGGACGGGGATATCGAGGTTCGAATCTCGGACGGGTGAACTGGGGGAGGGGGTTTCCTAAATGGTTTTCCACTCTCCCTCCACACAAATGCGGGTTCACTTCTTTTAAATTCAACCTTCCCAATTCCTAATCGATTAGCGTAATTATGCTCATGTGTAATGGTAGAGGTGATTGTGAGATGAAATGGAGGACCTACAGTTTAACGTGGGATTCGAACCACGGTGGAGGCTTGGCATTCCACACATTGACAAGTTGTGATTAATACACGTCTTGTCAGAGGTGAAGGAAAGGTTTGGTATTCAGATGAATCTGTGCCGGGACCGAGGATTGAACACCGGACCCCCAGCACAGAAGTCTGACACCTTACCCCTAGACCGCCAGGTCACCGGTGGTGCTAAAAACGTCTGATCTAGGAGTTTTCTTTACTTTACAACTTCTATTGTTTCAATCTATGGCCTGGGTCAGTTTTTTATTCAAGCTATATATTTTGTACTCCCGGCTTTCTATTTTAAGACTAGGACAGTCACAACATCCAGTCCCCAGCCATTACTTTATCAATGTGAAAGGGGTAAGACAACATTTCACCAAAGTTCACTATATTTAAATTGTTTAAATTAATATAGCCAGAGGCGTATAGCCCGAACGGGTAGTAAGACGCGGCGCTAATAATAATAAATAATAATAATAATAATAACATAGCTAGACTACTAATTGGAGTAAAGTAGATTATATATTTTGTTGTTTGTTAAGGCTTTTAAATGAAGCATAATTTATAAATACAACACATACATAGGGCTATATTGGAACACGACTTACAAACTTTCTTAAAAAAGTACTGTTAATCTAATCAAACAAACTCACTCCTTCCAACGGAAATTTGTAAAGCTCGCGTTACTGAACGAACAGATATACAATATATAAAATATTTTATTCATGCACCACCTAGGTTCACAACCCTTGATCTGTAGTTCTACCTCTTTAATCCTTCCATTTTTAACATGTCTATATTTATCTCAACAGAGAGAGATAGAGAGACTTGTGAAGGGTGAACCAACATAGTCCCATATTTTCATTAAGCTCGCAAGTGAATGAGCGGCGAGAGCTAGAAGAGAAAATTGAAAACTCACACGTTTTAGTAAAAAAAAAAAAGCCTCCTTTATCTTCCCCGCTAGCCAAGAAGTTTCTCCTCTTTTCCATCTCATACCTTTGTCGACGGGTTCATTCAAAAAAGACGATCTGGGAAACCTTATCGAGTGAAGATTACTGTCAAAGAGAAGAGAGGACATATTGCTTAAGGGGAATAGTGCGCGCTATAATCTGGTCATGGGCCGAATTGAGATCAAAATGAGTAAATATTATAAAAATGACACCCTACCAGAACCCCTTCACCTCCTAATACACTTAATTATATCCACTTTATCTCTCAAAAACTCACTTTAGAGCATATAAAATGGGTAAGTATATAAACGCCACGTTAGTGTTGGCAAGTATAACCACACGGTGTTGGTAGCGTGAATTAAAAGATTCTAAGTGGGACGTTACACTTGGAACACAAAGCCATTTTATATTGCGGAAAGTTAATCAATCAATTCTTATATCAAATTCAATCAAATGTAACTAAATACTTTTTTATAAATAAACCACGTTGTAAAATGTAAAATACAGAAAATCTAGCTAAACTGCTTCTTTAAAATAAACTACAAATTGCTAACAAAACAGTAATTGCGAGCTCTACATAGATTTCACACTTCCTTTTCTATGGACTTTACGTCTACGCATGCGCATTCCTTTGTGACGTCATTGCAAGCTGCTGCTGCTCCTAGCGATAGTGTCCCAAACTAGTTTAGAGGATCAGCTGGTTCCATAAGAGTGCCCGCCCCAGGGTTAATACCTATGTTACTCGTCCACTTTAAAACCGCGTGATAAAAAAAACTAGAGTCCTTTTAACACATTGACAAGAAAAAAAAAATCTTCGGGAGGCAGAAAACACCGGTCAGAAAGTGGGATGGGGAAAGAGAGATAAATGAATCTTTCATACAAGGATAACAAAGTCAACATTCACCTTTGACACTACAGGTCAATGGCACAGCTTATGTTTATAAAAACTAAACCAACATTTTGGGAGGTAAGGGCTTAAATTCCAGCTGGGGATACTTGACGTGTTTTTTTTTTCACTTATTGTTTTGAAAGCTATTAACATAAAGAGTCATAATATAACTTATATAACTTATACTGATGAGCCGTACTTTACACCCACCAAATGAATTCATAAATAAAACTTAGAGCAACTAATTTATTTGGAAAGATAATTTATTGCAAGTTTCTATGACATAAAATATATGCAATAGTGAAAACTCCAACTGGATGTAGTTTTTAAGATTTGAATAATCATTATTATAATTTTATTTCCCTCCTTCACGCTAAAAGGGATGCATTTCATCTCTCAATTATCTTCCTCGTTCGTAGTTCTTAGATTACTTCGTTAATAGCCACTAAACTAAAGGTGATACTTTTAGGGGATGCTGACAAAATGGATGGAGATATCCCATTGAACATATTTATGGTTATTATTGTTTTTTATGGGAGGATTGTTACAAATAACTTAATTACTGATACCTATTACATTTTAAGCAAGATTACATTACCACACCTACACATTGAAATTCTAAAGGTCCTCTGAAGGTTCATATTGTTTTAGAAGTGACTGTACCTTTATTACTGACTTCTATCACATTCCCAGCCCAGATGGTGCTTCAAACGGAAGTAATTTGTAGGAGATAAGGACCCCGGCTAATTAGCCGGTCATATGATGTTAATATTAACTGTCGTAACGCACAGGCCCACCACTTATTATCGCCGGCCTGGTTGAAACTAGCCGTAAGACACGTCGTAAATATTTGCCGACATTATATCAATTAACGGCACTGCATACTGTCAAGGCGAATTCACATTATTATTACTTATGGCGAGATACGTTGCACGTAACGCATAGGCATTTCAAACAGAGAAGGAGAAGTTATTAGATGTGTGTTGGCCATTAAGTGGGCTTTTTTTAAAAATATTTGCTCACAAAAGTACAAGGAATATATTGAAAAAAAAATAAAAGAAAAAAAACTGCACTAACTTTGTCGTAGCATAAAATTATCAACTATTAAAATAAGAATGTTTTCTCGTCTCATTAACATGTGTAACGGGGAAAAATACACATTTGTTAAATGATCATAATTTTTATAAAGCTCATACGTTTAAAATATATACCTTATCACGTGGTATTACCTGTTCATATTATACGAATACCCTTATGGGTTTGGGACGAGGAAGGAAATATTTTAGGTAATCTACCCGTATTTTCATGGAAGGAGAGCTATAAAACCATTTTAGAAAAAAAAACTTTAAGTAGACCTAAACAGTATTTAACGTATTCAAAGTATTTTATTTAAATTTTGAACTTGAGACACTTAAATTTAAGACAGACAATAACAGCTATTAATGGCAGCATTTTTTAAGGCATCATTCTTGAAATATACTAGATTGTCTATGATAGGAATATCAGGGTTCGAATCTTAGTCGGGTGTACTGAGAGTGGTTTTATTTCCTAAATAATTTTCAACTTTACCTCCACATAAATTCGGGTAGAGTTATTCTAAATTTAACCTTCCTCATTCCTAACACATTAGTGTGATTAATCCAAGGGCGTATAACTCGAAGGTAGTAAGACACGATGCTTAAAATAATTTCATTAAACTCGAGACTAAAAAACAAACCGTTTGAATAAATATCTTAATTTTCTACAAACATAAGTTGGTGTTTTTTTTAGGTAAATTATAAAGTAGAAATATTTTTCGGGCTTACCAAAGTTGTAAAGTGTTCTAATTTAAGCTAAGTACGAGTAACTTATGTTCTTTATTCTCGTGGTTAGTACTCGGAGGGAATATTTTCTCCTTTAAGGGAATAGTTACCCGATTAGATACAATTATTAAGTGTCTGTGATAATAATACCTTAGTTGGTGCCGCGGGGTCACAAGTGAGAGTTCACCGTATTTAAGCGCTTTCTCTCTCTCTCTTAACGTCACAAGCTAGCGAGATTTAGATTGGTGGAGTCAAGGTTTCTGGGTCCCGTTGATAACTCATACAGATAAACTTGAACCATGTTTTATAGTATTCTAGACAAAAAAAACATTTCTGGCGGTTCATTTGATTTTTTTTCTCTTTTATTTTCGATTCTAACTTCTAAATCATAACTGTTGTACTGGTCTTATAGAAAAATAAAATGGCTGATACATTTTCCGATCCTTACTAATGGTAAGCGTTGAACGATTTCAAAACACGAATGAAGGGCGTCAGTCTTGTTTGGTAACAGGAAGGTCGAGGTTTGAGTTCTGGTAGAGTGCACAAGTATTTAATGCATCTCACCAGTTTCCCGCCCCCCCCCTCCTTCAAACTTTCACACAGAAGCCCTAACTGTTATATATTATAATTTACTAGTTATTTAGAAACACGTGAAAACCAAATTTAAAAAAGTTATTTAATTTTAAGTATGATATTTATTATGATTGTAATTTAACGTAACACTTTATGAACCTACTGAATAATCAGACACATGATAAATTTCTATGGGCGAGAGCGAAAGGGCCTACCAATTTAGCCTGGAAAGGTATTTTCGCATACCTTCCAGGTTTCTTTTTCACGTCACAATCGACATGGAACCGACGGCTTTAATTTCCCTCCGAAGGAAGTTGTGCTAAGGGTTTTTATCACTCAAGAAAAAACTGTCAATTCCGGCTTGGTTTGAACCCACAACCATCGGTTCTTGAAGCGATAACTTTACCACAAGACCACCGAGACCGACAAATATGTTATTATGATAATATAAAGACTTCCTGTATTAAATAATTTGTGGATCTCATTATCTAGCGCACGAAGGCTTAGTTTAAATCATATAACGCCAGGCACGGGTGGCCAGGACCAGTTTCGGCCAGAAGTCAGACAGTCTGCTGGCGGTTGGGCACCTAAAGTACTGAGGGAGAAATCGGGGCATCTGCCCCCCTAAAGTCTGTAGTATTTTTTTTTAAAGAAACCACAAAACATGTGGTGAAATATAGAGCTATGAATCACTGAAGATGTGTTAAATTCATAGGATCAATTTGAAGGCCAGCCTCATGACTTAATACTTTAAAGGTATACCACTGTGAACCTTAAAAGAACCCTAGAACTTAAAAAAAAAACTTGAAATATGTTCAGAAATAATAGCTTATATGAACTAATGCCTACCTTACAAACCTTTACTCACCATCCTTCCATCTCACATTCTTCTGAAAAGTACATTTCTGAGTTCACCATCGGATGTTAAATTACACGTTCACTTCCAATTACTTAGGCACAATTAAACTTTGTATGCTACCTAGATTGGATAGTTAATGATTGTATTGTCAGTTTAGTCCTATTACATTAGAATATTTTCTCACAAAAACAAAAAGCCTCAACAAATAATTGTAAGAATATTAACAACATGGTAACTCGGTTGGTTGCTTGTCTATATTAATGAGCGAGCTAAAAGTTAATATTCTAGAATGGCTGAAATATGTATAGTAATTGGTGAACGTGGGTGTTTCTAAGTCTGCTTTTAGGGTAAATTCACTATAACTCTGTGTTACGAATATTTCAGTACTTAGAGTTTCATTACAGAAATGTCTGTTTAATTTGTTTACATCGAATGAACATCAAAGTTTATCTCTGTTGTGTTAAGGGAAAAGAGATATAGACAAAATATTAAACTTCGTCTTCCCTAATCAAGTTGTGTCCTGAAATAAGTTTGTTGTTTGGGATGAGCTTCATTTTACCGACATGAGAAAATACTTGTAAAATGTGTTTTCAAATTTCAATAATTAAAAAAAAATAACGTATAGAAACCCGCTTCTGTGGCCACGTGGTCTAACGCGCTACTCTTGCAGTAGACTAGACTGCCGATGACCGGGGAGATCAAGGTTCGAATCTAGGTCGGGTGTACTAAGGATGTTTTTCATAAATTTAATTTCCTCTTTCTCTCTTTCAGGTAAACTTCCTATAAATATAACTTTTCTAATCTATAAAACAATTAGCGTAATTAGTACACAAGGGTATTAATCCAAACGGGTAGTAAGACGTAGTGCTAAAGTATATATACTAAGAACGCGAGAGCTGTCGACTATCGTAATTAACGCTAAATATTCATTTATCTTCACCATCTTAGTTTCACAGGGGCTACCTCAGACAATCATTCTTAGATCATCATTAAACTAAGGTACAATGAGCTCAGGCTCCCGATACAGCCATTATTCTCCACATAAAAACTTCTAGAAGGACATGTAGCTCTAACACTATATGCCTTTAAATATTGAGTAGTCTGGTATAATGCAATTAAGGCGGCCACCTTGGTCGGTGAGAAAATAGCAATCGTATTCAGGCCACGGCTGTGTCCTTTTTATAGAACTACTTCTCTTTTATGTCCAAGCTAATTCTTCCTTTCACCCTTCATCTACAACCACAGTTTGGCATGCCAATAGTAAATAAGAAAACTAGGAAATTTCTTATCTCAAGGTAAAGAGGAAAGCTCGCTGCCAGTTCTAAAATAACTTAATTTTCAGTTGTTTTGAGCCTATCACAATAATACAGTATTTGTTAGAAGAAGTATAAAATAAACTAGAGCCTTTTTCATAAAGCCTAATCCCATAGTTCCGTAAATTTGCTTAAAAAGTCGGTGAAATGAACCAATGACACATTTTAACACATTTATTTGAATAAAACTCAAACTATACAAACTATAGGAATGTTAAGGAAAAAGAGACCTTTTGTCATCATTATAATTTATTTTTGACGTGAGTGATGTGTGGAACGCCAGGCCTCCACCGTGGTTTGGATCCCACGTTAAACTGTAGGTCCTCAATTTCATCTCACATTCACCCTACTATCACACATTAGCGTAATTGTGTATAATATGAACGGGTAGTAAGACGCGGTGATAATAATCATAATAATATATTTCCGTGACCTACATTTTGAATTAACGTATCGTAGAATTAAATATTGTGTTGGAGCTAAAAATCTGCGAGGCAATTTCTTGTTTACTGAGGTGGCCCCTTAACTCACCAAATATGTAGGACATTTGAATAAGATAAAGAAGGAGATAGGATATTTTATGAAGAATCTTCTTCAGACATATGGATTATAAACCATACACTCGCTTTGCTCGTTGGGGGCTCCACCCCCTAACCCACAGTGAGCTTTCTTTGCAAGTGGATGTAAACTAATGTAATTACAGAGCCGATTTTGATAGGTCTTATAGTTTAGCCACAAGAGACCTCCAAAGAAAGGTCCGCACCGACTTTAAAGTAGCTCCAATATTTTGATTTTTTTCGGGGATTAAAAATTAAAATATTTAACTTTTTGTAATTTTCCCGTCGGTTACATGCTTAAAGCTATAAGTTTGCCAAATTTCAAGTTTCTAGTTCATCTGGAAGTGGGTAAACATTAATGTCAGTGAGTGAGTCAGCCGTGTGGCTTTATAGTAGCATAATATAATAATAAAATAATTCAAAGTTATATGCGCTAAGTAAAAGCAGGTGTATATATATATATGTCATGTTTTAATAAATATTGTTTGTGAATGTGTGTATTACAGTACGAGTTACGACTAGTGGCCTCTGTTGACATGAAAGAGAACCACACTATGGTGGTGATCCACGTTAAGGACGTAAACGACAACCCTCCATTGTTCGAGAGGCCCACCTACCGCACCCAGATCACAGAGGAGGACGACAGAAACCTTCCTAAGCGTGTACTACAAGTTAGTTTCATAAGAAACCATCCATTGTTCTATAAATCCACATAACAACCTTTAAATCTAGTTTTATAATATAAACTATTAGACCTATATTTGAGGATTGACAGGGTAGGGTGTCAAGCCAAACTATATTTTGAAATTACATGACCTTCCCAGGCTTTCCCCAAGTCAATTTCTAACTTTTTTCAGTCATTATGAATTACAAACATAAATTAATTAAGATCAAAGCTTAATGTAATCATATTTTTAGACACATACACATTCTGAAATGTTGCCACTCTATTACGGGATTTGCCAGGCCTCCACCGTGGTTCGGATTCCACGTTAAGCTGTAGGTCCTTCATTTCATCTCACAATCACCCTACACATTACACATTAGCGTAAGTGCGTATAACCCGAACGGGTAGTAAGACGCGGTGCTAATAATAATATTACGGGATTAAAGGATTTCAACCTTAGGCAATGGGTTACTGGGTTTTGTGATCTTAGTTAAGAATTCTGTGAGATCATATTGTGATATTAAAACGTTGTCTTACATCAATAGTTCAAAATTATTGTGAGAGATATTTTTTATTTGTTTTATAATGCAATCGAATTCAAACGCATGCGTATAAAGAAGACTCAACTTTGTCGAAAGACAAACGTAGAGGTGTAAAAAAAGACAACTTGAAAATCACATGTTGGCTTTGAGTATTGAGATTAGAATGTTTAACAAGGACAGTTGAGTTAAAATGAATACTATTTAGCACCGCGTCTTACTACAATTTAGTAAATGTGATAATTCCAGAGATATGACCACATTCCGTGACATCTTCCAGTTCACTGGATACTCTCATTATGTGCATCTTATTTTAAACAGTGACTATAACTTGTTTTAGGTTGTTTCCTTGTGATAAAATATAATTAATTTGTGTGTAAGGCTGTAGAAAATAATAGTTTATAGATCGTTGTTTAGTGCTCTAATTCTTTGGTAGTCAACATTTTTTTTCGTACCCCTGATATAATTAATCTTCAATTTCTACCCCCGAAGTTCTTGATGCGTAATGTATGTTATACATATTCTAAAAACGCCATCTAAATCCAAATTAATTTATTAAATAATAAGATTTAAATTAAATACATATATTAAATTTAGCTTGCCTTCTAATATATCTTCGCGTACCCCTGGTGACACACGTATAATCCGATCGGGTAGTAAGACTCATATACATATATATCGACTTTCTAAAATCATATTAAAAGTGTAGGTAGTTTTGTCATATCCACGCACACATACAGAATTGTGTTTTAATTGATTGTTAAAACTATAAATTGTTTTTTTAATACTGTGGAAGCTATTAGTCCCAATTTATTTTTAAAAAGCTCCATTAAACAGCTAATTTAATTTGTATGAATTTGATACATACTTTTTTCGACTTTTCCAATAGATAAATTATTGTAATAATGAAGATTTCTGGCCTGCTCACTATTATGAATATTTTTTTTTGTGCCACCAAACTTTAAAAAATAAGAACTGTTGGTAAAATATGTCCCAATTGCGCCATCTCGACCCAAATCGGTCCCATTTACGCCATCTAGACCCTAATCAGTCCCTCTGCTTTTATCGGACATCTCAAATCAGTCCCAATTGCACCATCTAGACCCTAATAGGTCCCTCTGCTTTTATCGGACATCCCAAATCGGTCCCAATTGCACCATCTAGACCCTAATTGGTCCCGCTCTTTATCGGACATCCCAAATTGGTTCCATTTACGCCGTCTCAACTCTAATTGGTCCCGCTTTTTTTTTTGAGCGGACATCCAAAATAGGTCCCGCAGAGGAGCACAAATCTGTTGTAAAATAAATTGAGGACGTCGGTCAATTTTGACTTCACATTTAGACGTGTGCGTCACATTGTATGTCTTTGAAGGAGTCAATGAGAAGGGGAATATTAAGTTGAATAGAATAAAAAAAATACGATTCAGTTTTTAAGTAAAAGAATTCCACGCAATTCGTTGTTCTCGTGCTTGACGTAAAACACTCCGCCCAGACAGACGGTGGAAATGTCTAAACCTAAATAATGTCTTATTTTGATCAATATTTGACTGTAAAATATACATTTTACAGGTGACAGCAAATGACGCTGACAAGGACCGTCCCTTGGACATTGTGTACTTCCTGACGGGTCAGGGGATCGACTCCGACAATCCTGAAAACAGCAAGTTCGACATTAACCGTACGTCTGGAGAAATCTTCGTGCTCAAGGTTATTTACGACAGGTCTTTAATAATTTTTATATAATAGGTAGTCTAAAATCATAGCTCATTCGGTATAGTGTTTATATTATTTAACTAAGGGTCCCGGGTTTGATTCCTGGTATGACCGAGCAAAATATTATTGCTGGAATTTGGGGTTTCCCTTTCACAGTGATAAATTAATGGCCATGGGCTGGATGTTGTGTTTGTTCTAGATTTAGTTATTTAGTTTACAAGACTTATGTTAATATAATCAGTCGTTTCAGAAATGGGACCTTAAACACCTTAAATAATACAATAATAAATAATATTTTTTTTCAAAATTCGCTAAAACGATTTTGATTAGATTTATATCTAGACCTTGTTTTTAAATATAAATAAGTTGGCAATCCTCATTTTGTCATGATTATTACTTTAAGGGTAATTTTCATAAGGGAAATTTTTCAATTTTCATCATTTCTCAACATTTATTTGAGATACGAATTAATTTACCGTTGAAAAGTTGTAGTACCATTAATTATATATATCTTTTATTTGAAATATAGTTTTTAAAAACCAACAATGTCTGAACTATAAGCAAATATATACACTATATACTTTTTAATTCAGGTCTTTGAAAATGAATCTGATTCTTATGCTCTTTGGTGGACAAAGATGTTTCTCTGTTCTCAACAATAGCAGTGAAACCGTTGGAGGGGGGAGCATTATAATACCCTATGTAACTGTCCGGAGGTTTGTAACGGGGTAGGTGTGTAAAGACTAAACGTCAATTTTAAGATAGAAGCGAGAAAAAGTCAGCGCGATGCACCCTACCATTTGTTTATCCTGGAAGCTTAAGGTGGGGTTGTAGGGGACGCTAGAAAAGGTTAGGGTTTTTTTGGCAGTTTTTATATCAAAACATTTTTTTACCAAAATTTATCAAATATTTCTCCAGTAGAAACATAAAGTTTAATTTTCTTCCCACGGTGATATAAAGTTTTGTTGAATATCTATCAAGGATGTCTTGTAATTTAATGGCAGCTTTTTATATTAATTAATAAAAAGTGTCTCCTCTAATGGTGCTAGGCTCAAGACAGATATTCAACAACTGTTGTATCACCGTCGGAATAAAATTAAACTATGCCTGTAATAAAGCGATATTTTTTTTTATTCAAGTTCAAAAACCATATTTTGCTATAAAAACTGCAAAAAACACTGGACTCTTCTCTCGTTGACTTCATCCTCTCCTTAATCTACCTCGGTTACATTGGCTCAAAGAGGATATCAGTTACCAAAACAAAATGTGGGGCTTCGACGGTTGTTCAGATAATCTATTTCCTGTATAGATTAATGTTGTGGCTAATCTTGCGTGTGTTTCTGTGTGTCGAGTATCCACTTGGGATGTGTACTGAAGACAGGTTAGCATGGGGGGGGGGCGGGAGACAGTCAGGGGAGAAGTCCTTGTGGGGTTTGTTCTTGTCTTACACAGGAAACGTTGGCCGAATCCCTCGAACCGCCCGCCCGCCCGCCCATGACCGCTTGAAATGTGAGGGCTATCTATTCCGTCACGATATCTTGGATAAAACTGCTCCGTGTTATTTTTCGCGTCATTTATTCGGGTCAATCCCAGATGTAGAAGTTTGTCGTCAGACCAAAGATATATTAGTGGGGAATCGCAAGCCCTTTTATTATTGACACAGTTTAACGATAATTCAAGATTTTAAGCTATATGTACAGACTCGCTTTGCTCATTAGGGGCTCCGCCCCAAACCCCCAGTGGGTTTTCTTTGCAAGTGGATGTAAACTAATTTAATTTCAGAACAGTTTTTTGATAGGTCTTACCGTTTAGCCACAAGAGATCTCCAAAGAAAGGTTTGCACCGACTTTAAAGTTGCTCCGACATTTTGAAATTTTTTTCGTGGATTAAACTTTTTTTTAATATCTTTTTGGAATTTTTCCGTCGGTTACGGATTATAAGTTATAAGTTTTCCAAATTTCAAGTTTCTATCTCATCTGGAAGTGGGTAAACATTAATGTCAGTGAGTGAGTCAGCCGTGTGGCTTCACAGTAGTATAATATAATAATACTACACTAAGAAACCTATCGAAATAAAGTTTATTTTCAATTTAACAGCCAACATATTAATGTAAGATATTTCAAAGGTCTTTATTTAAAAATTCAACTTTCCTGTTCTCATATTTTGAGAAAAATACAAATACTTAATATAAAAATAATAGATATTCTAAGAAAATTAAAAAATGTTTTAACTTGAAAAATCTTTGTTAGCTGCACCTTAATTTAAATTTTATGTATATATTTAGTGTAGAAAATACCTTGATTATTTTTGTAAAAGGATGGATAGGTGAGTATGTTATTTAATGTGTATGTGCGTATATTTTTGTTATGGGTAAGTTTATTGGTACCTTTATTCAGACTGCTCTTCACTTGAGAATCGTAATACGTTTATATTTCGAAAATATTGTTTTATTTTAAAAATGTACATACATAGACTGTATTTAGACGTTAATGATGATATATCTGGCGAATAAAAAACCCCTTTTTATTTTTGTGATCAAGGAAATCTGTGAACACAGACGTCTAAGTAATAAAATAATCAAGAACTTATGTGAAGGAAGGAATATAAAATGTGATAATATAATTTCAAAATTATTTATTATGATAACTTAGAACGTTTTAACTAACTTAATAAAAACCAATACCACAGTGCTGCAAATTTTTTAAAGGTACCTAATCTCTTTACTTGTATATAAAACAGTAGATCTGAGGCAGTTTTTAATCTTCTCTCATTTTTTTACCAAGGAGAAAAATAAACAAATTCCATGCAGCTGTTTTGTCTAAGGTGAAAGAGTAGCTGCACCTTGGGGAGGGTAACAATTTCAGCTGTCAGTGCTTGCAATATGGCACCTACGAGAGAAACTCTAAACTTATCACGTGCACCCCTGTAATTCCACCAGAGAGAACAACTAAAATACCTTATATTAAAAAACAAACTTTGGCCAGTGAAACTAAAAAGTTTCATTTTATTTAAAATGTGTTAAAGGTTATAAAGAAAATAGCAGTTTCCCTTCAAGTAGATATGAAACAAGAATTTCACATTAAATCCTTTCTTTGAAGGCGTTGGAGTTTAAGAGGGGAAGACCGGGGTAGGAGAGGGGTAATGATGGAGGCTTTGGGAATGTTTAGGGGGTGTTGGTTGCTTTTGTTCGAAAGTTTTGAGGGGTGAAACAGTGGCGGCGTCGCAAATACTCCAAGTTTGTTTACCATAAGAACGAGTTAGGTTTAGAAAATCGAAATGGTACGGTAAGGTCTTGTTAGCTTCCTCGTTAAAGTGGCTGAGAACAGGTTTAGGGAAATTTGGTTTGGTAAAGATTGGTTCTGACGAAGCTATATACAGGTAGGATTTGCTAGACTATTATTTAAAATCTATGAACTAGGACTGGGTGTGTTAGACTGATAATTTAATAAGCTAATTTATGTTTTGTCATGAAATGCTGTTAGAAATTTGTAATTTTTTTTAAATACTCTCATCAGAAATGCCATTTTTGGGTATTAGAAGAGTATCTTATACTCAAAGGAACTTCACCCTCATTAGCAAGAAAGGGAATGGGAAAACCTTCTAAATAAATGACATATGTAATCCAACTTCAAGTACACTCTGCAAGATTCGAACATCACTGGTTTAAAAGATACATCAAAAAAGAGTTTTAATATTTTGACTTTATAAAAATATATATATATATATTAAAACAATTATTTAGGGGTATGAATTTTAAGGAAAAATTATATTTTAATTATATATATATACCTATGCTTTAAAATAAAATTCTGGGATTTAGGTTATAACTCTATTATATCGCTGCTCGTATTAACTGAGTTGGAAATAAGTAATTAATTCAATTACATTTTCCTCTCTGAAGGCACCAAACTAATTACATTAGTCCACACTCCTACAAATAAATCTGCCTTATATTGTATTCAGCAAAGTAAAGTTAAGAGCAAAAGTCTTGTTAATCATTTTTTGTATTAGGTACCACGGCTTCTTCGTTTAATTAATTAATTACTAAATAACAAAAGTTATGAAAACATCCAAATACCATTCACAATATCAGAAAAAATATCTTGTTTCAAGTTAAAAAGTGAGTTTTCCACCGATAAAAAGTGATGAAACGAGAAACAAAACAAGTTAACATTTATTTATTTTGAATAAAAGATTAAACAAAGTGAATTTAATTATGGAATTTAAATAATATTATAGTACCGGTTAATAGTTCAATTTTATCCTAGTAAAATAGACAGGTTATAAATCAATTATATCCGTTTTTAAACTATTAGGAGTATTCTTACAAGAATTAAACTATTTTACAGTAGCCCCATGGCTTCTTTGGTGCTGACTGACAGCTCACAGCTTCTTGACAGTCATCATTTAGGTATATACCTAAATTTTGACTCAGAAGTGACAGCTGCTAAACACATGTTTTTGCAGATCATATGATTCGGCGTAGGGATAATTATTTTGGTCTGGTAACTTTTCAAAGCCGCCAGCTGTCAGTCAGCACCAAAGAAGCCATGGAGCTACTGTAGGTGTTATCAATTATTTATTTATTTATTTATATATTTATGTTATAACGTATTCAATTAAGTAAATTAATATTAAGAATAGTACTATAAAAATATATCTAAAGATAATAAATAAAATTAAACGTGTAATTGTTTTAAAGTCGGACACTAAACTTAGGCACTACACGTGTAAGAAGTACATTTTAAACAAATCTTTATTAAGTTTGTGAAGATTTAAAGACGTGAGTATAAAATAATTAGGGATATGTTGAAAGTGATAGTTTGGATGGATTTAATTTAAATGGGAAGGGCCTTTAATAATCAAATATATTTTAATATAAATTAATCGTTTAATTTTAAATAGTTTAAAACATATGGTATAGATGCTATAGAAGAGAATAGGTAACTTATTTTAAGTGTATTCCTTCTATCGTGGAGATAAAATGTGGAAACCACAATCCTCAATATACCTGAACTGGATTCAAACCCATATATTACCCTCAACGACATTCATGTGAGACAAGTCTAACGCCTTAAAGCTACTCGTCTACCTTGGCGAGTGAATTCGTAGCTAAAATCTCTGATTAAGCTTGTTTTTTTATGAGAATATAACATCGACTTTGTGGATGGTTTGTAGGAACTGATTTGTTTGAGTTTTAGTGTAGTGCTAGTTTAGGGCTGGAGACAGTTAAACTACAATTACACTGCTCTAATACTCAAACACCACCCATTTTCGTTTTAGCATATCACTATGCAAGTCTTCCCATGAAGCTACGCAAAATATTATTACCATAAAGTTGTTTGTTATATTTTCCGCTTAGTAAACGATTCAGTGTTGTGTAGTATATAAGAGGCTTCAATATTACATATAAACCTGAGCCGTTAGGAACAGACTATAGGCTTTTCCCTTTTTAAAATAGACATCTGGATGATAACTGGTATGTGAAACCCTGAAGAGTTGGAGTTAGAAAAATGTGTTGTTCTTTAATACAATTATAGGTAACGCCTTGAAATTGTTACGTATGCAACATGCAATGTTAAGGTGCTATGCTTGTATTTTGGTGTCTCGTTCACGTGTTCAGGGGCTGCTCAGTCTGGTACGTTTTTTTTAAAATCCGTAATCTTATGAAAATACTAAAATTGTTTTTTATCTAAAGGAAATTGACTCGAGTGTTAGAAATTTTTAAAATCATGTTATCATTATAAATGTCTCTCACCTCTCATTATGAGTGCAAAAACTAAAAATATTGATACCTAGGATATTTGAACAAACCCTATATCAAAACATATATGTATTTCATATATATATATATATATATATATATATATATATATATATATATATATATATATACAGTGTGTGTCGGTTTAGAGGTAAAAGGGACCAATAAACCTGTTGGAAGCTTTCTTGCATACAAAAAGGTAACTAGTAATAATTGGCCCTTAAATATTTGTGAATTCGACAGCCTTTGGACCGAGATCTGCCCAACGGTCGCCCTAAGTGGAGGTTCACGGTGTTCGCCCAGGACGAGGGGGGAGAGGGGCTGGTGGGGTACGCTGACGTGCAGGTCAACCTCAAGGACATCAACGACAACGCCCCCATCTTCCCCCAAGGGACGTACTTCGGGAACGTCACGGAAAACGGAACCACAGGTTCGTATGGATTCTTCTTAAAAAAAACTAATGTAAAATTGTTATTTTCTTAAATATTATTTTATTAGAGTCGCTAAGACGTTAATACTAGACTATGGTATATTATCCTTTAGGTTCTAAAAGTGGAAAGTATTTAAATATCGACAAAGAACATAACGTGGTAATATTTGAGAGAGATTAATAAAAAAATATTATTCTCTAATCCAAAGATATCGGATGATAACACCTCGGATGCGTTTCAATATAGGTGAATATAATTAACTTATAAAGCACATATAAGGGCATCGAACCTCGGAGTCTGGATAAAGTGGAGGAGCGTATTTGGCAGGCTTTGACCAAAACACCGTCACAATATCTGCTTAAAGCCGTCTCAGACATTCATAAAAGCTTTTAGAGACTTGTGGAAACTGCTAGAAGCTATATTTAATGTTGATCGAATTTTAATATAGTAGACAATTCTCACATAGTAAGCTCCAAAAATAAACTATCGATAAATAGAAAAGTTATTATCAATCTAAATTATGGAATTAATTTACAACCATCCTGTATATAGAAAACACATATGAACTATTTATTATCAACTGGAACCTTTGCTATTATTATTTCTAATTAGTGTTTCTAGACTAGAGTTAAACACTAGCCCATTTAAACTCCAAGGAATGGTCATAAAAGCCTCCCTGCTTCCCAAAAAACAATTTTAGGACCACTGGGATACTCAATTTCGATCTAACGGAGATTTGAAACAAACGATCTTAAAACTAATTGGAGTTAATACGAGGTGATGATGAGTTATATTTTCTATTATATGTAGCTGAATTAGGTAAATGTGAATAGTTATTTTTGGTATAACCATTAATATATTCTTTTTAAAAAAAAGATAAATCTTTAAATAAAGGCTAGCATGCTATAATCTTAACTAAATAGCAGAGTAACTGATACTCTTAGTAAACAAACAGTTACAACTAAATGTTTTTAGGTACCTTCCAACTAATTGCAGCCCAGATCATGCCTGTGTGTAGTACCTAGTTAACTTTACCGAAATAGTTTCTAATGTTTCTAGTTTATTATCCATTTTACAAATAGCATTTGGATTAACTGGCATGTATAGACTGTTAAAGATCACACGCGAAAAAAATCTATATTTATATATAAAATACACTATCTGGTGGCTTAACGCGCTACACTCGTAGTAGACTAGACTGCCTATTGTGGAGATATCAAGGTTCGAAACTCGGTCGGGTGTACTGAGTGGTCTTAAAAAAAGGTTTTCCACTCTATCTATATGAAAATGCGGGTATACTTTCTATAAATATAGCCTTCCTATTCCCCGAAACCATTAGCGTAATTATAACATAAGTGAATAACCCGAGCTGGTAGTAAGAAACGGTACTAAAAATAATAATGTAAACAGCCCAAATATTCATTTTCTAGATATTTTCAGCAGTAAATTGGGTCAACAATAAATAGTTTTGCTGGTAATTTTTTATTGTTTTCCTTAGACAAAGTTTTGTAAAAGTTGTTGAGATCCCAAGTGAATGTATCTTTTAATTCTTACTCCATCTCATTTAGGTGATAGCTTAGATTACTAATGTTGGGGCATCTAAAATTAAGAAATAATCTCTGTGGCTATCGGTTGCTACATATTATTTTTAATATAGTTTTGAATTAATTTACACAATTAATATGTTTAATAAGCTATTTTATGACCAGTTATGAACGCTGTATAATTATTTTATCTCAATACACATGGATGGGTAGGGTGAGGGGTGAGGAAGAGTTGAGGAGGAGGAGGATAGGAGATGAAAGGATCCTCGTAAATATGATAGTGAAGGGATTGTGTAATGAAGAATATCGTAGAGGGGAATGGAGGAAGGTTTGGAATGCTAACAGATATCAATAAAGTAAGAATGAGGAAAATGGAGGATGTCCAGTTGATACCAGTCTCAGGACATATTCACAGAAGAAAAAGAAGACACATAAAAATCTCTCACTTGTAAATATTTCGCTTTATAAAATTGAATTAAATTGTAAGTTGCTCTCATTTATCTATTATTATTATTATTATTATTATTATTATTATTATTATTTTATTAACACCGCTTCTTACTACACGTTCGGGTTATACGCACTTACTCTAATGTGTAATGGTAGGGTGATTGCGAGATGAAATGGAGGACCTACAGTTTAACGTGGGATCCGAACCACGGTGGAGGTCCAGTATTCCAAACATTCACAAGTTGTGATTAATACACGTCTTGTCAGAGGTGAAGGAAGGGTTGGGCAATCAGATAAATCTGTGCCAGGACCAAGGATCGAACCCCGGCCGCCAGCACAGAAGTCCGACACCTTACCCCTAGACCGCCAGGTCACCCATCATCTGTCTATTAATGTACGTTGTGACTTTCAGACACTGTCGTGATGGCTATAGCCGCTGTTGACTACGACGATCCAAACGAAGGGACCAACGCCAAACTGATATACTCCATCGAGAAGAACGTTATCGAGGAAGAGACAGGGTTTCCAATCTTCGAGATAGAATCCGAGACGGGTGGAATCAGGACTGCCGTGTGTTGCTTAGACAGAGAGAGAACACCAGACTATTCCATACAGGTGGTCGCTATGGACGGAGGAGGACTGAAAGGTGAGATATGACGTCATAAAGACAGCTGTGTGCTGTTTGGACAGAGAGAGAACACCGGACTATTCCATACAAGTGGTCGCTATGGACGGAGGAGGACTGAAAGGTGAGATATGACGTCATAAAGACAGCTGTGTGCTGTTTGGACAGAGAGAGAACACCGGACTATTCCATACAAGTGGTCGCTATGGACGGAGGAGGACTGAAAGGTGAGATATGACGTCATAAAGACAGCTGTGTGCTGTTTGGACAGAGTGAGAACACCAGACTATTCCATACATGTGGTCACAGCATATGTTAAAATATTGAAAGACTATTCGACAAATAGTCAGTGTCATTTATCTGTTAATAATACTTAAAAACGTTCTGTACTCTAGAAATGACCAAACATCAAATCACACATCTAATAATTATTCATCAGTGTGAAAGAGGAAAGCTTAATTTAATTTATGAGAATATATCAGAAATAATAGCCGGTAATCTTACTTTCGTAGATAATCTCACTAAACTGTCAAACTTTGTTATTAATAATTAATCAAGTAACTCAAGGGAATTTCATTATTCAAATCGTGAGACATATTTAATTCCAAAGGAAATGCCATTGGGTAAAGAAAATTTCAGATTTGAAAAAGACATTGTAATCTATAAAAACATTATATGGCATCAGCCCGTGATCAAGCCATACAGACCCATTGGCCACCATCTGTTGGCGAATATAGTGCCAACTTTTGCGGAAGGGGGATGTCATGAGGATCAGACCATAGAGGCGGTAAATCTTTTATACAGGCTGGGGCAGAAAGTATATACACATTTAATAACACCATGTTTTAACTATTTTAAATATCGAACGCTTCAAATTAAACTTAAAATAACAACAAAAGTTTGACAATTTTCAACATGGTCTTGAATACTAAAATAATTAAATTATATCCTTAAAATGGCAACTGCACTACATTGTCGTACGTGCTTCTAAAAACTTGACATGACTTTATGTAATGTCTCTTGTTGAATTGCTTTAAGTTCCTGAATTGTTCTTGGCATGTTAAAAGAGTAATGTTTGCGTGACTAACCCAAGAAAAATTCAGGAACTTAAACTAAGAATTATGGTCGAGGCTTAAGAAATTATTAAACAAGAGTCATGTCAAGTTTTGGGGAGCACATACAGCAGCATATAATGGTACCAACTTAAGAATATTGTTTTTAAAAATTGAATAATTCAAGGGTATGTAGAAAATTGTAAATATTTTGTTATTATAGTGTTATTAAATGTGTAAAATCCTTTCTGCTCCAGCCTGTATATAAATATTCTACATTTATTTGTATCGTTATTAATTGACATTTTTCATTCTATTGACACAATCAAACGACGTCAATATAGGCACAGGAACAGCGTCGATACGAGTTGTAGACATCAACGACATGCCCCCCAAGTTCACCAAGGAGGAATGGCTGACGGAGGTCGATGAGACAGACGGAATCACTCTTCCTGAGACTCCCATACTCACCGTCACCGTGCACGATGAGGATGAAACCAACAAGTTCCAGTATAAGGTAACAGTGCAGGTCTGATCGTAAAATACTCAAAATTGGAATATCTTATCAACACTCCCATTTTATTAACTAAAAGTGCGTGTGGATACACAGTGGGTAGTTATTATTATTATTATTATTATTATTATTATTATTATTAGCACCGCGTCTTACTAACCGTTCGGGTTATACGCACTTACGCTAATGTGTAATGGTAGGGTGATTGTGAAATGAAATGAAGGACCTACAGTTTAACGTGGAATCCGAACCACGGTGGAGGCCTGGCATTCCCCACATTCACAAGATGTCTTGTCAGAGGTGAAGGAAGGGTTTGGTAATCAGCTAAATCTTTGCCGGGACCGGGGATTGAACCCCGGCAGCCAGCATAGAAGTCTGACACCTTACCCTAGACCGCCAGGTCACAGTGGGTAGTTCTTTTTTTAAATCTTGTTTTATTCAATTTAAAGAGAATTTTCAAAAATAGAAAAACCAAATAGACTTATTTGTTTACATTATTTTTGTTTTAAGTTTGTTTGTGCTTTCATTATCAAAAGGTAGATTTATAAATAAATTGACAAAGAAAACAACATTAAAAACTTTAGCAATATAGTTACAAGTTGTGATTAACACACGTCTTGTCAGAGGTGAAGGAAGGGTTTGGTAATCAGATAAATCTGTGCTAAGACCGGGGATTGAACTCTGGAAACCCAGCACAGGAGTCAGACACCTTACCCCTAGACCACCAGGTCACCATGAGGAGTTATTGGTAACATTGTTTTCACAACAGACCGACTGGTCCTCGGCGTGTTTCAGGTGATCGAAGACAGCGGGTTCGGCGCAGACAAGTTCACCATGGTGAGGAACAACGATGGAACGGGATCTTTGAAGATAGTGAAACCCTTGGACTACGAGGATCCTCTCCAGAGTGGCGGGTTCAGGTTTAGGATACAAGTGAACGATAAGGGCAATGATAGTGATAGTGACGGTTACCACGTGGCCTACTCTTGGGTGGTTGTCAAACTCAGGGACATTAACGATAACGAGCCTCAGTTTGAGAGGCCCAACGTGGAAGTGGCGGTGAACGAAGACGCTCAAGTGGGGGAAAGTCTGGAGACGTTCAGAGCAACGGATCCCGATCAAAAGGGGAAGAGTAAAGTGAAATATTCGATCGATAGGACTTCTGATCGTAAACGGCATTTTTATATCGACCAAAACGGGACAGTTTCTGTACAGAGGAGTTTAGACCGTGAGGAATCTTCGAAACATCAGGTAGGGAACATAAATGTTATGCGTGAGCTGTATATTTTACTGCGGCATTATAAGGTATTACATAAATTAGTTACTTTCAATTCCGATGTTATTACACACATAAAGCCTACAACCTATGTTATTATATATAGAGAGCATAAAAATTCTCTTTAACAGAATGTTAGTCTGAAAATTAATAACATAATTATTTATATTTAAAATATAAGATATTATCACTACCATTCAATCTTATTTTATCTAGATAATTAGATATGCATGAGATATGAGATATACACGCATGCACATATAGATATAAAACAAATCATGCCGTTCCCTTGTTGGGTAGGCAAGAAACTATGCATATAGCTTTAAAAAAAACTCCGTACTTAATCCATTACCATTGGGTCATTAAACCTTAGATTTATTAGGTCAAAACTTTGTCAGCTCAAAACCTAACTATAAAAATATTTTTGGATATTATATTGAACACTCTATAATCCGTATAAGTGAATGAGTGGTAAAAAGAGTCAGATTCGCATTACACTTGAACGCTGCTAACAGGGAGTCTGATGTTCTAGTTCCAGCTTTCATTCTTCGGGTGGATCAAAGGATATCTGGTTAGCTTATAGTGTTGTTAAAACTATCCATTACTCTTTTATCCTATACCCACACCCCACTTTCTTGCCTGTGGGTGCTGCTATCCGGTTCTCTTTTGTCTTACATCCACACCCTTTTCTCTTGGCTGTAGGTGCTGGTATTGGCTATCGATGACGGCGTCCCCTCCAAGACGGCAACCGCCTTATTGACTGTGATAGTTGAAGATATCAACGACAACGCCCCCACGTTCCTTGAAGACTATTATCCGGTGCTGCCAGAACATGTCTCACCCAGAAAGGTGGTAGAGATACTCGCTTATGATGAGGATGACAGGACCAAAGGCAACGGACCTCCTTTCATCTTCAAGATGGATCCTTCCGCCGAGGATGTCATCAGGGCATCGTTTAAGGTGGAAAACGAGCAAAGTAAGTTTGTAGCCAGGTGAAGTACCAGATACTGGCCGGGAGAAATATTTCTAATGATTACTTTGGTCCCGATCTGATTATTTATTAAATGAAAAAAAAAACTTTGCCAACATTTTAAAAATCAGGTTTGAGGTGCCCACGTTCAAGCACAGAGGCTACTAATTTTAAAAGTTCGGACCTCTGCTTGCGGTAGATATAGCTCAATGCTCATTGCAAACACATGAACTCTTCATTTTATTAATAAATAAGAACAAGATAGATCCTATTTGATATATAAAAACCCTTATTTCTGTATTGATGGCATTAAAATATTATTATTAGATTTTATAGGTCCTTCGACACAATGAGAGCATAAGGGCGGCATTAAACTAAGATTAGGTCGAACATACACGTGTTTTATACATCGTCCCCATCCCATCTGTGCCATGTTAGTAAATATACTTGTTTAAGTGCATTAAAATACTCTTTGTATTTATGGTGAAAGCATACCTAGGTATACATATTTACCCTGATTCGGGTTGGAAGAAGAGTAGAGAAAATACAAACATATTTCTTTGCGGCCAACATTGATATAATTTGTTATTATTATTATTTATAATATTTTGTAGGTATTGATAATATATTACAAAATTGACAGTTGCGGATAACTTGACTTGATGTATGACTATATTAAAATTGATTTAGTAATTAATTTCTGCTGTTCTTCCTACTAAAATCATACTTTATTTTCGTTATGATGTTTTAACTAGTATTGATATTAATAATGGTTATAGGCTTTAAAGAGGTCTAACTGAAAGATTTAAGATTATAAATGTGGGCTAAACGTGGTTGTATTGTTCCCTGCTTTATTTAATGTACGATAAAACCGTTGACACTTATTCTAAGGCATCAAAATAACAATATACTACAGTAGCCCCGTGGTTACTTTGGAGCTGACTGAGAGCTCACAGCTGACTTCTCACAGTCAACATTTAGGTATATACCTAAATTTTGACTATCAGTAGTGTCAGCAGCTACATACATGTTTTTGCAGATCATATGGTTCGGCGTAGGGATACATAATTTGGTCTGGTAACTTTTCAAAGCCGTCAGCTTTCATCTGTCAGCTGTGAGCTGTCAGTCAGCACCAAAGAAGCCATGGGGATACTGTAAATTTTCGTTAATGAGGTGGTTGAGGTTTCAATATCTACCAAATACATTTAGATATGATTTACTAAATGTGATCTAGCACTATGATTTTCCCGTCTATACTTTACGCTAATGTGGGTGCACTTCCTCTAAGTCTAAGCTATCCTGATAATATATAGCCCACATACTAAGCCTTAAGCGAATCCTAGAATTAGTATGTATATAAAGAATTATATAGCATTTATTTGTCCAGTTCATCTTTGGAGTTAAGAAACGGCCCAAGCTTTACTCTCGCCTATTCTAGTCAGCGACACAAAGTACCACTAGTTAACTTCGGTCACTCTTTCTTGACGTCATGGTTAATGGTCGACAGGGGATGTTGACGGCGATGGTAGTGCAGTGATCTCCTCCCTACGCTCGTTCGATCGCGAGCAACAGAAGGAGTACCTGGTACCGATAGTGATCAAGGACTCGGGAAGTCCTGCCATGTCCTCCACCAGTACGATCACTGTCGTCATAGGAGATGTCAACGACAACAAGATGTACCCGGGATCTAAAGATATATTAGTATATAATTATATGGTGAGTTGTATTATATTGTATAATAATCGTTAACCTTATAACTACATGCGAAAAGAATAATGAAACATGGTCAAATTGGGTAGTTTTGGACACGGTATGTGTTTAACGCAGCTGCCTCAGTCAAAGAGAAAGTGTCAATCACTGTCAGGTCACACGGCTTAAAATACAATTAGTTTTCTGATTCTACTTCTCTATTCTGTCAAAACTTATACTTCCCTTCACCTCTCACCTACAACTACACTTTGTAATGTCAATATAAAAAAAGAGTGAAAAGAAAACTAAGAAACTTCTTATCACAAGGTAAAGGAGGAAAGCTTGCTGTCTGTTGTCAAATATCTTATCCTATTAAAAGATTATTGTATTTGTTGGAGAATGGATAAATCTAGAGTCCTTTTTAATCAATCCTAGTCTCACAACTACGCAAATTTGATTTAAAAAAAAAATTCGTTTAAATAAGTTAATGTCACATAATTCCATATTTTTTCCCTACTAATTTTTAAGGAAAAATAGTCCTCTTGGAATCTTTTGACTTTATTTTGGCGTGAACCATGTTTTGAAATAACACATCGTAGAATTAAATAATGCGTCAGCGCTGAATGTCTGCGTGGATTACAGAGGCAGCTCTTTAAGGCCGTATCAAACATATGTATGGATCAAACTTCAAATAAACTGAGCATTATAACTAGACTAAATTTGTTTTTATTAAATATTAAATAATGTCAATATTTATTTATTTTCATCACTGATATTTACTGTTTTCTTAATCTCTAATTGTTTAATCAACTATTTAAATATTTTTTTTCTTATGTGGCTATTCTTACATTTTATCATATTACGTATTTTTTAGTTATCATTTAATATAGATATATAATAAAGATAATTGGATTTAAAAATTGAAATTTATAAATTCATAAAATCTCATTTTATTTTAAGTTTTATGTTACATCCAAACAACTTCACTTTGAATTGTTAAGGGAAAATATAATTCCTTGTTATTATTTGTAATGGATTGCCTTGTCCCTAAAAAGTTCCAAGCTTTATAAGAAAGGGTTAGCTTTTTTTTTAACGATTATATTGTAAAGATTTCAAATAATTTATTATTATTATTAGCACCGCGTCTTACTACCCGTTCGGGTTATACGCACTTACGCTAATGTGTAATGGTAGGGTGATTGTGAGATGAAATGGAGGACCTACAGTTTAACGTGGAATCCAAACCACGGTGGAGGCCTGGCATTCCTCACATTCACAAGATGTCTTGTCAGAGGTGAAGGAAGGGTTTGGTAATCAGATAAATCTGTGCCGGGACCGAGGATTGAGCCCCGGACCCCAGCACAGAAGTCTGACACCTTACCCCTTGACCACCAGGTCACCTTCAAATAATTTAAAAGCTACAATTGACATGTTAAAATATTTTCATTTTATAGCCAATCAATAAATAATTATGTACCGTATTGAAGTCAAAAGTGTTTGAAGAACCAAGTGAAATTGCTAACATAATAAAACCTTAAGAACGAGGAACATTATCTATTCTGTAAAATTGATACACGTGGTTTAGATATTTTCCAAATCGGTGGGCATGGGGATTAACAGTCAAGCCTGGTTTTCCGATGACTGCGAGGTCATGATTCGAATCCCTTCTGGGTGTATTAAAAACGGTTTTTATTAAACGGTTTTCCACTATTCCTCCAAGCCAATGTGGGTACATATTCTTTAAATTACACCTTAATTTTTAAATTATATTAGTTTAAGGTAGGAGTGTAGGAAACGTGAATTAAGGGAAGAGTTTTTGCCGTTTTAATAACACTTTTCTTTTTGCCAAAATAAATACAATATTGCTCCATCAGAAACATGAGGGTTTAATTTTCCACACATGGTGATATCAACAGTTGTTGAATATCTGTTATGAGCATAGCGTCATTAGATGAGAAACTTTTTAAATGAAGTTAAAACTCGTCATTAAATTCCAGGACACCCTTGACATATTCAACGACTGTTGATATCAACATGTGAAGAAAATTAGATTGTATGTTTATACGGGAGAAATATTTGATTTTATCTTAACCAAAAAATGTGTTTCTATAAAAACTACCAAAACACGGACCTTTTCTCACTTTCCCACTTTAATAAAACTGGGTATAGCCCATACTGGTATAAATATAGGTTGGGTTAAAGTTAAGGTTCATGTATTACTAAAAGTTTCCCCTGTTAAGGGTCAGGCTCCAGACAGTCAAATAGGCCGTGTATTCGTGAATGACCTTGACGATTGGGATCTGCCTGATAAGAAGTTCTACTGGGAGGGGGCAGAGCACCCCAGATTCAAACTGGACGAAGATACAGGGATGATCAAGATGAGACACGGCACGTGGGACGGCAGGTTAGAGGATCAGATTAATTAATTAATTAACATCATTGCAGAATTTGTTTAATACCCATTTCCTTACAAAATAAATCAGTGGTTCTCCCAAGTTTTTTTTTTTTTTTTTTTTTTTCAGATTGTACCCCTTGGTCATGACAAAATGTCTAAAGTACCCCTCATGATAGATTTTCCTCTTGGTAACAAACTTCAGGTAATAAATCAAAGGAGAAAATTTCCCTCTGTCGTTTCAAAATTCTCTTTGTCATCTTGCCAATTTTTACTTAAGAGCTGTTCATGTACCAGCCTGAAAGTTACTCGCGTACCCCAGTTTGAGAACCAATAGACAAACTATTCGAATTGGTGGGAAAAGCGGACAAAATCATCGGTGTCATGTTTTATCGTTTATTGTTAAAGAAGAGAGTGGAGTGTAAATACCGACCAATTGTGCTTAGGTGTTTATTCCTAATGCGGGTACATTTCCTAAATATTATACCTTGACAAACTATGTCTCATTAGTGTAAATATATGCATATCCCGGACAGGTAGTAAGACAAGGAGGATAAGGGGGCAGGGGGGGGGAAGAAATACTTTTCATACTTAACTTTTAGCAGCCGTTCAGGCTATACGATACATTCGATTACATTAACGAGATATGGATAAAATGTACCTACATATGCATAGATGGAAAATGTAGGGAAACCACTCTGAGAACACCCGATTGGGATCCAAAGTTTTTACCTCCCTGTCACCGGCGTGTCAGTCTAACACGAGGATGACTCGTTAAACCAACGGTCCGTGGGCGGAACCATCTCACCGCCAGATTCTGTCTGGCCCATAAAACATTCAGCAAACAAATAATTATATTCATGGAAATAGAATAATAATTATTGTCAGCATTTGAAAAATATAAAGTTGGAACTTTTGGCTGAATACAATTTTTTTCAAACCAGCTTATCAAATTTTATTTTAAGCCCAAAAGGCCCACCGGTATCAAAAATGTTGCCAAATCCTGCGTTAAACCATGCAACCATTAATTCTGTAACTGTCAATAATATTATTAGGTTTAATAATTTAAAACATTGTTGAATCCCTTATTGCTTAAACAGGAGCTTAAAATTTAAACTTAGCAATATAAAATAAATATATGTTTTTTTAATGTATATTAAAGTATAATTCGGAAAAAAAATAGAAAAAAATTTACGTGGTTAGAAAGTTTTTGGCGCAATCTGGGTTTGATATTGTGGTCATTTCTGATTTGAATTCAATTTTTTACACCATGGAATTGTTCATAAAAGAAGTCAAGATTTAATTAACCTTCTGTGACTGATGCTGTTGCATTTTTACATCGGCTGTAATTATTTTGTATTTTTTTTAAATTAAAGGTAATTAGGTAAGATCCCCTCTAAGTATTCCTCAATTAGTTCCTGCTATGTAGTATGATGACATCAAACATTCAAAAAAAGTTAATTTTCTGAGATAATGAAATTTTAACTGGCACCATGCAAGAATGTTGTGAACACGCAACGGCACCTTTCGTGATTTCATACGTCTGGTTCATTGCCACTGTATGTTTAAAATAAAATAATTTAAGTAATAATGTAGAAATAAGTAATCGTTAATTTTGTAATACAGTAAAATATTAAGTAATGCCTTAAACTATTTTCTTATATATTTTTTCGAACAATAAGCTATTTTTTTGCAACAGCTTAACATTCGAGTATTTTTAATTTTTATTCAATAAAATTTACAAAATGACACTATTATTCAAATATTTATTTAATTATATTTCTTCAATAATAATTTTTATGTATTAAAGAGTACGTTTGAGATTATTATTTAAAACATCATATGATGTTGCAAAAATGCAACGGTACCATTCTTTATGATATTTTTTTTAGCGCCAGTCCTTGGGGGTCAACAAATATGTCTTAGCTATTTAAACCCATAATATAAAAAATAGTCGTTTACATAATATGCTATCAGCCAATTCTAGCATTTAGTTAAACAAGATGTATAAAATACCTAACATTGAAACAAAACAAAGATGATTATTTATTGCATTTTATTTTCCCAAGGTACCACTTGCGGTTCAAGGTGTACGACCGCAAACAATCTCAGACTGACGTGCCGGCCAACGTCACGGTGACAGTACGTGCATTACCACACGAGGCTATCATCAACTCTGGCTCCATCCGTATCACTGGACTTACAGACGAGGACCTGGTGAGGGTGGTGAGTCACAAGGTGAGAACTGATATTGATAGACTGCACTAAGTTGTCACTAACTAGACTGCGTTCTAAGTTGCGACCGAAGGGAGCGCAAGTATTTTTACAGTTTTTATAGAATGATTTTAGCCAACAAAATTTCAAATCAAATATTTCTCCAGTAGAGACATAGAGTTTAGTTTTCTGCACATACTTATATCAACAGATCTTGAATATCTAACAAAGGTGTCCTGGAATTTTGTTGAAACTTTTTAAATAAAGATAAAATATGTTGACAAAATTCTAGGACACCCTTAACAGATATTCAAGATCTGTTTATATTAGCATGTGCAGAAAACTAAACTCTATGTTGCTACTGGAGAAATATTTGATTTATTTTGCCCCCCAAAAAAGTGTAATGATATAAAAATTGTAAACGTACTCGCGCCCCCTTCTGCCGCACCTTAAACTGCTTTAGGAATGAGGTCAGCGTCGCTGGAGCGAGGAGGGGATGTCTCGTCACATGCTCGACCAATCCGTGAAGGGTAGTTGTCATAATAACCGTTGCACGTTGCCAGATTTCTTGACAGTCACTGAATATGCTTACTAAGTAGTAACGCGCAAACTCCCGCTATTTGGCAACCATGTTCCCTAGCCTACCCACCACGCGGATACTAAAGCCGTTTAAATAGCAGTATTGGACCCCATTCGTATCACTGGGCTTACAGATGAGGACTTGGTGCGTGTGATGAACCACAAAGTTTAACTAATACCCCATCCGTTTTGCTGAAATAATAATAATAATAATAATAATAATAATATATTACTTAGAAATAGTAGGGCTCATTAAAAACAAAATCTGAAGTGTCAGTCTCTGATACTGTTTGTCTATCTTAGTAATGGTGTAATCTATATAAAATAAATAGCTTAGCTAGATACTGTTAATATATGTTTATAGAAAATATATTTATCAGTAGTTATTAATTATAATATTGTTTATTGTTTGAACAAAACTACATAAAGTTAATGGAATTTGGTATACCGGTCCTATTACACTGGATATCATCTCTGAGGGGAACTGCATGGCTACTATTGGGATGCAGTGTTGTAATTCTCTCGTTTACATGTGGTCATTCTCCCTCAAATATAAGACAAGTTTTGCAACCCTGGTTAGTAAAGGTTGCCAGTAGCTCCTTCTTAACCCAGCACACCACCTTCAGACATAACCGAGAGCGAGGAGATTTGGCAACAATTAACTAAGATAGAGCGAAAATAAAGCTTTTCTTCATAAGACCTGGAGTTCCCTCAGCGATGATATTGTGTGTACCTAAATCTGTTATCCGAATATCTATAATAAGGGAGATAAAAACACAGCTTCAAGAAAGCGTGCCTGCATTTTCTTGGATTTAGAACATACCTTGCTTGGATTCGAATCTTATCCAACTCATCACCGGCAAACCAGACAGTATTAAACTGATGTAATTGAGCACGTGACCACGAGTAAGGTTATCGGCAGCTTAATTTAGTCACTAAGCAATGTGATTACATTTATATAATATTGTTTTGAAAGCACTCTATTATATGTTTCAGTCCTCAAGCCAACAAGTGAGTAAAATAAACCGTCTGAGGGGTAAACTGGCAGACATTCTGAACACAGAACGAGAGGATGTTGAGATGTTCAGTGTTCAGCTGCGACAGAAACATCCTCCAGTCACAGATGTACGGTTTACAGTCTATAGATCCCGGTATTACAAGCCTGTCCGACTGAACGGCTTGGTCCTCATGCACAGAGAAGAGGTATTTGGATCAAAAGATAAAAATAAAAACGATTCATTTAAACTGTTTTGCCTTATACACGCTCCGAAACCTTTGGGCGATTCACCCGGAACTGAAACACTTATCAAGTGGAATATTATATGAGCGTGGTAGGTGGGCTGGGAACTTCCGGCATCTTCTATAATACATTCCTATCTATCATGGACTAAGTTATGTTTTATATTAATCAAATGTCACTTTTTAATCATGAGTTAATCTTTTTTTTTAAATACGTTTTCAGTCTCGAGTTAATCAGCCTGATTTTCAAAATAAGCCTTTTATTTGAAAACTGTAAACTCATGTTGCCATAATAGTGGTGAAATAAAAAATAAAATTGTATCTATATTCTTAGCCCGTTTAACTAATCATGAAATGATAATTCATAAGTTAATCCATAAAAATGTATTATTAGATGCTTTTGATAAATTTTTATTCTAATTCATTAGTAAATAATTTATGTCTACAGTGCTTAATTTTAGTAAAAGTACACGTTAAATACCTAACTTTTTTGTTTAAGTCCTAGAAGTTAGCGAGGATGGATTAAGTACGGAGTTGTTTTTTGTGCTATATGTACAGTTTCTAGCCTACCTCGTAAAGGAACAGCGTGATTATGTATGTATGTATTAATACATAAAATTATAATATATACATTTCATTTAAGAAAATAAATGTATATTTAAGCATTCCAACCATTTCAATATTATGTTTACTAATGCCCATAAGCTAAAAGTTTATATAAATAGTGTTAGAACATGTAATCAAAAACTGCAAACATTTTCAAAGTGTCAAAGTGTCAACATTTCAGATCGAGAAGTATGTCGGCATCAACATAACGATGGTAGGAATAGACGAGTGCCTTTATGAGAACCACAAGTGTGAGGGGAGTTGTACAAACACGATGAACATCAGTAACTCGCCGTACCTGGTGGACGGTAACACGACCTCTCTGGTGGGTGTGCGTGTGGACGTTATGGCCGAGTGTACTTGTGGAGCTCGCAACTTCACCAAGAGCGAGTCATGTCGGACCAGTCCCTGTTACAATGGAGGAAGATGTTCCGAGGGACGGTACGGCTCAAGGTATGTTACAATGGAGGGAGATGTTCCGAGGGACGGTACGGCTCAAGGTATGTTACAATGGAGGGAGATGTTCCGAGGGACGGTACGGCTCAAGGTATGTTACAATGGAGGGAGATGTTCCGTGGGACGGTACAGCTCAAGGTATGTTACAATGGAGGGAGATGTTCCGAGGGACGGTACAGCTCAAGGTATGTTACAGTGGTTCAGAGAGATCTCATATTATTTTTGGAGGGGCATAGAGTTAGTGTAATAATAGAGAGCTTGGAGAGCTTAGAAATGTGGAGAAGACTTGAGAAGATCAGGTGGACATACAGGGGGACAAATGAACAAGTCCTGAGAAGAGTGGGTGAGAAGATCAGGTAGACAGACAGGGTGAGAAATGAACAAGTCCTAAGAAGAGTGGGTGAGAAGATCAGGTGGACAGACAGGGGGACAAATGAACAAGTCCTAAGAAGAGTGGGTGAGAAGATCAGGTGGACAGACAGGGGGACAAATGAACAAGTCCTAAGAAGAGTGGGTGAGAAGAGAACCATTTTGGATGTGATTCTTCGATACAAAGCAAACTGGATCGGACACATCCTTAGGAGGAACTGTCTTCTACACGACGTCATAGGAGGAAAAGTTGAGGGAAAGAGAAGCTTAGGAAGGAAGAGGATTCAAGTATTGGATGACTTGAAGGAAAGAAGAAAATTCTAGGATTTGAAGGAGGAGGCAGAGGAAAGGACGCGTTGGCGGTCTAAGTTCACTGACAAAAGGAATGGACCTGTAGTAAGACAGAACACCTACTAATATTAGGGGTGGTCCTTGAAATTACGTTAGGGTTTTGGGGGTAGGAGGTCTCGGTATCCATTTTATGTATAAGATTTTGATCAATATATATGATAAGACAGTATCTAGAAAAAATCGTCAGAAAATACATATATGTAATACTAAAATTCACTTACATTTCGCATACTTATATGTTACACCTAACTTTACTTCAAATAAAGAATTCTAAAATTTCATATCACTTGCTATGTTGCCAATCCTTATGTATAAACATATACGTAGGTAGAATATGGGATCAAAGATAACGAAAAGAAAAGACCTAAGTTATCTTAACTCACATCTAAACTTTTTACTATAAATGAATAAGGTCCCACCGTCTTTCATTATATCGATGGTTTTTACAAGGTCTTAGATTTTAGTCTACGCTGCAAGCACTTATGTGTAGTTCTTGGCGAGTAAATTATCACACTATTCCACTCTTTATACGCAAATGCGCTTCACATATATATTTTTTAAATGACCTACCAATAACTACTAAATAAACTTATTACTAGTATCTTCACTGTTAAACGCAATAAAATTACTATCTTATCACAATCAACTTGATATTACCACCCACTTGTTTTTTGCCTGCCAAATTGTAGATTTGAGATTCAATTAAAATGGTTTCGATATCCTCGAAAAGAAAGCCAACTATTCTCCTCACCAAAACAGTTTGACTAGCTTAACGTAAAAAATAAAAAAAAATCGACTTAAAATTCCTATTTATTTTATTCTCATGCAAGCTGTTCAAAAGAATCCATCAACTTTTAATTCACCAAATCAATATTAGATAAGCACAAGGATGACACCTATCCGCAAAAGGGAGAACTAGAACAGCAGTAATTACCTCTCTTCCTTGCCCCTAGAGCGTAGTTATATACTTGGAAAGACACGTTTTCCCACAAAAATATATCTACGTAGCTTTAATTTAATCCGACACCTTAGCTCAGTCGTTAGCATGTCTGTTTATTGAGCTAAGGATCCAGTGTTTGATTCCCAGCATGATCAAAAAATGTATCATTGATTTATTTGAGAATAACATTAGCAAAAATATGATGACACTAAAAACTATAATAGTGGAACACTGAGTTTTTTAATTTAATTTGTAGAAACATTATTATTTAATAATTGATCATAGATTTAGCCACAATTCAATAATAAAAAGACCCGCCTCGGTGGCGTAGTTGGCTAACACGCTTGTCTCAATTTTTAAATTACGTTATAATTAAAATGTTCTAGTTATTATATCATGTTTAAGTAAAAGTCATATGGCAAACCTATTTTCTGATTTATGTGGCTGTGATTGCGACCTCCACATCATTGGTAACAAATTATAACACTAGTGTTGCTGCTAATAACGCTTATGAAGCAGAGTTCGTTTTCAGGTAAATGCTGTAACGGTCTCTACATCTGTTTTCATGTAGGGCCTGGCTACTTTCTAATATTGTTTTTGGGGTGGTTTTACTATTTATTTTAACTACCTAAACAAAACATTGTCTCCTGTTTATAATATTGTCCCCACAATAAAACTTTATCTAAAAATTCTGAACGTATTTAATATTATATTATAAGTATATACAAGTTGTTTCGAAAATTTGCATAGGAGAGTATAATTGACGAGGGGGTAATGGGCGATCAAAATTGTAAGTTTACGAAATGAGGTTAAGATTTACTATTTCACCCTAAGAAATGAGAGTTGCGGAGGAACTTTATTTGTGTGAGAGGGGAGGCGCGGTGGAAAGGGGGGGGGGGGTCAAATACCAAACAAGTTCTTAGATATTTTCTTCTTTCCTCTCCCTAAAATGGATACTCATAGGAGCTATATGTTGTGATCCTCATTCAGCAAATCATAAGAAAGGTTGCTTCTTCTATAAGCTATTTTAAGAAGTGCAAACCAAAATTTTCGTTTTATAAATTAGATTCTTTACGATATATTTGAAATGGTCCCTAACAAGATTTTTTTTTTTTTAATTTGAATACCCTAAAAGCCATTTAGAGTTATATGAGCTTGGATTTTTTTTTTAAGTGGATTCCTCCATAAGTTATTTGAATTTTGATACAAGAACATCTTAAGTTTAATATTAAAAACCTCGTAAAATTTCTGGGGAGTCTACAAGGGGGTTAAAACCCTCAATTCACCTCCTTACGTCTATGCTATAAACAACATGTATACGAAAATTGCTTCTAGTAAAGATGATAAAAATAATTTACCACAGCATATACATGCAATATTTAATTAGTGTTGGTAAATTATTTCTCCGTAAAATTTAAGAAACAAATTTAATTTAAATATAAATCAAGTACTTCCTTGCTAATTCCTCAATTTCAGCTGCTCCTGTCCAAGTGGATCTGGCGGACCACGGTGTCAACAGACAACGAGAAGTTTCCGAGGCGACGGATGGGCGTGGTACCCTCCCCTAGCCATGTGTGACAACTCACACCTCAGTCTCGAGTTCATCACGAGGAAAGAAGATGGGCTGCTGCTTTACAATGGACCGATCGTGTCGCCGGAGACTGAGGAAGTTCTTGTATCAGGTACACAGGAGGAATGTAATTTAAACAGACTATATCTCAAATAATATAAACGAACAGTTTATACTCATTATTATTATTATCATTATGATTTCTGTCTTACGACAGGTCCATTCCTTTTGTCAGAGAACTTAGACCGCCAATGCACCCTGTCCTCTGCCTCCTCCTTCGGCTCGCAAAATTTTTTTTTTCCTTCATGTCATCTAATATTTGAATCCTCCTCCTTCCTAAGCTCCTCTTTCCCTCAACCCTTCCTTCTATGACGTCATGCAGAAGACAGTTCCTCCTAAGGATGTGTCTGATCCAGTTTGCTTTGTATCGAAGAATCACATCCAAAATGGTTCTCTTCTCACCCACTCTTCTTAGGACTTGTTCATTTGTCCCCCTGTCTGTCCACCTGATCTTCTCACCCACTCTTCTCAGGACTAGTTCATTGTCCCCCTGTCTGTCCACCTGATCTTCTCACTCACTCTTCTTAGGACTTGTTCATTTGTCCCCCTGTCTGTCCACCTGTCTTTACCAGCACCACATTTATATATATAATAAATAATGTATGGTCAATACATTCGGGCGTACCTTGGGCAACGGTAGAATAGTACCCGCTAAATTTCCAACAAATTAAGCTACAAATAATGCAACTCGGACACGCTGCTGTAAACAGTTAGTAATTCTTAAACCTAAATAAAGCCTATCTTACCAAACCCTGGTGACCGTTAGGATGATTATTTTGGACAAATACACATGGTGACAGCCAGGAATAACACCCGGGACCCCTAAGTTGGTAGACATGTGTACTGACATTTTACAGTGGGGCCGGCTAGTTATTAGAGATGTATTTCTATTATGATAGATTTTACCAATCATATTGCAAGAAGTATTATTATTATTATTATTAGCACCGCGTCTTACTACCCGTTCAGTTTATACGCACTTACGCTAATGTGTAATGGTAGGGTGATTGTGAGATGAAATGGAGCACCTACAGTTTAACGTGGGGATCCGAACCACGATGGAGGCCTGGCATGCCACACATTCACAAGTTATGATTAATACACATCTTGTCAGAAGTGAAGGAAGGGTTTGGTAATCAGATAAATCTGTGCCAGGACCAATGATTGAACCCCGGTCCCCCAGCACAGAAGTCAGACATCCTACCCCTAGACCACCAGGTCACCAAGAAGTGTTATGGAAATATTATAGAAAAATCTATGAAATGAACAAATTTCACACACCACTGCTGTCATTATTATAATGTTACGTTTTTAACATAATGTGAGAAGAAATTAGCACTAGGATAGTATCTAATGTAGCGAATTCTGCGGCCAGTAAACTTTGTGAAGTGAAGTGAAATGAAATGAAATCGTAATCGGAAGATACTTTTTTTGTATTTGTTGTATTCAAGAAAAAGGTGTGACAGGATAGAATGGTTGCATCTGCTTTTACAGAAAAGAGCGTAACTTGGAGCCTTTTCTTATCAGTACAATCATTTGAGAAGTAAAGATGATAAGTGTTTTTTTCCCCGCATGTCTGTATTATCGTTTGATGCACTCTTAAAAAAGAGTTACATTACCATCTTCTTTAAAAAGTGATATGAAAATTTAAACGGAGCGCGGGAAGAAAGAGTCCGCTGCGGATGAAGACCTGGATAGTAAACAAATCAGTTGTTGGTGTGCTTGGAGGTGGAACCACGCCCAACTATGAACAAGGGTGGGCGACGTTTGGGCACACGTCTGCCTTTTGGAAAGGACTCATTCAAACTACCAGCCTTTACTTTGGGTGGGCCCGCTCATAGCGACGGAGGTGGATAAGACCCGCTACGAGGGGAAGAGGAAAAATCAAGGCTCTCTTTTATAAGGTTTGAGTGAGTACTTTTCTCCCGTAACCCAAAATATAGCTATAGATACGTGACTTGCCACATTACTACCGAGTTTTTCTCGCTAATCCACCTCATCTCTACTAAATTGAATCCTAAAAAAATGTGTCTAAGGGTTTAAATCATTACACGATTTAAATGTAGAAGTATCGGTCAAGTACTCTTGTCTGTGCGTAAAGAATTAAATAAGTATGAAAAAGTATAGAAACTACGTAATTTCCTTTTTTTTTTTAACTTGAGGCCACATAGTAACAAAAATAAACAGAAAGAACATAAAACATTACTCTTTTATTTTTAAAGTGTATCGAGACTTGTTGGGATAATGCATTTATAAGTTTGTGTTTCTAGATTTTATCTCCGTGGAGTTGGATAAAGGAGAGCCAAGACTACTTATCGACTTTGGATCTGGCACTTTAGAGCTCAGAGTTAAAACAAAGAAGAGCTTGGATGATGGAGCGTGGCATCGAATTGACGTTTACTGGGATACAGAGGTAAGCCTAAATATATTTATTTCAAGTTAAAGGTAAATCGGAATAGTTTGAAAGTGAAAAGTATCTTTAAACTGATGAACGGGCATATGGATGATCGGTATATTATTTTCTTGAGATAGATGCGATGAAGTTTAGTAATATAGGCATCAACGCCATTGAATGATTTATTCCTAGAACGTGAGACTAGTGGTGGACCTGTGCAAGTCAGCAGGTGTCGAGGAACCTGAAGACGGTTCTCCTCTCAAGTTCGACAACACCAGCTGTCAGGTTCGTGGGACCATGCCTCCGTTCAACGAGTACCTCAACGTGAACACCCCTCTACAAATTGGAGGTCTTCATTTGGAGCAGTTTGATCCTAATATGTACCACTGGCAGTTCATGCCCGTGGGCAAAGGGTTCGATGGATGTATTAAAAACGTCTTCCATAATAGTAAGGTGTGTAGAGATACATTAATATTGTGTAGCTTGCGTCTTTAGGTAATTTAGAGCATGTAAGGATGAAGTAAGCTTGAGAAATAATACTGCCAATGGGGTCTGAATCAGCAGTTACGCACTCTTACCAGGTCACAGTTTATAAAACCGAGATTGTTTTGCCAATTAGCATAATATAGAGTATTGGCAAAACCAGTAACTTAAGGGAAACACTCCTCTTTTTATGATATATAGGAGCAAGTTTTTAGAACTTTTAATGAGAGGGGGCTGGGGAAGGATGCCAGTTGTTAAGGGGCTACCTAAAAGTGCTTTAAATACTCAGCTACCGAGTTACAGCAGCTTGTGGGGAGAATATCCTACAGCTTGAAACCCCATTCGGCAAAAAAGAGAATGCCCCAAACCATCTTGAAAGTCTGAGTTGGACAACAGTTGCGCAACGCCAGGCTACCTTGTGTCTAACACCAGTTAAGCCTGTAACACCAAAGATAGGTCAGGGCGTGGAACTGTTAAGTAGGGACATTTATAGAATGAGGACCTTTCTCTAAACTCTTTCGACTAGTTATAAATCTACATCACACTAAACACTAGTGGTATTTTTAGTTGAAAAGTAAAGTAGTCATGTGCTAAATAAAGAACAAGTAATCTCTAACTGCTATTGTTTAAAAAGATAAGATATTTAATGTTACTTTTTATTGAAGTAATTTATGTTTGCTAATTATATTCCAGCTGTACGACCTGGGCGCACCAGGCCTGTCTCGAGCCAGCGTGGCGGGATGTCCTCAGACAGAACAAGTGTGTAACACTCACGAGTCCACATTCAGGTGTTGGGAGCACGGCACGTGTGTGGGGAGCTTCTCAGAGCCTCGCTGTGAGTGTAATCCTGGCTGGACGGGACCCAGTTGTCTCTCTCAGACTGTACCCACCACCTTCAACACCCAGAGCTACGTCAAGTATGCTCTGTCCTTTGAACCCGACCATTTCTCCACCCAGCTGCAGCTGAGGTTCCGGACGAGAGAGAAAGATGGGGAGTTGTTCAGAGTCAGCGATCAGCACAACCGGGAGTATGGGATACTAGAGGTGGGTGTCAAGTGTGGTATCTACTGTTAAGAGTATGGGATACTAGAGGTGGGTGTCATGTGTGGTAGCTTACTAGGGAACTATTCGGGATAAATAAGCAGCACAAATATCTTTATACATAACATTGTTTGGATCCCATTTCTGAATAAGCTATTTTAAAATATAACTTTATTCTTGTACTCAAATAATTAAATTAAATAATGTTGTAACCAAGGTGTATTATATCGTCGCATATTTCACATGCATAAGACTTTATTTGGTAAATTCAGTTTAAAATGTAACAAACTAATTTAAATAATTTCCTCCGTTAAAAACAATAGCTTTAAATTAATAATTATGATTTATTATATATGTAAAGCTGCCTGATTATTTTCTAGATTAAAGAAAGCCATCTTCATTTTCGGTACAATCTCAACAGTTTACGTATAGATGAAAAAGACGTTTCTCTATATGGAATCACCGTGGATGATGGGCGGTGGCACGCGGCTAAGGTACACACACATGTAAATAGTAGTGCACAGTACATAGTATCTCCTATAAATGTTTAATTTATTAATCTAGTATCTACAATAGTGTCCAGTTAGTGAGGAGCATGTTAGCTGTCACGAGGAGAAATAATATTAGGAATGAAGCTATATGAGAGAGAGGAGTACATGAGATATTGGAGAGATGAGAGAAACAGATAACATAAAGGAAGTGATAGGAGAAGATTAGAAGCAATGAATGGTGGAAGGATAGAGGAAGATTGAGGCATTTCACTAAATTGACTCGGTCATAAGCTGGAAACAGTTGTTGATGATGATGATGATGATGATGATGATGAAGACCATTGTCCGTGTGGTCTTACGTGTTAGATAAACTTTGTCATCATTAACGTGGAGGTGTACAGGAGGGATAATAACGTGATTGTAATAATTTCCATTTGCACGTGGGGTGAATTTAATGATTTAATCAATATACAAGCACTCACATCCCATCCTCCAGCGGGTACTTTCCCATAAGATACAGTCCTAATCACTATCACTTAGAATAACTTGTTAATAATCACTGCACAGGTAACATTAATTATTTTAGCAATTAGGAATTTTAGGCAATTTATTTATGTAAATTTCAAATGAATTCCTTTGTATCTTTTCTTCTCAAGTCCATTAAGTTGGTTGATTGGATTTATATCCATCCGGTAATGGCAAAGCACTCACCTCTTCGGCTGGTTAATGCTGCCTGCACCATCTGGTGGAAATACCGTGCACTTGGGAATTTCATAAAGTGTGGTAGTTCCCCGTTGCCTTCCGGGTTGAATTACTACGCGCTAGATTGGAAAGGGCTTACTTACCAATCTTGGCGGGAAGGGTATTGGCACATAACTTCCAGGGTTCTTTTACAAGCCACAGTCTAGATGAAACCGACGGCTTTACTTCCCATCCGATGGAAGTTGTGCTACGAATGTTTATCACTCAAAGAAAAACGATTCGACCACAGCTGGGTTTGAACCCAAGGACATTGCCTCTTGAGGCTATTTTACCACAAAACCACCAAGGTCGACTAAGTAAATGTATATTTACTAAATAGTAAGGTAGTTCAATATTAATTTAAAAAGCGTTGCCTTTTATATATATAAACATATATATATATATAATGTTATCCTTGTTGACGGCTTCATCCTCACTTAATGTTTAAGGTGTCCCGGTACGGATCAGCAGTGACCTTGCAACTGGATGGAGGGGAAGGTCGGAGGTACAACGAGACGTTCCTGTTTGAAGGTCACCAGTGGCTGGTCGTGGATAAACAGGAGGGTGTCTTCGCAGGGGGGAAGGCCGAGTACACGGGCGTGAAGACATTTGAAGTATATGAAGACTACCAAAAAGGTTTGTGTTTGAATGGTACTAAAATATTTTTCAAATTTTGTTTTATTAAATACCTACCTTTTTTTTTTAATTCCAAAAGATACAGTAAAAACTCGCACCAGTAGATACGCGGAAAAGCATGTGTAATTTCGTCTAGTCTGCTTTGATGGTGTCATTGAAGCCGTAGTTTGAATTTAAGCCGGGTGTATTAAGGTGTTTCTTCACTAAATGGTTTCTCACTCTTTCTCAACAAAAAACGCAGATACGTTTTTTCTAAAGTCTACCTTACGCTCCCCTACCTCATTATAAATACACAGATAACATTAGCGGGCTATAGGACATGCTGGTTTTATGCCATAATTAAAATTATTATTCTTTGAAGAATAGTTTAATTATCAAACTTGTTTTTAAGTATAACAAGAGCCTTGTCTTTAAAACGTTAAGATAACGATCGGAGACATTTAATAAAAACCTATTTTTTGTAATATATTTCAACAAAATCATTAGAAAACTATTGTGGCGAATCAAATAAAAGAAGTTATTTGAAAGGGTTAAAAGCTTCATAGAAAGCTTTTATGAACTGAACATTATTTTAAATAAAATAATGTATATATTTTAATCTAATTTAATAATATACTCATAATGCTTACCTAAAACAGTGTTCGTAATCAAAGGAGTCTAGACAGTTTTAGATTATAAATTATTAATATAGAACTATATTTGAATACATCTGTAGTCCATCAACTCTTATTAAATATATAATAAATGGCACAAAGGATCGTGGCGGAATTTAGTGTTTATAAGCTGTAAGTAACAATATAGTGAGTCTTATATTTACAGTAGGGGCCTATCTGTGGGAGATAATCCTACATTCACATTAAATGGTAAATATATATATATATATTTATTTATTCTCCCTCCGTCTCAAGGCACAACCGAACACACCGTTCCAAATCCCTGACCACTTGTTTGAGTATAGTGTTATAAATATATTTGATTACTCGTGTAATGTTCTTCTTCAAATCGTAAAATGTCAGAGGGCATGTAGCTTACACACTTTCCTTCAGATAATCCCACAGAAACACAAAGTCTGTCTCGATGGCAACAGGTTCCTGGAGATGATACTGTCTTCAAAGAAACTTTGGATCAGCGCCATGGACTTATATGTTGACCTATGACAAAGTGTCACCGTCCTGTTGAAAGAACCCTGACGCGGCTCAATATCACCCACTTGCTCAATTAATTCCATGAACATGCGCGAGAAGTGTGCGCTGTCTACACTGGGTATAGATGCATCATGAATGTTGTGTGTGTGATATGTGTGTTCGTGTAGCCACTTATGTGCATTGCATATTCGTAACGATGACAACGAAGACTAATACACTAGCGGCGAAAAATGTGGCAAATACAAATAAATGAAACTCCTAGAGCTTCCACATAGCTTAAAAGCAAAATATAGCACTACGCTGTATTCAAATGAAAGGCATTCATTCTATATGAATCACTATTTATTTATACAAAACAATGTTTTAGACGTCCTGTTAAGATTATTAAAAAAAACCATTAAATTTCGCAGGCTGTCTGGATGACATCAGATTGGACGGCAAACACCTCCCCCTTCCCCCTGCGATGAACGGCACCCAGTGGGGACAAGCGACGATGGCTCGCAACTTGCAAAGGAACTGCCCCTCCAACAAACCTTGTATGAACGTCATCTGCCCAGAACCTTTTGAATGCGTGGATTCTTGGAACGATTATGAGTGCTCGTAAGTAGTTTCTCCACAACTAAGGATTATAACCAAATATTGGGGTAATTCACTGATAACTCCCATTATTAACGATTATGAGTGCTCGTAAGTAGTTTCTCCACAACTAAGGATTATAACCAAATATTGGGGTAATTCACTGATAACTCCCATTATGAACGATTATTTTTTAGAAATACTAGTGATCCTTCAATTATTTACACTCTTTAGATAATTATTTTTTTATTTCCATTACACGTTATTGTGTATAATATTGTAACACTTATAATAAAAACAGGACTAAAAGAAATATTTATAAAATATAATAATTACTCTCTCATGCCCATCCAATAATTTTTTTATTAATCGATGTCTTATTATTTATATTGATTTAGTTAATTTAATCAACCAACCTAATTATTGATCACGACTTGAAGAAAATATGTAATTGAACTTCCACCTAGTTTGTTTCTAAGTTTGAGTTTCATGGCGAGTGTGAAGGTCGAGTAGTTCGGGTAGTTTATAATGAAATCTGTGTACAAACTTCTTACACGCAACACGTGGAGTCCATGTCAAGTCGATAGATAAATTATGTATAATGTAATAGTATATTGTTATAAGAATGGTATTGAGTCATATCTATACTTCTATACTAATATTATAAAGAGGAAAGGTCTAGGGGTAAGGTGTCAGACTTCTGTGCTGGCGGCCGGGGTTCAATCCTCAGTCCCGGCACAGATGTATCTGATTATCAAACCCTTCCTTCACCTCTGACAAGACATCTTGTGAATGTGAGGAATGCCAGGTCACCACCGTGGTTCGGATTCCACGTTAAACTGTAGGTCCTTCATTTCATCTCACAATCACCCTACCATTACACATTAGCGTAAGTGCGTATAACCCGAACGGGTAGTAAGACGCGGTGCTAATAATAATAATATAAAGAGGAAAGATTTGATTTTTTGTTTTTTTTTTTGTAATGGATAAACTCAAAAACTACTGGACCGATTTTAAAAATTCTTTCACCAATATAAAGCTACATTATCAGCGAGTAGCATAGGCTATATTTTATTTTGAAAATTTAATTTATTCCTCATAAAAATGTCGATATTATATTATATAGTCGTTGGAAAAAAAAAAGTTGTTGAAGGGAAAGTGTGGTTGGTGAAGGGGGCGGTGGGGTGGGGGGTGAGGAAATAGGAATGAGATGAAAATAGGAGGAAGGGGGCTATACAGTGATGGTAGGACTGTATTTACAAAAATATATATGTATAAAAAGTTTTGTTTTTATATTGACATGAAGGATGATTTGAAGCTTTGTTTTACAGGATTCTTTACAATATTTTTACGGGGAAGGGAGATAGTATTCAATCAAGACGTTACTAAAGTGTGTTTGTTTACCAAGCAAAACCTGTTCCTGAAGTGATATAAAGTCAAACTATAGTTATGATTGCACTAAAAGCAGTATGACGAAGTTGGAGGGTGTAGCGGCTAAGGGCTGTCAGCGAAAGGCTATAGCAGTCACCGCACATTCGGCATTCACATACCTATTGGTGACAAGACACGCCTTTGATATTCGATTAGTAGCAAAAGGCGATTCCTTAGATATTAAAATATATATTTTTAATAATTAAGATTAATTTATAAATAATCCTCATCAGCGGGTATGTTCGCTAGAGTTTTAACATTTTTTGGTCTTGCTAAACCACCGACAGGGTTGTTGGGGCTCTTATTTACTGCGGGGTGTATTGAGGATTTTTTTCTCAAATTGTTCCCCTTCTATCTCTATGCAAACGCTGATACATTCCTTCTAAATTATTCCTTACTCATCCTATTCCCTTAGAGTAACAAAGTGGCTTGCTCAGAGGAGTTGTAGGACAAACAAAAGAGTTTAATTTACTACTTCCAGAAATACCTGAGGGTCACTCACTCTTGATCATTATTTATAAAAAAATATTGACGAACAATAGTTGGTAGCCATTTTGTTGTCGAGTCATGTGCGACGAAATTTCCCGCAGCTGTGGTGAGGGACAGTCGGTGTCCGCCGACGGGAAGGGCTGCACGGATAAGAACGAATGTTTGGATCAACCGTGTCTGAATGGAGGCACCTGCATCAACCAGGACCCACGACATCGTTATCGTTGTATCTGTCCAGGAGGTTTCTGGGGGGACAACTGTGAGTTAGTGCAAGAAGGACAGACCTTGAAACTCGGCGTGGGAGCATTGGCGGCCATCTTGACTTGCCTCCTTACGATTCTCAGTAAGTTTAAAAAGGGGACTTGTACTGAGATATTTTTTAAAATATGAACGAGCATTTTGTATTGTATTAGAATTTTACCTTAACCATTAATAAGCAAAATACATTTATATAAATACATAATAATGCTGTGTCCATTTCTAAAATATAATGCAAAACGGTAAGCCAATGAAACTCTTTTATTACTTTGAGGTGAGTATATATTCGGCTTAAATTATTTCTAAGTGCTCTGCTACCAAGTGTATCATGTTCGTTACAGTCATTGTACTGGTGTTTGTGTTGTACAACCGACGTCGCGAGCCTCACGCCAAACACACCCCTCCTCATGACGACGTCCGTGAGAACATCATCAACTACGCTGACGAGGGCGGAGGGGAGGACGACATGACAGCCTTCGACATAAAACCTCTACAGATACCTGTGGAAACGACTGACACGGACATTCCTAATAATTCGCAAAGTAAGATCCAAATTTATAACTTAATGGTGCAATATATGTTAACGAAATTGTACTCGATTTGTTTGTCCTGCTATGCCAAAGGAAATCTGTACAAAATATAAAACATATAAACTTGTTTAAACTGGAGAACTGTTATTGTTTCTAAAACTTGAAAGCACATACATATCAGCTTAAGTCGTTATGGCTCTCAGTAGACAATCGCAATCGTCTACCACAAACTGTACGAACAGGAGGTGAGGATAATTTTGGATGGGGTAAGTAATAAGGGTACTAACGCTTTAAGTCAAAGGTCCATAGCCTTCATATTCCTCCCATGCCCAATTATAACTTTAAACATAAAATTATTTTAAACAAAAAATATATTGGTTTGATTGTCTTGTACAATATGAATATGTTTATGAAAAACACCCCCTAGTCAAGCAGACATTTTATCTGGACACTATGGTAGTTTATTACAAATATATCGATAGCTGTTGAATCTAGTAGCATCTTGAGGGATGTTGATAAATAAGGCTTTACGAGGTATTACTTGCAATTTGTTATAACCTATTCAATATCACGTTTTTCATGTAAAAAAAAAGACAGCCACTATAAATTCACACATTAGTTTATATTATTATTATTATTATTACTATCATCACCGCGTCTTACTACTCGTTCGGGTTATACGCACTCACGCTAATGTGTAATGGTAGGGTGATTGAGATGAAATGGAGGACCTACAGTTTAAAGTGGGATCCGAACCACGGTGGAGGCCTGGCATTCCACACATTCACAAGTTGTGATTAATACAAGTCTTGTTAGAGGTGAAGGAAGTGTTTGATAATCAGATAAATATGTGCCGGGACCGAGGATTGAACCCCAGACCCCAGCACAGAAGTCCGATACCTTACCCCCAGACCGCCATATTACCGACTATTAGTTTATAGTTTGTATTGTTTTACTTCTAAAATGTCTAAGGAGCAAGAGGTTATAATGCATGGGTACATTCGTAGCGAGGTATACTCCATCTGAGACCTATTTCATAAAACTGCGAGTCTATAACTTACCAGATTGAGGTTAAGTGGGTTTTTAGGCTTTGTGTGCCAGTACCCACATCCATGGCTCAAAAAGTCTAGAAAATCAATCAACCTAAATAATCGTTAATTTCAACTCAGGGGATACACTAACACCACCTACCATCCACAGAGTAATAAAGGAGCACTAAGAGAATTTCAACTCCACCAAATAAGTTTTTATCCTTCACAATAAAGTTGGCATCACTGAAGACAACATCCTGTTTAGTCTTACTACTACTACTACTACTACTTCCTGAGGAAGATGCATAGAAATATTGAAAAGTGTGTTAATATATGCTAGTTTTTTACCTTTTTTTTGTGATCTATTATTTTCCTATTATTCTATCATTTTATTTATTAAAAATGGTTTTTGCCCTATGCACTTTATTTCATATGTATGTATAGTTATGGTTTAAAAAAAAAATACTTGTCATTCGTAAATTGTAAACCTGAAGTTTTATTAAATAGGTCCCCTATTAACATTCCTCGAGTCGCCATTAGTGAGCATGTCTACGTGTAACGCGAACTTTGTCATGTATTAAAACACGTATCAACTAATTCTTTATTGTTACAGATCCACGTCAGTTATCGGAGAATACAAATCAAGTGTCCGCGGAAGAACAAAAAGAGAAAGCTGACAATGATATCGATGCTCCTCCGTTTGATGAACTTAGAAACTTTACTTATGAAGGAGGTGGCAGCACTGCTGGTTCATTGTCCTCGTTGACTTCAGGTTAATACATTTTTATATCAGCCGTGACAAAAGTAGACTGACTCGTGCCGGGTTGACAGGCGGACGAAATTTCAGGATGATTTAGACTCACCGGCGATCAAATCCAAACCTGGTTTAATGGTTGTTGCTTTCACCCCTAAATAAACTCCTACTCACTTTACACGCAAATGTATATATATTATATTTAAGTTATGCATACCCCAGCACTAACACACTAACATAATAAATATGTTATCACCCACTTTAATGGTCGTGTGGTCTAACGCGCTATTCTTGCAGTAGACTTGAGCAGGTGTTCATACATCACTATCACTTCTCACTAAAAATAATTTGAGCAGGGGACCAGACATCACTAAGGGTATCGATTTAGCACTCATATTTTAATACAATTGTATAAACACAATAACTAGTTAACTCACTTTCTAATAATTTTATTATTAATATGGTTATTTAGAGAGTGAAATTGCCCATTTTGGGTTTGAAAGCTTATTTAAAATCAATTTTTAAATTGTCCCTTCAATTAGCTAGGGTCATCTCCATCATCTTTTTTTTTAATCTCCGATTTAGATAATATATTTTAAATTTAAATAAACGTAAAAAAATTATATTTATCAAACAATATAATAATTAAATTTCTATTCAAATGCATATTTTTATTTTCTCGCTATCTTACAGGTAGAGCAAGTATTGTGATCGTCAAAAGAATTGAACGAGATTTTGATGAATTTCGACGTTTCATGACCCCCCGAATAAAAAAAAATGTTTGTTTTTTTATTTCCGTCTGTCTGTATATACCTTTGAGTAGAGCCTAAACTATTTTACCGATCAAAATAAAACTTGGTATCTTGAATTTTCATAGGGTTGCCCCAAGGATTTTTGGAAATGAATATCCGACCCTTAAATTAAGGGTAGTTTACTGCGGGGCAAAAAGAGAAAGATAGATTTTCTCAAAATCGGATTTAACGATTTTAATTAATTTCATTTCTTAACATTTATCAATATTGTAAATAAAATTTTTACCCTCAATATTTTGGCAAAATGATTTTAAGGGCTCCAGTCTGTTGCGTAAATTCCCATTTTTTAACATATCTCAGAAACTATTTGAGATATAAAATTACTTTTCATTGCAAATATGTAGTTCTATTTATAATAGAAATATTTTATTAGAAACATATTTTTATAAAACCAATCATTTTCAAGCTAAGCGCGAATATAAATATTTTTTAACTTATCGAAAACTAAAGATAATGTATTTCGACCGTAAAAAAAAATCTAAGCTGAAATGTTGATGGATGTCGACGTTTCATGACCCCCCCAAATCATAAAAAGTTGTTTTTGTAATTCCGTATGTCTGTGTGTCTGTGTGTCTTTCTATCCATAACATTAAGAGTAGTTTAAGAAAGGGCGAAAAGAGAAACTATCGATTTTCTCAAAATCGGCTCATACGATTTTGATTAAAATTCGTATCTTTGCGTTGATTAAGATTATAAATAAAATTGATATTTTAAATTTTCGATGAGAATTCCTTATCTCCGTAAATATTTGAGATATTAATTAGCTTAACATTGAACAATTGTAGTACTATTAAAAATACAAAATTTTATTTGAAATGTATTTTAATAAAACCAATAGTTTCTGAGATATTGGAAAATATGTAAATACAATTTGGTGAGCTTTAGTTGTAAAGAGATACTACTCAAGTTTTAATTCAATAATTCTCTAATGCCATAAAGGAAGTAAAAATTATTAAAGATCTCGAAAATGTTGTTCTTTTCCCTTTAACCTCTTAGAGGAATGTTTGTACAGAAATGATATATCCCTATCATTTTAGACTCAATAATTTATATTCGCCATTTTATTGGTCTAAATTTATAAATGAAGAATTAAATAACAATGCGATAGCCATAAGATGTGCAACCCGCTATAAAATGTCGAAAATTTGAATAGGAAGTCGAAATTTTAATATTAAATGTTGACCCATGTGGACTAAATTTCAATAATTTTTTTATTTGTACAAATATACAAATGAGGACATTAATTCTTTAAAAATTTAAGTAAATAATTCAAAACTGGGTGTCAAAAAATGTTTTACGAAATTATACTCAAACTTATGTTTGGGTTTGCTAGTGTATATTATTTCGTTTCAAATACATTAAGAGTTTTGAGTAAATTTAAACAATAGAGCGAGAAAGTCCGTGCGGAGCTCCGTACCATTTATTTTACTAATTATTTATACGGTTGACTTATCTAAGTAGTATATTGGATTATTTGTAATATTTTATTATCTGATAATATAATATTATGATATTTAGCACCGCGTCTTACTACCCGTTCGGGTTATACGCTTTAAGTAATAATTACGCAAATGGATTAGGAATTGAGAAGGTTGAATTAGAGGAAGTGAACCCGAATTTGCGTGGAGGGAGAGTGGAAAACCATTTAATAAAAACCACCCCCAGCTCACACGACCGAGATTTGAACCTCGATCTCCCCGTCCTCAGCAGTCGAGCTTAACACGACAAGAGCGTTAGCCAACTACGCCACCGAGGCGGGTTATAATCTAATAGAAATTTAATTAAACGTACTTCGTGAAGCTAAATACTTTATTGATCATATTTATATATATTGGTATTGTATTTTAGGAACCGACGATAGTGATTAAGATTATGAGTACCTGGAAAGGTGGGGTCCGCGGTTCGATAAGCTGGCGAGCCTCTACGGACAAGAAGACAACGTTAACGAAGAAGACAACAAGAAAATACAATAATCGTTTGTGTACTCAAAATAAATACTCGTTCAGATTCTAAAACAATATTTACTCCAGGAAGGGGAAGTATTTTCATCACCTAACCCTATGTTTTATGACGGATGTTGAGTCACTTGGGGCTGATACACATGTACCTGACTGCTTTTCCCGAGAGCCGAGTTATTAATGTGGGGATGTAGGGGACGCGAGAAAAGGTCAGTGATTTTGAAGTTTTTATAGCAAAACATTTTCTTTTTATCAAAATATTGTTACAATACAAACATAAGAGTTAAATTTTCTTCACAGGATGATATCAACAGTTGTTGAATATCTATTAAGGGTGTCCTGGAGTTTAACTGAAACTTTTTCAGGTCATTTAAAAAAGTTTTTCATATAATGTTAATATGATCATGACAGATATCTAACAACTGTTGACATCCCCATGTGAACAAAACTTTATTCTGTGTTTGTACCGAAGCAATATTTTATTTATTTTGACCCAAAAAACAAAAGAGTAAAAACACAGGTCTTTTATAACTCTCCCTACATCCCCTCCTTAAGTATACAAATATTGTGGTTAGAGATTTATTAAAACCTAATTCTCTAACCTTCATGAGAGTATGAAATTCTCATGGCATGAGATTTAATCATATAAAGTTAAGGTACTAGTACTTGTATCATAAAGCGTTGAATATATGAAAGAATGCACTTAAGTTATGGACCTCCAATAAACAATGTGTTATTGAATTTAAAATTAATAATTCACATTGCTTTAATTTTACCAAATATATTGTTTTATAGAATTATTAAAATGTTTGAATTTTTCATTACCTGTCGTAAAAGACAGTCACATAACAGTATTTTTGTATACGTGGAATTTAATATGACAAATGTATATGAGTAAATTTTATTGATTTCCAAAAGAATTTGTCTTACCTTAAAGACAATATTATTATGAGCTTACACTGTTAACTCTAAAGGGTTTTTGTTTTTAATTTGTTGATTTTAGATGTATTAACCTTTCTTTTTTTTACCAATAAGGCCGTAACTATTTTTTTATATATAAAATAATTTTTAAAACACATTAACATATATGCTTTGTTTTGTGCGAATCAAAGCAATTTGTGGTATGAAATGTTTGATCTTAGGCTACAGTTAAGATAAATTTAACCAAAGTAATAAAACAAGAACATTTAAATCTGTTGTTAATTGTAAAGTTTTTTATGTATACTTTTTATAGTAAATAAATGGTATTAGGTTTGGTTATTTTATGTTTTCTTAAGTATACTCCGGTTTACCCATTTTATTAGTATGTAGTTGACATAAAATAGCCATCAAGAAATTAAAGAACTATAAATATCCAGGTTTGTAATCAATTCTAGCAGAGCTAATCAAGGGAGGTGGTGAAAAAGTACTTATATTAATTCATAAACTGTTTTATTCTATATGAAACCATATGTTACCACCATAATAGAGGAAAGATATTATACCTATTTTAAAAAGGAAACTAAATCATCTCTACTATCAACAGACTATAAAATTGAATTCAATGTAATTTCAATTATATCGAAGCCAAGTGATGAGAAATTTATTGGGGATTAGAAAAAAAAGTGACAATATAAGATGACGGTTAACCATTAATAAATAGATTTTTAAAACGCCTAGGATTCAGTTAAAATAAACCAATTATATACAATTTTAGCTAAGTTTGGGATACCAAAAACAAAACTTTCCAAGCAAATCGGGTGATCTTGTGGTCTAGGGGTAAGGTGTCAGATTTCTGTGCTGAGGGTCTGGGGTTCAATCCTCGGTCCCGGCACAGATTTATCTGATTACCAAACCCTTCCTTCACCTCTGACAAGACTTTTATTAATCACAACTTGTGAATGTGTGGAATCCCAGGCCTCCACCATGGTTCGGATTCCACGTTAAACTGTAGGTCCTCCGTTTCATCTCACAATCACCCTACCATTACACATTAGCGTAAGTGCTTATAACCCGAACGGGTAGTAAGAGGCGGTGCTAATAATAATAATTCAAGCTAATCGAGGTATGTTTGACTGATAAGCGTGAAAGGGTACTATTTGGATGTCACTTTTCAGATACTTTTGGGAATAAATAATGGTTTGAAACAAGGACATGCATTTTCCCTGTTATTTTATAATCTGCAACATGTAAAGATTTGTCTATTATCCAACAACTACCCAACTGTGGGTCGGTATAGGACCTCATCCACAAATAACCCGACGTTATAAATCGTCATAAGCATATCTGTTTCAAAGACGACACTGAAAACACCAACCTTCGATCCTCGGCCAGGTCATAAACTTATAAATATGTATATCTTTTGTGAGGAAATAACTAATGTCAAGTATACATATTTTAAATGATGCGAAGTACGGCTTAATCACGTCCAACTCGTTATCGATTAGTCCTCACTCATTAATGATGTAATCTAAAACTTCGATTATGAACACGCCTAAAGATCCTTATACGTACAGTATACACACTTAGAGTAAACTTAGACAAATAAAGTATTAAATATTTATCAAGAAATCTCTTAAGGACATCTAATCACATTACCCTTTATATGAGTACTTTCTAAACATTTATAACTTAAAGAAAGAATGGACTTACTCAGAATATCCAACAGCCTCACACAATATGCATATATTATAAACAATAATCCTCTTTACTATTCATCTTAGAGGAAGAATGGACTAGAATGATAATAATAGTCTTTAAAATAAATATCAACTTAAAGGAGATATCCCTTTCAGACCAACTTTATACATCCATACGTCTACTTTCTAATCATAAAGTCTCCACCCCTCATCTAAGAGGAATAAAAACATAGGTTGAATATATATTATAGGCCTAATGTTTAGTGTAGTGTGTAGGAACAGAAGAGGCGATCCAAAATACCTTTCTCTATCTACCATAAAAGCAAACAAACCCCTTTCTTCTCCCTGACATGTGACTGCTGTCTTGGCAGCTAGCCGACCCCATGTGACTGCTGTTTTGGCAGCTAGCCGACCCCATGTGACTGCTGTCTTGGCAGCTAGCCGACCCCATGCGACTGCTGTCTTGGCAGCTAGCCGACCCCATGCGACTGCTGTCTTGGCAGCTAGCCGACCCCATGCGACTGCTGTCTTGGCAGCTAGCCGACCCCATGCGACTGCTGTCTTGGCAGCTAGCCGACCCCATGTGACCGATGGCTTACACGATAAAGTTTAGATTTATGAGTAAGGGAGTTTAATTGTATTTTTATTGTATAGTGCTTACTTGATAGTTACATTCAGCTATTAATATGAGATACATACATATATATATATATATATATATAAATGCTAAATATGATAGCTTTTTCTAACCTAACATTTAACTTGTACTTAGAGGTCGTTCGTATCAACAAGTAATCTGGTCATCCATTAAAATGACCAAGGAAGTCGAATAGGTTTAGAAAGGTTATATGACTACCACTACGTCATTATCTTTAAAGAAGAAGGATGCATGGTATTTGATGTTAACAGTTTATAAAATACTATACAAGGAAGGTTGTATTATTGGTAACGTTATGAGAGAGCTGTTTTAGTGTTTAGAATTTACATTTTTAGGTTGTAGTCTCACACCATTGTAAGCAGAAAGTCGGTTTTCACATGTCAAGGGGTTGATAGGATTAATTCTGACTCGTATAGAGTATGATTAATAATTCTAAACAATAATGATGAATGTTATGACCAATGAATAATTATAAAATATTTGATAAGTATATTATGATAATGACCCCGCGATAGGCACCAATGATGTTACGGTTATATTGGCTGATATATGCCCCGTGGTCGAGCACCAATTATAACGATATCAGGATTTACGATGATATTTGAAGCAGATGATCCCCTTACTGCACACTTGAACGTGGTTATGTGAGCTGTTTATCTATGACTTATACATGTGAAATAATTAAAACCTTTAAGTTTGCACACGATTTATCTAAATGATTTGTAATCCAGGCTCTAGAACTAGAGGGATTCAATACAATAAAATACATTAACATTACAACCTTTAGACTAATAGGAGTGCGCAGTGTAACTAACATTATGTTTTGAGGTCAAAGATTAGCAGGGTATACCACCCATCTCCAACGCACGCCACTCACTCCTAGAAGCGTGAAAAAAACACTGTCCAACTTCAAAGATCAAATTATGTTTCATATGAAGAAGTCGGAGACTAAGTTAAAGGGACTGGGAAATTACACATAACTAAAACCTAGGGATAAATGGCGTAACTAGAATAGTAAACAGTCTTAAAGAAAACTTTGATTTTATTTCAGCCAAAATCTTATTCGAGAACAATGCCCTTCTTTTATTGAACCTTAGAAAGTTTCGTATAGATACAATATCAGCAAAAGCTAAAGTGCAACAATAACACTATGTTCTTCACAAAAAATATTTATGAACATACGTTAATTAGATTTAACTGCATGGGCTTATTAAAATGGCGTATGACAACATCTAACATATTTCAGTGCTAGTTGTGAAAAAGTAATACAAAATCTTAGCCAACAAATTTAAAGTTGTGTAGTTACACAACAAACGACTAGTCTAATTGTCTAACTTCAAGATTATTAACCAACTCTGTCAACATTTGATTGACATTGAAACATAACTCATATAAGTTAGATAAATAACGTTAACTAGATAAGAGTAGCTATCAACGTAATGCATAATTATATTAACCATTTGAAAAAGATTATGTCCTAATGTTAGAACTACCTTTCCCTATAAATATTACTCCATTTTGCATTGCAACACACTTTCCACATTAACTAAATATCTTTATTTTGAACCGCATAAGTTAACTAACAATTAGAAAAATTCAGACCTAACTTTTAGAAAAAAACTTCCCACATTATTTTCTTTTATCAAAAGTCATATTCACTACAATCCTTTTGTAAAATAAGAAAAGTTACTCTATATTCCGTAAAAGAACGAAGATTCATATAAGATATCAACAACAATATTTAAACGTAAAAATGACCAAAATGGAATTTAGAAAAATTACAATATTTATTGATTTACGCCAAGAAGGAATTTCTCCTTACATTGTATAGGTATGTCCTTGAAGCCTACGCTTCGTTCTAGTGTCCGAGCCTAATCCAAGAGTGGTCTCTTTCTTGATGGACGGTCTTTTATATGGAGCACAACTCATCGAACACTCGAGACGGGATTACACAAGGGTGGGGATCACTGAGTTCAAACACACGGGGAGAGGGGATGTGCGCGGTACTAGAAGCGTTGAGAGTCTTCTGGCAGTTTCTCTCTTCTTCTACACGTCCATGTTGTTATTGAGACGGGTGGCGGTGTCTAGTGGCATGATGTGGCACTAGCCTCGGAGCTTTCAGATGTTTGGGTATGGTTGTTGCGTGCTGACGTGTGTTCTTCCCGCAGCCAGTCTAGTCGGTGAAATTGGGTAAGTGATGTTTTGATTTACTAGCCCAATTTTGGTTAACTTGTGGCAATAATTGCTACAGATTACACAGTCGTTACGGAAAATATGATTTTAAATGATACAATTTTTGTTAATCTACGGACTGTAATATCACATGTTCCGTGTAATGTTATATTCCCTCTAGATTCATACGCACAAGCGGGTTATATATAACATACTCCTTGCTTCTTGGACCCTTGTCACCAGTGTTATGACAAACTAATGGTAGAACTCCTGGCAACAGGTGTTGTGAAGGTTGGCTTCCTATTGGGTAGAGGAAGCCATCGTGTCACATAATACTTTTAATACAATGGGGTTGATATTAAAAAAACAAACAAAAAAACGTAGTGTTTTAAAATTATTTCTAAAATGGCGTTATTCTCCGTATATGAAGTATTAAAAGGATATTTTATATGCAGTGTATTAAAAAAAAACTTCAACCATGATCTTTTTATTATATGAGAGGGTCCAAAACAGTATCATTACAAGAATGATGCACGACTCTAAAAATGAAAGATGGTCGAATGTGTTTTAAGTGTGATAAATAACGACTATCATATATGATAGTATAATCAAATGTCTTAAAGATATGAATCATTACTTTAGTTAAAGAATTACAATCATGCGTGTTATAAGGTTTGATATATAGCTATAATCAAGTATAATGCATGTTGCGTTAGTGAATGATGATACATTATCTACCGTTGTAGCCATGTTGAGACATACGATCAGCTTCCGTTGAGGTTTTAAGATCTAAAAAATAATAATAGCTTAATATTTTACCTGGTTTTTTATTAGGACCCAATATTTGTACCAATCATATCGTATCCCTAAGTATTTGATCCTTATTCGTCAATCATAGATATATATCATGCTCATACATAATGTTATAACTATCCATACGTCGTGCCTGCATAGCATTTTATATTCATTCATGCTAAGATTGTATAGGATGTTGACTGAGTGAAAAAGTTAGATTCAGCCTCATATCCGTTTCTATAGTAGCAAAGCTTGTAGCCTAATAATATCATGTCTGGGATCTAATTCAAGAAGCAATAAACAAGGTGTTAGAATATATTTTCTGGTGACGATAGATGATAACTGGTCTTCGACAAGAAATACACCTATGCCGTCATGAACATAAGACTAGAAAATCAGACTCATACCAAGTTAAGGAGTTCCTTCAAGTACACAGTCGTATAACGCATGACTATATCGAGTATATATCAGTCATGAACCTAATCAAGCAGACCTCGTTTATTTTAAAATGTATGGTAATAATGTGATGTGTCACACGTTTAAGGCTATACGGAGTGAGCCTACGTCATCTAGACCAAAATTCCGGTTGATAAATGATGATATTAAGATGTCTGGTTATTGAATGGTGTACGTATAAGTTGATAAAATACGCGAATCAATAATGTTTATAATTTGTAGTGACATTTTTACAGTAAGCTTATGGCAGATCCCAACATTGAGGATGATTTAATGTAGCATTAGATTTTACATTGATATGAAAATAAAAGTTGCATGAAAAAATTTCCCTTTAATATAATCAGCTATGATAGCCAGATCCATTGTATAGCGCTCAGTGCACCTGGAAACGAACCTAGGGTACCCGGGATCGATATTCAGGTGATATCATAGATAATCTTCCCAAAAGGGGATTTATTCCAACAGCCATCAGGGTATGGTTAGTTAGGCCTGAGTTTGGTTAAGAGTTTCTACTGGTTCCACACCCTCATGCTTACTACCACCATAATCTCATCTAATTGGGACATGAAAAGAGCCTCCACGTAAAAGATATAAGATTGGTCCGTTTGTGCATCCCCTGGGCAACGGTACATTAGTACTGGATCATCTTTCCACTGCTGGGCTGCAAGTGATGTAGCCTATATATATATATATATATATATATATATATATATATATATATATATATATATATATATATATGTATATATATATATATATATGTGTGTGTGTGTGTGTGTGTGTATAAATGCCTTTACAGTGGGGGGAGCAGGAAAGGGAACTACCCTGCCCTAAGATTGTTCGAATATTAGAAGAAGTTTAATAAATTATAAACCGCCTCGATGGCGTAGTTGACTAACGCGTTAGTTTCGTGCTGAGCCAGAATACCGGGTACGGAGATATTGAGGTTCGAATCTCGGTCGGGCGAAGTACCCCCAGACTTTACCTAAATTATTTCCACTCTCCCTCCACGAAAATGCGGGTTCACGTCCTCTAAATTCAACCTTCTCGATTCCAAACCAATTAGAGTAATTAGTACTTACGCGTATAGGCCGAACAGGTAGTAGGACGCAGTGCTAAATAAAATTATGTATGTATAAATATATATATATATATATATATATAAATGTAGCTAAGCTCCGCCCAACAGTGGTGCATTCAAATGCAGCGCTCCCAGCCGACCAATGGAGACACACAGAATATCACTAATTAACTACCAATTAGCGCCAACAGGCAAACTGCTGACAGGATTAATTGATACAAGCTTAAAGCGGCAGAAAAAGATATTAGAGTTGATCGTTGTTGTTTTTTGTAAGCGCGAGCAATAATTGACAAGAACACACATGATATATTGTCAAGGTCAAACCCAGGGTGACTTTAAAACGCGACTTTTAAACCTTCAATTCATTGATAGAGATATTAACGGATCTCAGAAATGTTTATTATAAAGAGGATGATGACTGGGAGAAGTTGTCAACACGCGAGCACTGATTTCTCACTTTTTATCAATAAAATTATTCTTCCGTTGAAGTTTTAAAACAATGAAACAATAAAATCACCTGTTGGGCTAAACATGCATGGTGAAATAATTCCAAACCATGCGCCTGCAGAGTCCGTTACCGCAAAAAATAAATACAAAGGTCCATCCCACTGCGGGATAGTAAAAGAAAAATGAAACTTTCGTCACCCAAACGCAAAAACCGAAACACTGAAGAAGCTAATCCCATAGAATTTAATCAAACAAGTCACATTTGATTTAATTAATACCGAAAACACACCAACAAATTTGGTTTAATTTTAAACATTTTACTTATGTTGTATCCTAATTTCAAGGAGTCAAGATATACATATATATATAAATATATATATATAAAAGAACAAGAATTATATATATATATATATATATATATATATATATATATAAGATGTTCTTACATAACTGATATTTAAAATAAAAGTTTGATATAATCTAATTCTATAATTTAAATTCAATGAAATCTTCTCTATACTGTCATAAGAAAAGTGTAAAATAAATATACATTCAAACAAATCTAAACTATTTATTTAGTATGAGAAGACTTATAGGAAAGATAAACTATTTAAATTTGTGTATTAATCAAAATGGTAACAACTCTATTTTTGACCTAATGGGTTTAAGATGAATCTAACAGGGCAACGATTTGATTTAATTTTTAAATAGAATTTCATATGTCATATGATAACATTTAAAAAGCCCTTATGTATAATTTTATTTCTAATGTTCTTTCAAGATTGTGATTGATGAAAAACCACATATGGAATTATTCCTTATTGCAGAACTACGTTTGAAACTGCTAGTGTAAGATTTGTGTACTTTATTTTTTTGTTAACATCTCATTTTTTAAATACATTAAAATAAATGGAAATTAACTGTCATAATCCACACTAAAATATAATCTCAATATATTGTTTAATTAACTCTGCTAAATATAATATGAGTCTAACATAAATATAATGATATATGCAGATTGATGTTTGTAGATAATTTGTGGATCGTAAAACTTTTCAGCCTTCATCTACACACTTTTACTTCTTGTCTCTGGTTTATACCTAAGATGGGTCTTTCCAAAAAAAATGTTTCAAGTAAATTATAAATGGATATTTCTCAGTAAAATTTTGTAAAATTATATTAACATATTATGCGGAGAAAAATATTGTAAATAGGATATAAATATATATTATGATTTAAAATTTGTTGACTATATATTCCTTCTAAAATCTATATAAATTAATATAAGAGTAAATAATAGAGAAGAGTGACGAAGAAAATATATGAAGGTAGAGAGTGTGGCTCAAATGGAATGGTAGGCCATCTATGACGAATGTGTGAAACCGATAAACATTATTATTATTATTATTATTTAGAATAAAATAACATGTATGTCTTCATATACGGATGTTGTTGAAGAGAAGGGAGTAGTCAAGGATAGGGAAGTGTGGAGAAAGTTAGTGAGGATGGATTAAGTACGGTGTTGTTTTTTTTGAGTTATTTCCACAATTTCTTACCTACACCGTAAGGGAACGGAATGATTGGGCATGTATGGAATAAACCAGTGTTATTAATATTATATATCTACAAGCTCATTTTATTTTATTTCAAGCTTTCTTATATTCACGGTATTGTATAATTATTTAAATTATGAAACCACTTATAATAATTACTAATTTGCTTCGGAGAAATGAATGTATATGTTATTTTAATAATAAGCCTGGTCATTAAATAATAATTACCCTACTATGCGGCGGTCCAATTATCTTTCGCTCCCTTTAATTATTTTATTTCATGTTTAAGGTCACCTCTAAGTAGAAAATAATATATGATTACATATCCATGTCGGTGCCGATTTTATTGAAATCTTTAACATAAAAAGGTGTTTCATAATATATTTTGTTGAAAATTTATCTTTTTAAAAGATGTATTAAGTTGTAACACTATTGAATTAATCGCCCCCGTTGGGCGTCGATTGAAACACTACGGATTAATTCCCTGATATAATAATGCTGTAATGATTCTAGACACTTTCATCGGTAACCCAAGGATACCGTTTATAAAAATAACCACTTTACAAGATCAAAATGAAATTTACTTGTTTAAAGAGGAATGTAAAAGATTGTGGAAAGAATATCACATTTTGAATCTAGTAGTGATTAATTTCATCAAGGATTATTTACCAAACCATAAAAATACAAATCAATCACCTTCCCCAATTAAAACAACAGAAGTGTGGTTTTACAATCAGTTTAAAAACAAGGGTTCATTTAGAGAACTATCAAAAAAATTGTTGATAAATAGAGAGAACAACATATTTTCAGACAAACTAAATGATATTTATGGACATAAAATAAAACTAACGAGGGGCAGAGCAATATCAATTTTGAAGCTAGGTCAAGCAAGGTCTGAATATTTATTTATTCGATTATTGATACGAAGAATGAATGCTACAATGGTTACCATTAGACCGAAACATCAAGATATGGCGGGTTATTCAGATGACGAAACAAACATTGATACTAAAGAAAATATACCAGATTTGTTTGGAAATATCTATTTTAAACATAGAAAGAATCAATTTACATCGAATGTATCATTTTATCAAACTTTTACTCAATTTACAGTTCCAAAAACCCAACGTGTTCCTCAATACCTGAACATTGTTCTACCTTTCACTAAAAATACCTGGGCACTTGTTTTAGGCACCCTACCATTTATTACATTGTTGTGGAAACTATTTAGACAAAATGCGGTTTCATGCCATTTAGATTTGCGATTTTGTTTAGAAAGTTTTTATTTAAGAGCATTCATATTTAAATAGAGATTTTCCCCTTTAATCAATAATTATTTTAGATAAGTATTATTAGTTACAAGGTAAAATCAATGTGGTGATTGTTTGAATACTATAAGAAGTTTGATAAAATATAAAGGTAGCTAAGCTTCGCCCAACAATGGTGCATTCAAATGCAGCGGTCATACCCGACAAATGGAGACACACAGTCTAATTGAAGACAAACATGACACAGTGTCAAGGTCAAACCCAGGGTGACTTTAAAACGCGACTTTTAAACCTTCAATTCATTGATAGAGATATTAACGGATCTCAGAAATGTTTATTATAAAGAGGATGATGACTGGGAGAAGTTGTCAACACGCGAGCACTGATTTCTCACTTTTTATCAATAAAATTATACTTCCGTTGAAGTTTTAAAACATTGAAACAATAAAATCACCTGTTGGGCTAAACATGCATGGTGAAATAATTCCAAACCATGCCCCTGCAGAGTCCGTTACCGCAAAAAATAAATACAAAGGTCCATCCCACTGCGAGATAGTAATAGAAAAATGAAACTTTCGTCACCCAAACGCAAAAACCGAAACACTGAAGAAGCTAATCCCATAGAATTTAATCAAACAAGTCACATTTGATTTAATTAATCCTGAAATAACTCCATTAAATTTGGTTTAATTTTAAACATTTTTCTTATGTTGTATCTTAATTTCAAAGAGGTAAGGCTTGAGTTAAAAAGCGTCATTGGAGGATTCAATTTAATAATGTTTACCCCCACCATACTATGGGGAATTCCCTAGACATCCGTTTTGGTCTTCTCGGAGAAAAAACTGCGGGTGCCATTCATATATATAACGTGACTTATATATCATATTTCATAAGAAATATTTAAAAAAATTACATGTGTTTATTTTCCCAAGTGGATAAGTTAAATTCAATTAAATCTTTTTATAACGCTATAATAAATGTGTAAAATAAACATACATTCAAACAAATTTAAATTATTTATATAGTATGACAAGACATATAAGAACGGAACAAAATTTTAAAATTTATGAGATAATCAAAATGGAACCAGCTCCATTATTGACCCTGTGGGTTGTAGAAGACTGTAACAGGGAAACGATTTGATAAGGTTCTCAAATAGCATATAAAATGTGATGTCTATTTATGGTAAGCCCTTCTATACAATTTTATTTCTAATGTAAGATAGTTGATAAACCAGATGTTGAAGTTGGTTTCTTATTGCACTAATAGGTTATAAACTGCTTGTGTAAGATTTGTTTAAGTTATTCTTGTGTTACCGTGTAAACCCTATTCCTAACCCAAAACCAAACAAGTAGGGTCCAAAAATTTAAAAAAAAAACTAATATAAACTGCAATAGGAGTGAGTTGTGCGAGTTATAAAAAATCTAGAGAATCTGAGTACAACAACTGTAACCAGGACACGCAACCTAAATTGGTTGCGGACTATACCCGACGGTCAGCCTCAACAATGGTTAAATGTACACCTGAACCACCCACCAAAAAAAACTCTTAAAAGTTGGGAAGTTATAAAACCTAAGGATATATAAGTAATAGGAAAGTAGCATATATTGAGAAGTTAACAGAATTGATCATTTATTAAAAGAATGAACTAAATATTTGCAACATGTCAAATAATGAAGAAGTATTTATTTGAATTGATAATGTAAAAAATATCGTGCTCATCATGACACAATAGTTTAGCTTGAAGAAATCAACAATATATAAACCATTAAATTCTTGATCTTGTTTAACAATATCATACGCGAACGTCATTGTTTATTCCAATCAGTCTCCAAAGAATGTAAATACAAAACCTTTATCTTAAAATTCCTCAGGAATCTTCATTTTCAAATACTAACAATAATTTGACTTGAGTATTGCCCGTAACTTTCAAAACAAATTTCGTAGTGATACAAATGAAAAGTACTACACTGGTTCATCATATATAATTGTTTATATATATATATCATCAATAATATCGATCCTAAAATTAACCAACAATATATTCACCAATCCTGGTAAAATAATTACGTTCAATAATCAAAATTACTATAAAGTTTTCCAACCATCTCATCACTAGCACTGTCCTACAATTACCGCCCAACCTCATAACTATAACCTTACTACTTAGAAATCAAGGTTAAGAACAAGATTAATTTAAGTTAATTAACATTTCCAAGATCTAATATTTAATAAATATTTCCAAGATCTAATAGTTAACCGAGCAAACCAAATTTGACCATTAATCAAAAGGTTTGAGATAAATAAACAATAAATATGCCAAAACATTTAATATCCCTATATTTAATTTATCTAAAGTTTCTGCTTAATCATGTGTGACCAGAGTCTAATCATTTCAATAAAACAAAAGAAATTATTAATATTATGACGAAAGAGAATTTAGAAGACAGAAAGTAAATAAATACGCCGAGAGAGAATTTTGCTTACATTTTATAAATAATAACCGAAGCCTCAGCCTCATCCAACTATTACCAAAGCATGTCCAAGAGTGCTCTATCATTTTCAAAATCAGTCATATATCATTCAGCACAACTCACGGAACACAGAACGAAGGAACCACACTGGGAGGGGTGGTAATCCAAAGAGAATAAACAAGGGGAGGAATCCACACGCGATGGAATCTTCCATACGTTTCTAGAACACTTGGGAACATACTGGACATTGGGGTGAAGAGACACTTATTTTCTTCTGAAGTTCTTTGGCCTGGATTTGCTGCGCATGGGCATTTGGAGCGGCGCCGGCTCAAACTATCGTGGCATGTTGTTGAAAGCGCGCGCGTTATTTGTGACTGGGAATGTATTGTTCGTAACTGGCTCAACTGGGGTCGACATCCGTGCAATGGGGTAAGGCTCTGTTTTAGGACTTACATGTTTGTACTTGTAGCAAATGCTACACGTGTTGTTTAAAAAAATGCATTTATATAAATAGAAATAATCCGTCATGAAACATACTAATATAGCATTTAAATATATTATTTGAATTAATTCTGCTAAACATAATTGTGTAACACAAATATAATGATTTAGCCAATTTGATGCATGTAGATTGTAAAACTGTTACAGCTTTCATCCACAGACAATTTCTTTATCCTCTGGTCAATACCTGCGTTGGGTCCTGAAGAAAATGTTTGTAAATAAGATATAAATATACCATGCTATTTATCATTTTTTGACTATATATAGCTTCTAAAATCTATAGAGACTAATATAAGAATATCTAATAAAGAAGAGTGTTTATCGATTGACGATAAAATATATGAAGTTACAGTTTGTGGATCAAAAGGAAGGGGTAGGACAAGTAAGACGTGACTAAATGATTTAGTCTAATGTGTTAAAAAGAGAAAAACAAGAGTTTTAAGAATAAAAGAGAATGCATCACTCCGTGTATAGGTGTTATTAAAGTGAAGAGAGTAGTCAAGGATAGGCAAGTGTGGAGAAAGTTAGTGAGGATGTATTATGTACGAAGTAGTTATTTTTGAGCTATTTTCACAGTTTTTTTCCTACCCTGTAGAGGAACGGAATGATGGGCATGTATAGAATAAACCAGTAATATTTAATATGATATTTCTATAATCTAATTTTATTTTGGTTACAGCTTTCTTATATTCACGGTATTGTATAATTATTTAAATTATGACACCACTTATAGTAATTACTTATTGGTTCCGGAGATGTGTGTATCTGTTATTTTATTAATAAGCCTGGTCATTAAATAATAATTACCCTTTATTGCGACGATCCAATTATCTTTCGCTCCCTTTAATTCTTTTATTTCATGTTTAAGGTCACCTTGATATAAAAAAGAGTATGTTTATATATCCATGTCAGTGCCGATTTTATTGAAACCGTCAATGTATAAAGGTGTATTATAGTATTTGTTGAGAATTTTCCTTTTTAAAAGATTTATAAAATAAATGTTTATAAAATTTAATTAATAATTAGTTTTTATTATATTTCACAAAATATATTTTCGACAGAAAATGATATAGCCTATTATATTGTTAAATTAATTAAAGGTATAAAATCAATTTTCCTGACTTAAATCGATAAGTAAATATGAAAATGTTAACGATCTTATTTCTGGTGTATTTACTAAGTAATGTAGAAACAAAACTTAACTATTCAATTGGATATTCTAGTTCTAGTAACAATTTCTTAGAAACTGTTCACTCCATCGTGAACGTTGTTCGAAAAAGTGGATCTCGCCCTCTGGCCACAGTAGTTCTACAAGAAAACAGTCTTCATCATTCAAATGAACTGTTCAGGCAAGTGCACTTGGTGGAATATTTCCCTACTCTGACTTTACAAATGAAAGAGAACATTACCTTGGATTTAAAAGAAACATTTCCAGATGATTTATTATTCAGTGGCATAATAGGTGTACCAAGGATGTTATTTTGGTTTGTCGAAAAATTTGATCAAACATTTTGGGAATTCCTGGCACAATTTCGAGACACTTTCATCGGTAACCCAAGGATACCGTTTATAATAATAATTACTTTACAAGATCAAAATGAAATATACATATTTAAAGAGGAATGTAAAAGTTTGTGGAAAGAATATCACATTTTGAATCTAGTAGTGATTAATTTCATCAAGGATTATTTACCAAACCATAAAAATACAAATCAATCACCTTCCCCAATTAAAACAACAGAAGTGTGGTTTTACAATCAGTTTAAAAACAAGGGTTCATTTAGGGAACTATCAAAAACATTGTTGAGAAATAGAGAGAACAACATATTTTCAGACAAACTAAATGATATATATGGACATAAAATAAAATTAACGAGGGGCAGAGCAGTATCAATTTTGAAGCGAGGTCAAGCAAGGTTTGAATATTTAGGTATGCAATTATTGATACGAAGAATGAATGCTACAATGGTTACCATTAAACCGAAACATCAAGATATGGCAGGTTATTCAGATGACGATACAAACATTGATACTAAAGAAAATATACCAGATTTTTTTGGAAATATCTATTTTAAACACACAAAGAATCAATTTACATCCACTGTATCATTTTATCAAAATTGTATTCAATATACAGTTCCAAAAGCCCAACGTGTTCCTCAATATCTGAACATTGTTCTACCTTTCACTAAAAATACCTGGGTACTTGTTTTAGGCACCCTACCATTTATTACATTGTTGTGGAAACTATTTAGACAAGATGCGTCTTTAGAAATTTTAACAATTTTGGAAACTTTTAGAATCTTTGTGACTGGAGCCACAAACTTTACATCAATTTCCTCGAGACAAAAAATCTTTGTCATGTCTTGTTTGTGGGTGAGCTTAATACTGCTGGGCGCTTATCAGGGAAGTTTGATAAGCTACTTGACAGTACCTCATTTCTACCCTGATATAAATACCGTGGATCACTTGATTGAAACTAATCTTAATATAGCCGTACCTAAAATGGATGGCACAGGTGATGATTTAAAAGTTATGTTTGAAGATGCGGACTATAACGACAAAAATGTGGCAACATTAATTGGAAGAGGATTTTTTGTTAATAGTGTTAAAACTGCCCTTGACATGGTTGCTTTTAATAGAACCATAGCTTTTATTGATGGATCATATTTTGCTCAGTTATATATACAAGATAACAGGTACTATAGAGATGGATATCCTCTATTGCATCTAATGGCGGAGTGTCCAATATCAATGCGTCTTGCTATACAATTTCCTTACGTTTCCCCTTTGCAAGACAGAATAGAGAAGATCGCCAGAAGAGCTGTTGAATCGGGAATTCTCCTCAAGTGGTTAAACGATGATTTGTATGAACTGAGCATATCAGCTAGTAATAGAGTTAAGGATGATCAACTGAAAGCATTGGGACTTGGCCATTGTCAAACTGCTTTTTATATCCTTCTTGTAGGTATAACTATAAGTTTTACTTCATTTGTATTTGAGATTTTGGTTAGCAAAATTATAGTTAAGAGAACTCGTAGCTTTTTCTCTTTCATCAAAATTGATTTTAAATAAATATTATTAATTACAACTTAAAATCAATATATTGAAAAAATAACTGTGTGCTGTATTTCAGAATATTAAAATTTTCAAACATAGATAATGTTATCCATATTTTAAAACACAAACATATGTTCATAATTACCGTTAGTAACTATTCAACAGGTCTATACACGGAGCTCACATTTAGTAAAAAATAAGATATGGTTTAAACTAAATATCTAATATAACCAGAAAAAAATATATAGTTTATTATACATGAATTTACATATCCTTTAATTAGAGAATATTCAATTTTAAATGTTTAACTGGCATCTACTAATTATGAATTGTATTTTCTACTCAATATATGTTATAAGTGACTTGGATGTTACCGCCATTAATGAACAAATTATAGTTGATTGTGGCTTGTGATGCCTTATCTACTCCCCGGCCTCCAACCCCCTAAGTCAACATTATAGTTTCCACGCATATGGGTCTGAGTCTTTTCACTGCGTTTTAACCCAAGTCGCTCGATTTCCCAAGAGGCGGAACTCCTGGCAGCCTTGTCGGAACCAATCAAGTACCCCGTCGCTTCCATCGTCTTACCCTTTGACTGGAGCCACGTGTGGACCCACACACAGAGAGCAATTTGCAACTCCTACCCTGATTATATTAGAACCAGTCATCACTGTGTAACTCAGGAAAATAAAATATTATACAATTCAGCTCCTGTATGAAGTGGAAACTCACCATCCGGGCCAGGGTTCGGCAGCCACTTATCTGGGGAACTAACACCTCTTACGAGGCTCCTCTGACTTATCACAGCTGCGTCCTTTGAGCGTAGCCACGCACAATAAGTGCGCAGCAGAGAATGAAGGGACCTACGACATCGTGTTGGCCATCAACTCTGTCATAACTAGACTCCTGAGAAAAGGACCAGACTTGGCCAGCTTCCCTCGTCAATAGGAGTCGGCTCCTTATTCCATCAGTACCGAACTCTCACGTAGGGCTTTTAACCCCTCGAAGGATGTCAGGTATCTAGCCTCGGAAATCACTCATAAGATCTTTAAACCTGAGTCTTATATCTGGAAGCTCTTAGAGGTGTCCTGACCAGCTTTCCCTGAAGGTACTAGCTACCATCCGCTTAATTTTTGGCCAGTGTAGGGGGTCTCACTCCCATAAATCGGCCTCGACAGAAATGCAGTCGCCCACCGAGTTAAACCCTCCAGATGTAGTACGTGGTCCGCCACTAGAAGGATCTATGTCAGGTTTACCAGACAAGGAACATCCAGGCAGAGAGGGGAAGCCTCTTGTCCCGTCCGGTTCAGGGCAGTTGACAATAGGGCGAGCAGATCTCATACCCTAAGAGCTTCCAACCCTCAGCCCAGTGGTTCCTCCGAAAGTAAGCCATACTCTTAAAATGCTCTCCCACTTCTGTGGTCAAATGGTCTAAGCCAGGTATCGCCAAATATTAAGCGTAAGATAGCGGTAGCTCGTGAAGAGATTATCTTTCACAACAGTAATTTACATCTCAATTTTTGAGATCAGGTGACAACACTTCACGTACATTCTCAACAGCTGATAAACTTGAAGTTTGTCATCGGCATCTTGATATTTAGGTTATATGATTGATTGAAGTCTTTCATCGACGTCTTCTGTTTCGGTTCTGTAACCCTGTTACAACATGACACAGAAGAAGTTGTATCACTCACCTAGCCAGCCCAAGTTGACTCGTTCAGACTAGTCTACACTAAACCCGCGGTACACTTCGCCTCGCTATACTTATTCAACTAAGCCAGAGTTCGAGGCTCGCTGCTGGCCGCGTTGGGAGAGCCCCCCTCCCCTTAAGACAAGTGAACAAGCAAACAAGTGAACGTCGATGAGTGCTAGCTGTGCGCGCGCATTCTTAAACTTCTATGGACTATATTTGTGCTTGTGGCCGATGCTCGCGGACTATCGAGCCTGTTCTGGTAACTCCCCCTTTCTCCCCTTATCTCTCCAAACATTGAGAACACATGATTACCGTAGGGTATATAATGGTTGGAGTCCAGAGTAGAGTTACGCATTATACTCTGAGATTACAAGGTAATAAGCCTAACTATTATGTAGGCTCGTCAATCTTTTCTAAATTCACTTTGGTTTTAAAACGTTTATCTTTCAAAATTCAATGTATAGGACTTCAGTATTATATATATTATATATATATATATATATGAATAATATTTATTGCTATGATCAGTTATTTTAGTCCTTGCCCATAAGGCAATGTTAATTTGGGGATAACCATTTTGGTGCATTTATATTTTTTTGTATCTTTGATTTCCGCATCACGGAAAGTTTAGTTATTTGTTGTAACTAACCTGGGAAAGCTACGTTATGTTAACTTTATTTTTTGCCACCAGGACCTATTTAGAAGAGTAGAGATAGTTTAAATTTACCGCCTTGTTTTCTTTTCGAGGTTGGTTAAATGTGGGGCCGCGAGTCGGCAGACAGAATAATTTTTATGTGGGCACTTTGTTGGTTGTTAAAGTTAGGATAGTTTATTGTTGTCTCTTTGCTTATATCTATATTTATATGGTTATTAAATGTGGGGCCGTGGGCCACACAGTGCATATATCCACGTAGGGCACTCAGTTTGTTGTTAAAACATTAGGTATTCTTAGACTTTTGAACTTTATATTTTGTCAAGTATTTTATTAATGCCTCTATCATTGTTTAAGTTAGGTACTTGAATCTTAACTCACCTAAAGTTTTGGATTTTGGGCACATGCTGACTATCTGCCTAAAATTATGAAAGACATTTATTATAGTGAAATAGGAGACCAATTTATTAGCGTTTTATTGCCATTCTCTGATGACGCCATTCTGGGACGTCTGGGCCGTCTGTTGTTTGTTATTATATTGTTGCCCATCTGGCTTATGTCCTTGCTTAACGCTTTAACTCTTATGTACCTCTCGCTTATTGAGCTGTATCTATTTATTTACGAAATAAATTTATAACTCTCTTGTGCTTACCTCTGTGTGTTATTTGTGTGGGATAATGATGGAGGTGTGGGGAGTGGGGTGGGGCAAGTCATCCATCGACATCTTGTGTTTCGGTTCTATGATCAATTGGTCGTTTCCAAGTGGTTTGTTTCTGTCAACCGCTGATCCAAGATATCGCTCTCCCAATAGACTAGACTGCTGATAACGGGGAGATTGAGATTTTAATCCGGTCTGTTGCACTGAGGTTGGCTTATACTAAATGGTTTTATACTCTCCCTAAACGTAAGTATGTTATGCGTATTAAAATATTAATATATAGGTATAAAATTAAGTATATAGCAGTGTTTTACTAATATAAATAATAAACCATTATAATGTATTATTGAAACATTACTAAGCCATTTATTTAGCCTACAATACAAAATTTAGATTTAAAAAAATGTAAATATTCTATAGACTAAAGTTGTAGAAAATCATATAATAAACCTTAAAAATACATTTTTCTCACTTTATTTTAAGTTAGATTACCGATTATCATTTGTTATTTTCTTTAATTTTTCACATATTTTTTTTCATAAAGAATTATAAATAAACGTTTTATCAGCGTGTAACACAAAAGTAGGTATTATCATCATTTTAAAATAAAGCTTTTAACAATATCAATATAGTATTTATAAAAATATGAAAGCTTTTCTTTTTAGCTTTCACTTGAATCATTCTGAATTTAGCGTCATTTTACATGTAGTATAAATTATCTTTGTGATAAAATTAAAAAGTCCTAAAATAATTTAAATTTCAAAAGACACTTCTTACTATTACAATTTATTCCGGAGAGAAATCCAATTGTTACCAACAATTTTAATATTACTTCTAACATATATATTTAAATATTTCGAAGTAGAGGGAACGATATCAGAATAACTTAAAATATAATAATGTGTAAAATGTAATTACTTTATATTCAAATTACTGTCAATAACACAATATATTAACAAATTATGTATTATTGTAATTATATAAGCCTAATCTCAATCCATAATAATCTTCTTATATTAATAGTATTTTTATATTTCCTACTAATATAATTTCATAATATCCATACAGAAAGAAATGGTTTTTCATTATCCTCGAAGAATAAATGGTTATCAAGCTTAAAATTTCATTAGCCCACTTTTTGTTAAATGATGCTATAAGGGTAGGTAATTCTATGGAGTAAATGTATGTTGGGTTTTATTGGTGGATTCGAGTAATATTGCTGTCCTATGCATCTTGAGAAACAGAAATGTTACTGATATTATTTGACTAGGTTAAAAAAAACTTTTTTTTTTACTTCAGTAGGAAATTTCTTAAATTTCCGTAGGAATAATAAAACAAGTATTTTTATGTATGAAATCGGAAAAAGTTAAAACGTAAAATAAGGGGAAAATACATCTCTTGAGCAATGGACAACTAAATTAAATCTGGTCAAAATACATATTATTATTATTATTATTATTATTATTATTATTATTATTATTAGCACCGCGTCTTACTACCCGTTCGGGTTATACGCACTTTCGCTAATGTGTAATGAAAGGGTGATTGTGAGATGAAATGGAGGACCTACAGTTTAACGTGGAATCCGAACCACGGTGGAGGCCTGGCATTCCCCACATTCACAAGATGTCTTGTCAGAGGTGAAGGAAGGGTTTGGTAATCAGATAAATTTGGGCCGGGACCGAGGATTGAACCCCGGCCGCCAGCACAGAAGTCTGACACCTTACCCCTAGACCACCAGGTCACCGGAATACATAATAAAAATCAAACTTTAGTAAAAGTAATTTTAATATATTTAAAATGAGTGAGCTCATGTATATATTGGTCCTTCTCAAAACTCTGCTATGGAGATCTATTTTCTCGGTCTCAAGTCCGGACAAAAGAGGAGGGGGGTATAATCATGATGAAAATAGACTGCTCGAGAAACTCCTCGGAAAACATTCTCCAGTTGAGTGAGGCGGGGACAACGACTGACAGACTGACTAACTGTGGGTGGAGGAGAATGCTGGTCCATCGGACAGAGAGAGGTAAACCTAACTGAGAGATGAAGATGAAGTCCTTCTCTGGAAGTTGATAAGATTTCCATAAAGCTGGAGTGGTCAGGAGATGTAACACTTAATTTATTGCAAATATCAACTACGCATTTAAATCTTTTAAAAACGTGTTTTTAATTCATATTAATCAACTTTAGATTTTCAAAAATAATTATGTAGTTGCTAACGATTAGTTAATTTATACTTTTATTCATCAATTTATTTGTGACCACATACTTCTTAATTTATGTATTATAACATTATTATTCTTTTTTTTAACTGTGTTCCCTCAATAAATATGTTACATACAATACTAATATTATATTTATTTCTATTTGACTATTTCACGTGGAATAAATTTAAAATTTTTAAGGCAGTTAAATATAATAAGGTTTTTTTCCCCTTATTATAAAATTCTCCTTGCCAACAAATCACTATTAATATTATTAAAAGTATCTAGGAGAGTCAAAAAAATCTCAACAGTCTAAGAAGTAAAAAAAAAGGCTAGATTTCCACATCTGTGAGCACGTGGAATAAATGTAAGGTACAATTTGTGTAATTTACTTGTTGGGGTTTAACTCCGTATGAATGTACTAATTGTGTCTCTATCCAACTAAATGGTTTCTCATGCCCCTATACGCAAATTTGGGTACCTTTCGTCTATAAAAATATCTATTTTTCATCCCTGTCTCTTAGTGTAGCCAAATATTTATAGCTCGGATGGGTATTAATAAGCGGTGTGAACAATAAAAGGTGGTTTTTAATAATAGCTAATTAATTAGCGATAGTAGGATGGCAAACACACAAAGCACCTCGTTTGACCACAGCTTCATACTAATTCAATATATTTTTTTAACACTCAATGGTACACGCTCCCTGGATCTAACCAGGAACTCTCTTTGAGCCTTTATGAGAACAGCTAGTATTTTGTTTTGTTACAACAGCGGTATTTACTATCGCATTCTCATATTACATTGTTCTGGCTTGCATGGGTAATTTTACAATAACGATGTCTATCATCGTGTTCACATTATTTTACTTTAATTTCCAATGAAAGTTTAATTTTACAGTCTCTATGGCTTTTGGTATCGAAACAATATAATTGCAAAAACACAGCCTCTCTTAAAACGCGACCTGTGTCATTATTAAAACATCCCGTGGACGTAAAATAACCACAATAATTATTATAACCGCTAAATGAGCTGTAAAATAGGGTATGGAGATAGATACTATAGGCATTTTGTATTTTATAAAAATTGTTCAATTAATGGGTTTCATTCTTTCGCGTGTTTGTCTACTTTCAGCCGGTAAAATGTACACTCAACTCTAAAAGCTCCAGAAATTTGAACTTAGTATGAATAAAAGTTTCAATAAACAAGGATATAGAAATTTAAAGGAATTAAGGTTTGAAGTATAAAATATTGATAACTCTTTTGGAAGTAATGTTTCACGAAACGCAGTTTATGATCAGGGTTTACGTAACTTAAAGTAACAACGCTAGCAAAAATACAGAAAATGAATCTGGATTGTTTGAAAGATAAATGTTCACTAAAATGGAATACAAGTATTTAGGGCCGATTAGGCTACAAGTAATTGCAATAGGAGTTTTACTGGGTATTTAAAATATAAAGTGTTACAAGATGCTAAAAAGTATTAATTTTCACGATTACCCGCTTCGGTGGCCGCATGGTCTAACGTGCTCTCGTAATAGATTAGACTGCCGATGACGTAAATATTGAGATTCGAATCTCGGTCCGGTACTTAGGGTGGTTTTTCCAACATATTTTCCCATTATCTCTTAAAGCAAATGCTGGTACAATTCTTATTAATAAACCTCCCTAGTACCTTAAACCACTAACATAACCAATACTTATGAGTATAATCCAAAAGGGTAGTAAGACATGTTGCTATAAAAAAAAGTTCACGATGCACGAACTATACCGATGAGGTCGTTTGTTTACGATAAACATACAAACGAAGTACTAATTTGCCCTGTTGATGTTACTCGCACTACGATTGGCCAGATAGAACACGTGGTACCCTAAGCTTAACGTTCACATAACTAGAAAGTTCTCTCTTAGACCACGTTAAGTTAACTGCATCATGATAACTTTGATTTGAAAGCATGAGGAGAAACGTTACTTTAAGTGGACGTTAAGTTGATAGTGATACTGTCATAGGTATAGAATCATAAATCAGTAGTCATGAATCTATCGATAAAAAAATTACAGGAATTTAAAGTATTAAATGCAGGATTTTAAAATCTGTATGAATAAAATATACAAACGTGGAAAAGCCCATTTCGTAATCTAAAATATTAATATTAATTAAAAAATATAGGTCTTAATGTTTTGCAATACATAAGTTTAAGGAGCAAGAACAAATGTTTTGCAGTACATAAGTTTAAGGAGCAAGAACAAATAATAAATAATTATTAAGACTTTTTATTTATACCTTAAAACATTTGACCAGCAAAGCGGATGTGTTTTTTAACTAAGAAATTAATCCTTGCAATAAAATGGAGCACATAGTTTAATATTCTAGTACTAACCTATACAAATATTTAGAGATTCATATTAATATGTAAAAGTATAACATAGTAATTATAAACCTTTCTTAGCTAATAAATATTACACACTCACAAAAAGTGACAGTACTTTGTATTGGTTTTTTATTTACAGTTTAAAAATGTTAAATATATTTTCTCATGTATCTACTCCATGGCTTTGTAATTGTATTTAGTAAACCGTTTTAATATTTTATAACAAAAGTGCATTTTATACCCCCGGTTAAAAAACTACAGATACCATCCGTTTGATAAGTCAATAAAATAATCCCATTGTTCAGATAACCTTACATATGCAAACGTAATGGAGAATATGGAAATATTCCAATAATGGCGCAAATAACGTGGTTTTGGAACGTTTCCAAAAATACCCGTGCCAGAGGAAGTCATTATAGTCATGGGTCTAGTTTTCTCGTGGGGGTGGGCAGGGGGGGGGGGGTTGAGGGGTTGGGTCATGGTAAACAACCTAGAAATGAAATATTGAGGAGATTATGACGTACCGGAGTGTTGACTGCACCTTATGTGGGTGACTGAATAGTTTCAGAAGTTTCTGAAAGTCTCCGACAAGGTAAATCTCTTACTTGGCATAACTTCAGTGTTTGACTAGTAATGGAGGTTACATTAGTGTTATAGATAACGTCGGGTAATCAATATACTCTACGGACATAACTGAGTGTTACTAGAACTCTCCCTTAGGTCAAGGTCATTGTAGGGTGTGTACCGTTCCTAATGCTGTGTCATTATATACGTTGTGGTATTAACGGTATTATTACCATTAGGTGTTCTGTCTTACGACAGGTCAGTTCCTTTTGTCACTGAATCGTAATGACAATAATATATAATTAAATATTCGTGCTCTAAATCTTATTTCCCGTCAGGACTGTCTAAATATTTACGTTGACCTCGGTGGTCTTGGGGTAGAATGATCGTATAAGAACACAATGTTCTTGGGTTCAAATCCACCCGCGATTAACAGTTTATTCTTGAACAATACAAATCCGTTGCACAACTTCCTCCGGAGGGGAAGTAAATCCGTTGGTCCCATGTCGAATTTGGCATGTAAAAATATTTGGAAGGTGTGAGAAAATTTCTTTCCCGGAACAATTGGTAGGCCCTTTAATTCTCGCTCATAGAAATTCAGTCGGTTCAGAAAGTGAACGTTAAATAAATAAATAAAACATAAATTCACACTTATTGAGTAAAGATGAAGAAGGTAGAATTTATAGGTATTGTAACGGAAGATTAGGAAACAAAAAGAAAGTAAATAATTTAAATTCTAATTGCCCAACAGCGGTAAAAAACATCAAGTAACCTTCACCCACATAATCACTGGTGCAGCTGAAGAATAAATTTTAGTTGTTTTAAATAAGGAGAAGAATATAAAGTTTACCGAGTCATTTATGCTCTAACCGTTAAAGTAGGTAAAAATGTATTTTCCAAATGTATGCGTGTGCACGTGTGAACGTATGTGTTGAGAATATTTCAATTTTGTAATATATATATATATATATATATATATAGCTTGTTGGACCTACTCTAATATTAGAAAATTAATTTGTTCACGTTACGTCAATGCATTCATAATTTTAAAATATGTCATTCTGTTTTAACCAAATTCGGTCTCACAGCATAAAACTCGGTTAAAAAAATATTTCTTATAACCAGATTCATTATATGTGTACTTACATTAGCCCACCTAATATTACTAATACTTGACCTAGCTTAACCTAACCTATCATATTGGCTCACATGGTACCGGGTTGACTATCAAATTAGCATTAACGTAACGTAAATCTCACTTAAGGTAAATAAATAAGAGGTTTGAGAAAGATTCACGTAACAACATCTTTAGCAAAACATAGATCATGAGTGAAAATAAATGTTTCACTAAAATGAAAACTTAATATTTACAGCCAATTAGACTGAAAGTACCGGCAAAATAAGGTTTACTGGATATAAAATAAGGAGGAACGACGTTTTACAGTTCCCGAGAATTAAAAAATATATAATATGAGCAAACATAATTAAGTATTATATAGCTCTATCAACGTTTCTCGCACGATGAGTGACTGGCTAGAACACGTGGTATCTTCACACTTAAAGTTCACATAACGTGAAAGTTATGAATATGCTAATAAAAGAGCCTAGGCCACAGACAAGTGGCCTAGGCCCATAATAGTGCAATCGAAAAGTGGGTGCAAAATAGCGCAAACAATCGGGGTACAAAATAGCGCAGACGATCGGGGTGCAAAATAGCGAAGTCACAAAAGGGCGCAATCCTTAACTTCCGTAAAAAGTCGAGTGGATGTTTGGTAGGAATGCGTAAGTTACTGGATCAAACAGCTGTCCAACTTCGTCCTTGAGAATGTTTGAAATCTGAATGCCCTCTAACCTCACCTGAACTAATCTAGCCTAACCTAACCTAAACACACCATACCAGTAACTTGAAAGTTAGGGCTGATTGGGCGATCTGTTCATATGCTAACCAGACCTACCTTGTGTTGTTCTGGAAAGGGCACTATATGGTCACTAAACACTTGCGCGATCTGTACAACTATAATGCACTGTTTATCACCTGCTCTATATTGGGACTACGAGGTTGCACTGTTTTGTACCTGATCTATATTGGGACAACGAGGTTAATCTGTTTTGTACCTGCTCTATATTAGAACTACGAGATTGCGCTGTTTTGTATCGGCTCTATATTGGGACTACGGGGTTGCGCTATTTTGCACCGGCTCTATATTGGGACGAGGTTGCGCTATTTTGTACCTGCTCTATATTGGTATTACAAGGTTGCACTGTTTTGTACCTGCTCTATATTGAGACTAGGAGGTTGCGGTGTTTTGTACTGTCAGTTAATAAGTTATTATATATTATTATATTATTATTATATTAGTCCATAGAAACATTAGAATACATAAAACGGTAAAGGTGTTCACTAAATCGTACTAATTACATTAAATGTATTACCGGAACAATACATTTCAAAGGGATTTGTAAAACCCTTATAGCATAGCTTAGGGTTACCCAACATTTTCCATAATTTTTGTAAATTACTGACAGGAGGGCGAGCCATAAAAAAAAGCAACTACTTTAATAATTCAAGGTGCGTGTATAACTGCGATACTGACACTGTCGGAAAGTTTGTTCATTAACCTGATGTTCGGCCATGCGATGTCGGAAGAGCGTTACGGGATGTTTCACCCTCTCGCTTGTAACGAGAAAACAGCGCACACAAAAAAAAGGAGTTTTGGGTCTACGTGCCAACTGTATTTGACATCAAAGGGTAGAGCACATACTTTATAATATTAGTCAGTAAAGTGAGCTATGAGATAGGTTTGTGAATGAAGGGTATGGCCGGAATTAGAGGATAACAAACACAAGATCTACTCGGCGTGGCCACTACAACTCTAGAATAAAAATTCCATCATTATTGCCAGTTTTCCTGAGAAAAAAAAATTCTCGATTTTTTTAAAATACTTTTTCCTTCAATTCTATAGGATTAAACTAATGATTATGAATGAAATTTTTTTGTAAATCTTGTGTTGAACACGTCACCAAATTTTAGGTATTTATCAAGTATTGTTAGTATGTAATGCCTAAGTCGGTAGACCAATGTAGTCTTACAAAATTCATGTCTCCTACAACTTCAATTATGTCTTTGAACACTTTAAATTACTTTAATATGAGTCTTTGTTAATAAAAAAAAACTTACCATTTTCAACTGGGAGACTTCACCACGGACCACCACAGATCCCTGAAAAAAAAAAAGGTACGGTTATGGAATTAGTCCACATCCACATCCTCTTTTTTTTTAGGTCTGGATCAGAGCGTCCCTATACACTTGTGTGTCCTCCGAATAAAGTGTCCTCCGAATAAGTGTCCCCGAATAAAGTGTCCCCGAATAAAGTGTCCTCCGAATAAAGTGTCCTCCGAATAAAGTGTCCTCCGAATAAAGTGTCCTCTGAATAAAGTGTCCTCCGAATAAAGTGTCCTCCGAATAAAGTGCCCTCCGAATAAAGTGTCCTCCGAATAAAGTGTCCTCCGAATAAAGTGTCCTCCGAATAAAGTGTCCTCCGAATAAAGTGTCCTCCGAATAAAGTGTCCTCCGAATTAAGTGTCCTCCGAATAAAGTGTCCTCTGAATAAAGTGTCCTCCGAATAAAGTGTCCTCCGAATAAAGTGTCCTCCGAATAAAGTGTCCTCTGAATAAAGTGTCCCTCCGAATAAAGTGTCCTCCGAATAAAGTGTCTCCGAATAAAGTGTCCTCCGAATAAAGTTGTCCTCCGAATAAAGTGTCCTCCGAATAAAGTGTCCTCTGAATAAAGTGTCCTCCGAATAAAGTGTCCTCCGAATAAAGTGTCCTCCGAATAAAGTGTCCTCTGAATAAAGTGTCCTCCGAATAAAGTGTCCTCCGAATAAAGTGTCCTCCGAATAAAGTGTCCTCTGAATAAAGTGTCCTCCGAATAAAGTGTCCTCGAATAAAGTGTCCTCCGAATAAAGTGTCCTCTGAATAAAGTGTCCTCGAATAAATGAATAAAGTGTCCTCCGAATAAAGTGTCCTCCGAATAAAGTGTCCTCCGAATAAAGTGTCCTCCGAATAAAGTGTCCCGAATAAAGTGTCCTCGAATAAAGTGTCCTCCGAATAAAGTGTCCTCCGAATAAAGTGAACTCTGAATCAAGTAGAGAGAAGGCAAATTAAACAAAAGTGTGTATATAAATGTACCACACTTTCTGGAGGTAGAAATATATTTTTGTAAATTGGAATGATTAGAAGAAGTGTTTGAAAAGTAATTGTGATCCAAGTCAAGGGGGGGGGAGGGGGTACAGGTACTCCATTCCGAAAAATGTTTGAAAATTGTATGAATCAAGAAACTTATGTTTAGACTTGTTTTTCCCTGGATTCTTTATAATTATAATTATTATTATTATTATTATTATAGGCTTTGAGAAACTATTTGAAGTAGCTCTCACCTATTAAATTTCTAAGTAAAAATATTCATCTAGGCACTATTTGGAGTAGTCTATTCACAACAAATATTTTGAAAATGATATAGCCCCTATAAACCATTTATTAGGGGTCCTCGACTTTAAATTCCTAACACTTAGCAAAATTCAAGCATTTCTCCATGGTAATCTCCTGAAATATATAATTTAAAGCATAATTCCTAGTTTTTCCCATCAGTGGCCACCATGTTGTGAATTTGACTCTCGTAAAATACAAGATTATTGGAATACCGTCACTTAAATCTGGAACATGAAGCACTGTAGTTGATTAACGAATAACTGCTCATCTTTATGCCTGTATTTCAACAGAGAACGTTCTAAACACAATTACTATAACTTATGGTAGCAGATTTAAACGTATATAACTTCTAAACTAAAATAATCAAAGAAATGGTTATTTGAGGGGTTCGGGGCAAAAACATGATAATCTTTATATAATTTAGAGGGGATGTATTCACTATACAAATGTCTATAAAATCCTGAAATTTAGGTACATAGTTAAATGGCCTATTAGTAGATATCAGCCATGCTTAACTGACCATGAAAACATCTTATTTCAAGAAGTAGGCTACCAGAAATCTCTGCTAATACTTTATGTATATATATACGCGACAATCCTTCTTCCTAATGCTTTGATTGTGAAAATGGTTTATTCTCTCAGAGATGAACAAAGAATACTGATCCAGATTTGCAAAAAGTGTTAAGACTTTCAAGAGGAAGCCTCCACATAGCCCCCAGGAAACCATTCAATGATATTTCTGACATGGACCAGGAAGACAAAGTTAGCAGTGTCTTGGATTTAACCTTGAAAGTATAACAAAAACTTGCTTTAGGATGACATTGAATGATGCAACCTTCATCAAATGCTAAACATAAATATGGGAGTAAATCACCATGATTCTGATTCATTCAATAAATACAATCAACTTTTTTTTTCAGAATAGACTATGATGAATCATCATTTACAATTCGGGAGAAATGTTTTACTCAAACTTTCCCCGATAATATACATAGCTGAAGTTTAGCACACTGATAAATTAAGTGATTATTCAATACAGAATACAATCTGACACACTATACGGCTCGTTTCTAATGCATTTAATTTTATTTAATTTTATTTAAATGAGGGGTGGTGAGGCTAATGTTTTAGATCTTGGTCATTCGACCTTATCTGACCTCTGCCCTCCTGGCGTATGAAGGAATTCATTTCTCAGGTGGGGACAGCATTAAGGTGAATTCCACTATCCCCAGATACGTGAGAATGACGATGGTGAAAATCAGGGAGGGTCCTGCAGTTTAACGTGGGCTCCGAACCACAGTGTGGGATCTGGTATACCACACATTCACAAAGAGTGAAAACACACACTTTGACAGGTGAAGGAAGGGTTTGGTAATCAGATCGATCTGTGCCGGGACCGATATTTGAACTCCGGACCCCTAAAAGAAGTCTGACACCTTGACACCACCAGATCACGTTTTAAGTGTCATATATTACTCTACCAATCAAAACATGGCAGTATATTTGGCAGATTTTTCTCAGGGGACAAAGAGTAATATAAAAGAGGACATGTCTTTGGAAAGAGCAATGAATCAATGACAACGAAAATAACATGTGTTCCTTTTATACATCAACAACACATTCACTATATTTCTTTCTTTCTTTTCATGGCTCCTTGGTCTTATAGAATGTGGCTTCCGATACGTGTTTTTCAATGCACGTACGTATTTTACAGGCGGGCCTTTGGAACACTAGGTGAAAATAAACACTTTATGCGTTGGGTTTTCTTTCTTCCTGAAAAAATGTTCCTTTCAAAACTTACTGTGAATGTAAATACGACTCATGTTAACAGAATAAAATAAAAATTCTAACAAAATTGATTTAATTTATCTTACAAATTTACAGAGAAGGATTTTTTAATAACGTATAATATTTTGTATATTTCCCATATACAAAATCAATATATTTTAGAAAAATATTTAGTTATTTCATTTAAACTTATGAGGTTATGTGCTTGAATAATATATAATATGGTTGCTAGCTTAGTATAACTCTCTTGTGACCAAATATTACAGATTTAAGAATAAAAAGTAATTATAGCTTCATTCCGGCTCCAGGAACTGTTTGTAATGAAAGAGTTGAAACCAAACATTCTTTCCATTTTATTTCAGTCTTATAATTTCCTGCCATAAATCGTTTCTCTTCCCTTCGCTTCACCTACGTGCCCAAGCCCAGAATGTAACCCCCACTCCCCCACCCTTGCTATGGTCCAATCTCCTGTCTACAAGTCACGTGTCCTTGCCGAACTGAGAACTGTTCAAATCACCACCGTCTACTAGGTTAGTGGTTCATTAGTTTTTCACTTTGACATATTTTTTATTTTATAAACGGTATTTAGTAAAATATACTACTCTTTTTTATGAGTGTGTGATAGACTTGTAATATAATAAGACACACAAATTTTCCTCTATTTTACCTCATATTATATTAAGTTTTTACCAACTAAGAGACACATTGTAACAGATTGTATTTACTGCCACTAATCAATTAATAAAAAATAATAATTTTATTTTTGTATTATAATTTTAAGATCGCATAGATTTGAATTTTTTTAATACATAATATATTTTTTATGGAAATATTTAGTGTAGCTCTATCAGATTGACACAAAAGAACCTTTGTTTAGAGTTGAAATTATACTAAATTTGTTTTACGTTTTTTCTTGTTTTGTTTCGCATGTGTCAACTTTGACAGCGGTAAGTAAATTGAGTTGGTTTCTTGACGCGTTTTAGGCCTATTATTGGGATATTTCCTCTAGTTGTTTGTTTGCGTGACAGTCTCCAGGCGTTACTGCCAGTGGCCGACATTGTCTTGGCCGTCTGAAGAAGAACTGCCCCCCCTTCCCCTCCTACACAGCACCATTGACCTTTCTCTCGACCCACCACAATTGTCTGGCTGCAATGGATCAAGGTGTCACTCTTGCAATAGACTAGACTGCCAATGACGTGGAGATTGAGGTTCGAATCTCGGTCGAGTGTACTGAAGGTGGATTTTATAAAATAAGTTTTCCACTGAACCTCCATACGATTGCGGGTAAATTTTCTCTAAAATATATCTTTCATAATCCCTTAAACTATTTTCGTAATTAGTATATACAAACTTAACCCGAACGGGTAGTAAGACACTGTGCTAAGAAAAAATGAAAACATAATTAATTTTATAAGTGCTGAATTTAACTATCAAAAGTAGCGACAATATTTTTTTGTGCTTATTACCTGTTGGCAATTCATATTTATGTAAATCGACATCAGTTTGATAGAAACATTACTTATATCATTTCGATTGACTTGTGTGATCTCGAATTGGAACGTGATTCGTTATTGTAATAACACAAGGTGTTTTATAGCTCTGTATTTCATTTGAACAAATATCAAAAATAAAATATAATGCTTTTCTTGTTTCGAAACAATGAAGTGAAAAGAGAAGAAACTAAAGGGAGGGAATCTAATAGAAAATAAAGAAACTAGAGAGAAGGAATCGAATAGAAAATAAAGAAACTAGCTCTATTTTCTCGTTTTCTTTCGTAGCAGAACGATTTCATCTAAAAAAACAAGTTGAGTTTAAAAAAATAGCGCTATTCGCGCGATCTTGTGCGAGTGTTATGGAAGAGTTGGGGGTTAAGGGGTAGCAACGTACAGTTGTTAAAATTAAAAATATCTAGTCTATGTACTTTTATCCATATTTTTACCCTACAGCAAAATAAAGAGAGTAGAGATTAAATCCCCCCCCCTTTTTTTTTCAATATTTATTTACAAAACAAGGATTATTAATTACCTAATATGAACGGGTGCTAAACTATATCAACTACTATGTGGACGAAAAATTAATTTCATAATTTAGAATAAAAAACACTTCAATTAAAATTTAATTAGGATGGGATAGCTACAGTAATAAGGTAAATGTCAAAAATCCACTCAGAGTACACCTGACAAGGATTCTAACACCTCCTCCATCAACGCCGAACCCAAGATAACAACATAAAACAATTCAGTAGGTAGAAAAAGAGGAGCTGTTTGATTTACTAACTTAACTCCATTTGAAATTTCATACGGCTGGCCCATACGGATAAGACGAGGAAACAGACCAATAAAAACTGTGTGTTGGGAAGGACATCAAACAAATCCAATTAACTCCATTAAAAATTGTTCAGCAGCACTATATTTCAGTTATCCAACAGAGACACATCGATACAGCTCACAGATCATCACGTGGATCATACTTATACTATCAGATTAAAATTACGGGAAGTTTTATTCCTCTGTGAGCATACCTGTCCATTTCTCCGTGCGTCACTCGGCTAAATAAGCGAACACTGCAAAATTGTAATGTTATCTAAAGTGACATATCAACGTCATCCATTTGTTAGGTTGGAGCGACAGGACTGACAAACGATGCGGTTTCGTGTTATCACATTATTCTTTATGGTAATAATTATATAGAGCACCCTTGGCCGAATTTGACAGAGGGTATGTATCGTATTCAACCCCCTCCCCCCATGTCTCAATCAGCCTGGACTACCTTATACCTGTCATTCATTTGATTGCTCACGTCTTCTTCAGTTACAGTGATGGAACATTTAGTTTGGTATATTAAGGCGGGAGTGTAGTGGACGCGAGAAATGTTCAGTGTTTTTGCGGTATTTTTTATAGGAAAACAATTGTTGGGGTAAATAAATAAATCGAATATTGCTTCAGTAGAAAAATATAGAACTTAATTTTCTTCACATAATGAAATCAACAATTGTTGAATATGCATTATGAACATAGCGGCATTAGATGAGAAACTTTTTAAATGAGGAGAAAAAGTTGTCAATAAAGTTCCAGACACCATTGACAGATAATCAACAAATTTTGATATCAACGTGTGAAGAAAATTTAGACCCTGTTTTTACGGGAGAAATATTTGATTTATTATGAACAAAATATGTTTTACTATAAAATAAATTGCAAAAAATCACTTTATATTATTCCCCTTCATCCTGACCCCAAGATACACTCATAAATACCACAGTGTGGGGATAAAAGTGTTTTAATTATTAATAAAAATATATTTTAAATTATTGTTAGACAATATGTGGGAGACTAGTTTTCAATATAAAAATAAGTTTGTAAAACGATCCTCCACTAACTAACTTTGTATATTAAAAATCTGGTAAGTTTATATTCTTACAGATGGTTTAAGATATTGTTTATAAAAAAACATCAAAAACAACAAACAGAACTTTTTAAATCCAATACTACCCTTTATGTTAACCAAAAATTTATTTAGAATTCAATGGATAGCTTCATTTTAATTAATTGGGCCAACCAAAACCCAACCGGCCCATTCCATCCCTGCTGATGAGTTTTAAAATGTGGAACACTAAATTGTCGCTGATATTTTGGCTTAAGGTGACCCTGGCTTGGGTTCGAACCTCACTTCCTTAGTGTAGGAGTTTAGTAATCTCTCACCAAAATAGCTCTATCGGGATATTTTATATTGGCTGATACCACACTGTACATGGGATCTAGAACCAATCATTTTCATTTAGCGATTTAATATTACTATTTTACATTTTTTTTAAATATCATAAAGTAGTGTATTTTTTAAGTATATTTACTAAAATAAATATATATATATAATGTATATAAACCAGGAATTGAACCAGGTTTTTTTAAACTAAAATGCAACTACTTTAATAACAGGCTCTGTGGTGTAATTGTCAGTGCACCTGGCTACGAGTCTAGGGGTCCTGGACTCGATACCCAGCTGGTGCATTGGGTATTATTCCCTTGAAAGAAATGATCCAAATGGTCACCAGGTTATGGTTAATTAGGCTCAAATTAGGTTAAGACTCACACCGGCTCCAAAACGTTATAATAACTATCATCACATTTCATTTATAGTACCACGTGTAGTCAACCCCTATGTTGTACCCTCGGCAACGCTATTTCCCACCAGAGTGGCAAGTAGTCTACATACAGGGGACAGAACCTGTACGTCAGAGCCCCTCCCTGTCATTTATACCATACGATAACAAAAACTACTTGAGTCACTAAATCCCTGCAAGCTCAATACTCTAGATATATTATAATTATTCAAAAATATAACCGATGAGTCCCACCAACATATAATAATATATATATTCTTGTATTTCATATTTTCTTCTCCTTCAAGTGCCGCTTTCAATTTATTTTCCATATTCCACCCTTTCCATTTTCCGCTCTTCCTTTTTCTCTTTCCTTTGTGCCGGTAGGGAAATATCAGTGACAAGGAAATAATTGAAGGTTTTATTTATTGGTCGAAGAGAAAGAAAATGATCGTACACTATTTCAAACACAACAAAATAACTAACGAGCTTTGTCGAGGGTAGTTCTTGAATCGCTATTAATATTAAATGTATTTCAAAAATATACACGCTATGCACCTTTAATTTATGACTCATCATTTTTAAGGAACTTAGCGGTTTGCTACCCATTTGGGTTATACGTTTCTGTACTAAATTACGCTTATGGACTTAGAGATTAGGAAGATTATATTTAGATTAAGAGTACCCGCATTTGCTTGCAAGAAGAGTTGAAAACCATCAAGGAAAAAACCACCCTCATACACCCAACCGAGGTGTGAACCCCCGCCATCAGCAGTAAAGCCTACTGCGAGTCAAAACTGTATTGGAAACTCTTGAGAATGTGGTGGGCTAGATCAAGGGAAATGGAGGAATTTTTAATAATAAAAGGAAGTGTTTGTTTGTGTGCGATGCCAAGACAAATCTACGACACAAAGAGATCTGACATTTTTAACATAGGTGGATGGAAGAGGGGGGGGGGGATGCTAATGCAACAAAAGTCAGAATTTTTTTAATTAGATTATATTTAACAATTTTTAAGAAACATGTCTTTTTTACTTCCTGCATATCATGTGATAGTGAAAATATCCATCTCGAGATTGTGACAAATCTTTACGTTTTTGGTAACAAGAACCCAAAAAGGAGGATTTTACAATTATTTCTGTCCCCATTTCCATATGTCTGTCCCTGGATCCTAAACGGTTAGATAGATTTTGTTTAAACATGACATTTAGATTTTGCAGGGCTGTACTTCAGGATTTTATTTGATTTTTACCCAAGCCCCCAAATTAAGGGTAGTTTACTAATATGATTTTTTTGGAATTCCAAAAAGTGTGTGAGTGTTTCTAACGATTTTGTTTAAAATGTAAACAAAATATTTGTTTGACATGACAAATAGTACTGTGTAGGCTAGTTGGTTTTGAGAAATTTTTGAAAATTTAAAATATTGAAATAATTACGAATGATGATGTCCAAAGTATAAACATGGAGAAGGTGTGCTATGACAAATAACAATATATTAGTTTTTTAGTTAAAAACTCATTTATGGCTAGTTTACCTAGAATGATTTTGGGAAATTCGAATTATTTTGCAAATGGTTATAACGATTTTGCTTAAAATGGTTATTATGAAAATGTTTGACATGAGCATGACAAATGAAGCTTTACCCTTGTTTTTAGGTGGTAATTGTGCTATGGGTACTGATGACTGTTTTTTTTTTAAATGTAAATATCTAAAAATAAATTATTTTAGCGATTTGGTTCAAATGGGTATATGTTAAGTTTATTGTATTATAAATTGTTATATAAATTTAATTTTCTTAAAGCGTATAATCCGAACGGGTAGTAAGACGCAGTGCTAATAATAAGAACTATCTAACTCCAAAGTATCCATACTTCCTATAAAATTCTGATAGGCTTACTATAGATTTATATACAATTTAAATGTTAATTCAAACCTTTTTTGTATTTGTTAGGATGTTTGAAGAGTTCTGGTAAAATATCAGTCTTTAAAAAATACTGAAAAAGCTTTTTAAAATATTGCATCTTTTTAAATAATTGAATTTGTAACGTTGATTGACATCAACATTACAAGCATGAAGGATATACTGGCGAATGAACACTATTTCAACAACACCGAAGAATAAACAATATTGTACTCACCAAGAAGTGCCCTGTTTCTCGGCTAGTGTGTCTCGACTCTCGTTAAACAACATCCCTGTTCGCGAGCACTTTTTCTGCACCGAGTGTGAAATAAAGACTAAACGAGTGAAAGGTGTGGCACATTGAGCGTGAGGTCGCCCGTTGCATCATGGGAATAACCTCGTGATAGACACGTGATGTTCTACGCGCCCCTCCAATGATCTAGCTGTTTCCTTTGGTGACTTACGACCCCTTCCCTTGTTAGGTGTGATTGTTCTTTGAAGTTCTTTTGTTTCCCCTATGTTCCCCTCCCCTCAGAGAATAACGGTTTATATAGGGGTTCTGTTTGTGTTGTAAACTCACTTCTTGAATCAACCGTGTCGCTAGACACTTGCTCTAGGATGGATTTTTTCCCAAGGTATATACAAAATTAATTGTGGGCTGACTTTCTGTTATTTTGGGTTAAATCACTATTTTTTGTAAACATGATGAATTACGTAGCCCAACGTGTCGTAATATATTTTATTACAGGTTAAATGTATTATTGGGAGTTTTTGCCCTTCCGGCGTGGTAAATAATGGTTAAAACCATGAGGGACATTATCTCTTTGTATTTTTTTGATCTTACATCTTTTAAGGCGTAATGCCTGGATAATATGGGAAATGGTTATAGCCCTTAAGGCTAAATATTGTTTGTACTTATTTTTTATGGCTAAGTCCATGATTTACTATCTCCTTTTAAAAGATAGATTTTGGTTGCCATAAATAGTTGTGTTTTCAAATTGAATTTTCTAAGTCATATGATTCAATCCTATTTTGAAACGCGGATTGTTGGCCTGTGGCGGCTAGTTATTGTTGTCATTATACTGAGGGTTGCCGCGGAGACCCATAGAGAAGTTATATATTAATCTTGGAAATAATTGTTAGGACAAATGTTGTTATGGCAACGGTACAACAGTATTATCATGGGCATAACCCTGTTCTTAATATATCTATATAAATATATATATATTTATTTATTTATTGTTACCTATATTCATATATATATTGTTATATTTTTCAAATAAATATTTATTTACTTCACATGCGATCTTTAATTTACTATTGCAGGTAAAAAAGTCATTGTCTTTACTCTAAGGATTCTCGCCTCTTTTCCCCCTTGACTGATAGTACAAAATAACGGGTGATGGTTGGGAAGGCTTCCTGACAGCAAATTGTTGTATAGGTCAGACTGAAGACCTATTCGCATTTATGTGGTCCTACTGCTCTTCTGCAATTAATCATTTGCTTTTTTATTTTTAGGCCCCCTTTAGTTTATGTATATGTGCGCCTGTCCTTGTCCATTAGAGGAGGAGGAGGGCGGTACAAATGTAACTTGATAAATTTAATTAATATATGACTTTTTTATGTTATTTTTTATATACTGTATAGACGTATAACCCAGGTACGATGCACGTAGCAGTAGCGTAGATAGAATAAATGCTGAGTGGATGTTTCATGTAAAAATCTTATTTCCCCATGGAGTTTTGAAAAAAAAAAATATAGCAGTTTGAATAAAGAAAATATAGACTGGTCCTATAGATTGTTTTAAATATTCAATCGTGTTGGTTTTTTATTTTTATCCTCAAACTTTGTAGTATGGGGAAATCTTGTAAACCTACTGTAGAATCCATACCACCCAGTGATTGTTCACACGGGAAATTTTACTCTTTGACGTCACGAAGTGTAGGACTTTTAGAAATAAAAAGATGGCACCCTATATAGTTTTGAGTGTAAACACAATTATTGTAGGCTTGTAATTATTATTTTATGTTTTCAAACACGTAAACAACAAACTAATAATGTCATTACATTATTTCTAGTGTAGCCTATGGTCGGTAAAGGGTTGGGGGAGGGTGTTTAGTCACCAGCGATGTTACTACGTTTCTAACCAGTAGTAATATACTGTACATACAGTGGAGAAAAGAAATAGTATACTTTACACCTTGGATGAATTGTATTTATATTAGCACAAATTATAATACTCTGGGGATTTAAAACAATGCTAAACGAACTTTTATTTGTTAATATTTAGCACCACATGCAACCCGTTTGTGTTATGTGCCTATATACTAATTAAATTAACGGTTTAATGGATAAGGAAGGTTATAATTTTAGTAAATGTGCCCGCATTTACATGTTAAGAGTAGAAAACAATTTTGGAAAAACAACAACTTACTATATAAAATACATTTACTCTCAAAATTTATAAATTATAAAAATAGTTTAAACATCTTTACTATATATATAAATCTAAGACGTGGTTTATGTGTTTTATACATTGAAATTAAATCAATTTCTTATCCCCTTATGAAAAACTTAAATACAACCATGTTAAATAAACCTGGAGATGAATCGTTTGCACATACTCCACATGGTAGGTACATTTTTTCATAAATTATACAAAATGTTGTAGCAAATAAGTTAACACTTCAAAATGTCTCTACTATTTAAAGTGTGCTAGAATTATTATAAACGTATGAAAAAAGGATGTGTGTGTAGAAACCAAGTATTGATTGAGTATTGTACTTTATTAAATTCTGAATAACTTCCAACCCATTACACATAAAGTGTACCGCGTATTATAATAGCAGCAATTGTATTGAGTGGACATAAAACGATCAAACGATCACGAGTATACCTGTCCTTTCAAGCTAATGCAGGTGCATTAAGAGGCAGCATTAAAAATAAGTGTGAAAGAATGGAAATAGTTTTGAAAAACCAACTCAATGATTTATGTCTAAACAATATTAAAGGTAACCTGGTGGTCTGTGCTGAGGTCCGGGGTTCAATCCTCGATCCCGGCACAGATCTATCTGAATGACAAACCCTTCCTTCACCTCTGACAAGACGTGTATTAATCACAACTTGTGAATGTTGGGAATGCCAGACCTCCACCGTGGTTCGGATCCCACGTTAAACTGTAGGTACTCCATTTCATCTCACAATCACCCTACCATTACACATTAGCGCAAGTGCGTATAACCCGAACGGGTAGTAAGACGCGGTGCTAATAATAATAATAATAATAATAATAATAATTTAATAATAATAATAATTTTATTTGTTTTTTAAATTCTTTTACCAATTCCAATTAATATTTTATTACCCGCCTCGATGGCCGCATGGTCTAACGCATCACACTCGTGTTAGACTAGACCACCAATACGGGTAGATCAAGGTTCGAATCTCAGTCAGGTACACTGAGGGTTGTTTTCCCTAACTAAATATTTTTACATTCTTTCTCCCTCTACGCAAATATGGGAGTACTTACTCTAAATTTAACCTTCCTAATCCCTAACATACGAGTGTAATTAAAATATGGGTGCACAACACGAACAGGTGCTAAAAATCTCTCAACCAAAAGGAATCCGACTTAACCCAATTTTATTTTGCCCAGAACATGTGGTAGAATGATTGCTCCTTCAATGACCTGAAGGAAAAAGAGGTCACCGCCATTAATATGACCCTCTTTTCTCTAGGCCGATCATTTCACGGTCAACTTGATACGATCCTTCGTCGACAAAAAAAAGTTTTAACGCACGCAACGTTACAAAATGTTACCGCCAAGTTCCAATTTAACCGGCGGTTAGTTGGTTTGTTCAGAGAGAAACAAAGTAACAATTCATGTTATTGGTCTGGTTGATTATATTTTATCCTTAAGCTGGGGATGTGGGGGACGCGAGAAAAGGTCTATTTTTTGTAGTTTTTATGGCAAAAAAATTTGTTGGGTCAAATAAAATATTGCAGTGCATTAAGTGCAAACATAGTTTAATTTTCTTCACATTTTGATATCAACAACTGTTGAATATATGTCATGAGCATGGTGACATTATCTAACAAACTTTTTAAACGAAGGGAAAAAGTTGTCATTAAATTCCACGACACCATTGACAAATATTTAAGAAATTTTGAGGTCACCATGTGAAGAAAATTAACTTCATGTTTGTACTGGAGTAATATTTTATTTATTTTGGTTAAATTTTTTTATTACAATAAAAACTGCAAAAACACTGTATATTTCTCTCATCCCTTAAGCTCTGAATCCGATATATATGAATATATATTGTAACGCCCCGCATTATTTGGGTGCCCGGTAGCCAACCCTAACTACTATACTACCGGAACACCCTAGGGGGTTACATGGGCAGGATGGACCCCGAGCGGTAGGGGTCGGGATGGATAGTTCGTGGGTAATGAGGCTGGCAAGTTAGTCCCAGAAGATCAGTTTATTTACTCTAGATAGATACTACATAGAAAAGAGGCAATCCCCCGTGACGAGGGAGCACGCGCGATGACGGAATTCGTGAAAATTAACTAGAGACCCGGGATCGACCCTCCGTCCGGGTTGAATCCTCGACTACATGTTCGCTCGTCTCACGCAACCTCCCACACATGCGTCAGCCAAGGCTTTCAACAAAATCAATAACGGTTGTTGGTCCTCCACAACGTCTGATCTCTATTCCACGTCAACAGGATGAAGCTATATGAGCTATGTGCTGTTCTAAACAAGATGGCACCCAATACTCTTGACTTCCAAGGAAATGTATAAGCGTGGATTAACCTCCTGCCAGAATAAACCTTCAAATAATTATGCTGTTACAAAATATATATATATGGAATCAAGAGGGTTGGGTGTTCATATATAATATATATATATACCATCTGAGACTCAACGACAAAGAACAATAAAAGAAGGATGGATTTTATTTGAGAAAACGTTTCCTTACGCGCTCCAAATTGGTATACTTAAATAGTTTAGCTTTGATTATTCCTTCCCCCCTTGAAAACAATGTGGGAACATTTACTCAAAGTTGTACATCGGTGCCAGATTAACACAGTAGCGAAATTATCAAATGCCACGTTCCCCACGTTTTCGAGAACCTCAATTTAGAATTTTTTTTTTTTAACAGATGTTTATAACCTGTCTGGTGAAATGACATCCCAGCGTAGCATGACAACTGACAACTCATTTGTTTACATGTCGAGATAACGGCGTACTAAATTGTACTAACTTACTGTGTGTTCTGCGTTTGTATTGTATTGAATGTGTTTGTACTGACGTTTAACTGTCTAAACAGCAAATAAGAAATTCTGAGTTATTTTACTGTTCAATCAAATTACTTTATATTTTAATATTTATACATTTGGGCCATCTTTATAATATGTTACTACTGGCCCCGTTCTAGCTTAATCCGACATTAAACTAACTTCATCTCTAACCCAATCAATGCAAAGGTTGAAGAAGGTCCGCAAGTGTTTCAAACATACTGGCAAACTAGACACTGAAGTGAACTACGCAAATAGACATTGAAATGACCTACTGGCAAACTAGACACGTTGAAATGAACTACTGGCAAACTATACACGTTGAAACTGACCTACTGGCAAACAACGTTGAATCTGACTACTGCAACTAGACATGAATTGACCTACTAGCAAACTAGACACGTTGAACTGACCTACTGGCAAACTAGACACGTTGAAAGTGAACTACTGACAAACTACACACGTTGAAGTACATGGAATAGACACTGATGAAACTGGCAAGCTAACACTTGAAGTGACCTATTGCAATAGAACTTGAAATGACCTAGGAACTAGACACTTGAATCTGCATGGTAATAGACACGTTAATCTGACCTACTGGCAAACTAGACACGTTGAACTGACCTACGGGCAAAACTATCACATGAATCTGACTAAACAAACAGACACTAACTGACCTAAACTAGACAGTTGAAACTGACCTACTGGCAAACTAAACATCACGAAACTGACCTACTGACAACTAGACTTGAACTGAATACTGGCAAACTAGACACGATGACTTGACAAACTAGACACGTTGAAACTGACCTAATGACAAACTAACATGTTGAAACAGACCTACTGAAAACTATACATCACGAATCTGACCTACTGACAAACTAGACACTTGAAACTGACCTAATGAAAAAATAGACACGTTGAAACTGACCCACTGGCAAACTAGACATGTTGAAACTGAACTACTGGAAGAAAAGACATGTTGACACTGACTTATTGCCAAAATAGAAATGTTGAAAATGACGAATTTTATAAGTGCTTAGGATCAGAAAAACTGGAAAGGATTATAGTGGAGATAAATAAAAATAAACAGTCATGATCTACACTGAATCAAAATTTCAATATATTGTGAAAAATTAACAGAGCTGGACATAATTTAGGTATAATTTAATATAATTAGTGAGTCACATATATGTTTACGTGCATGTACTTCCATATAAAACTACTACTTTTTTTCTGGTTAATGCCTGCAATGGGTCTTGCATACAAATAGTTTAATCAAGAGATAAATATAATATTTGACAATATTTTTGACTATACATTACTTATAAAATTTATCTAAACTTATAGTAGAAATGTTATATAATAAAGAAGAGACCCGGTAATAATTATAGATTTAATATGTGATCAAAATTATTACAGAGTGGTCACTCAAATTCTAAAATAAAATTCCATCAAAAGTTCTTGTTTTTCTGATAAAATAAAAATTGTTCCAATTTTTTAAAAGGTTTTTCTTCCTGTTGTAAGATTCTGAACAAAAAATATTTTTAGTGTAAATATTTTGTGAACGGTGTGTTGAACATTTCTCCAAAATTGTAATAATAATAAAATAATTATTATTATTATTATTATTATAATAATAGAGTATAATGTACACAAATGTGCTACATCGAGTGTCAAAATAACCTTTTTGGGAAGGCAGGATGTTAGGAAAGGATTTTTAAAAATAATTGTTAAAGGGGTGTTCGATTGAGTGAACTTAGAAACTTTTTGAAGGTCCTCGTTCTAGAAACATTTTGAAAATTAATCTCCTCTCAAATAAAATTAAAATTGACATTGACATTTTCCAAAAAAAATTGAAATTTTATTTCCCTAAAATCTATTTGGAGTGGTCCTTGAATTAAATTTTCCCGGCTGGCACCAAAATGCAACAACATTACCTGGGTTATTTCTTCGATGCACAAAATTCAAACGTAACTCCCAATTTTCTTGGTTTTACTGATTATAGTCATCTGTAGTTATATTATAATTTAACGAAAATAAATTAAATTTGATTAATGTACATGTAGATTTTCTATCAAAAATATATTTATATTCTTAATTTCAGTAATTATTAATACTTGACAAACTTTGACTTATTTTGGTTGGTTATTAAATGCGTGGGTAGATTTAATATATCCTATTTTAAAAAGTTATTTGTAATATATTGATTGCTTCTTATATTTATGATATTGTTGTTGTTTAGTTGTATAAATTGATTCCTCACTTAAAACAATTGCATGTTTTGTTTAGACATATGTATTCACCTGTTGTTTTATAAATAATCTTGGTCAATCATACAAATTGACCTATATTGTGACAATACCATTATCTTTCTCAATCTTTATTTTGTATATCAAGTTAAAGGTCAACTCTTCCTATAAAACAGTTTTATACTTCATAGCTCATTCAGTGCGCATTTTATTGAGGCCATTTTATATTTATTTGTACGAAATTCTTGAATCAAACAATATTTTTTTAAACAAATTTTTGGGACATTATTTTATGTAAATTATTTATTTAAACAATATTTCAAACAGATTATTTGCTAATCAAATCAATACTTTTTATTAGTTCAATATTTAAATTAATTAAATTAATATCAATAAATAAAATTTTCATAAGTGATAAAAGCTAAACAAATTATGAAGGTGTTGACGACCATTTTTATCATATGTCTGGTAAGGAGTATTGAAACCAAACTTGACTCTTCAATTGCATATTCTAGTTCTAGTAACAATTTCTTAGAAACTGTTCACTCCATCGTGAACATTATTCGAAAAAGTGGTTCTCGCCCTCTGATCACAGTCGTTATACAAGAAAACAGTCTTCATCGTTCAAATGAACTGTTCAGGCAAGTGCACTTGGTGGAATATTTCCCTACTCTCACTTTACAAATTAAAGAGAAAATTACCTTGGATTTAAAAGAAACATTTCCAGATGATTTATTATTCAGTGGTATTATAGGAGTACCAAGGATGTTATTTTGGTTTGTCGAAAAATTTGATCAAATATTTTGGGAATTCCTGGCGCAATTTCGAGACACTTTCATCGGTAACCCAAGGATACCGTTTATAATAATAACTACTTTACAAGATCAAAATGAAATATACTTATTTAAAGAGGAATGTAAAAGATTGTGGAAAGAATATCACATTTTGAATCTAGTAGTGATTAATTTCATCAAGGATTATTTACCAAACCATAAAAATACAAATCAATCACCTTCCCCAATTAAAACAACAGAAGTGTGGTTTTACAATCAGTTTAAAAACAAGGGTTCATTTAGGGAACTATCAAAAACATTGTTGAGAAATAGAGAGAACAACATATTTTCAGACAAACTAAATGATATATATGGACATAAAATAAAAGTGACGAGGAGCAGAGAAGTATCAATTTTGAAGCTAGGTCAAGCAAGGTTTGAATATTTAGGTATGCAATTATTGATACGAGGAATGAATGCTACAATGGTTACAATTAAACCGAAACATCAAGATATGGCGGGTTATTCAGATGACGATACAAACATTGATACTAAAGAAAATATACCAGATTTGTTTGGAAATATCTATTTTAAACATAGAAAGAATCAATTTACATCCACTGCATCATTTTATCAAACTTGTGTCCAATATACAGTTCCAAAAGCCCAACGTGTTCCTCAATACCTGAACATTGTTCTACCTTTCACTAAAAATACCTGGGCACTTGTTTTAGGCACCCTACCACTTATTACATTGTTGTGGAAACTATTTAGACAAGATGCGTCTTTAGAAATTTTAACAATTTTGGAAACTATTAGAATATTTGTGACTGGATCCACAAATTTTACATCAATTTCCTCGAGACAAAAAATCTTTGTCATGTCTTGTTTGTGGGTGAGTTTAGTACTGGTGGGCGCTTATCAGGGAAGTTTGATCAGCTACTTGACAGTACCTCATTTCTACCCTGATATAAATACCCTGGATCACTTGATTGACACTAATCTTAATATAGCCGTACTTAAATCTGATGGCACAGGTGATGATTTAAAAGTTATGTGGGAAGATGTGGACTATAACGACAAAGTTGTGGCAACATTAATTGAAAGAGGATTTTTTGTTAATAGTGTTAAATCTGCTCTTGACATGGTTGCTTTTAATAGAACCATAGCTTATGTTGATGGATCATATTTTGCTCAGTTATATATACAAGATAACATGTACTATAGAGATGGATATCCTCTATTGCATCTATTGGCGGAGTGTCCATTATCAATTCGTCTTGCTATACAATTTCCTTACGTTTCCCCTTTGCAAGACAGAATAGAGAAGATCGCCAGAAGAATGGTTGAATCGGGATTTCTCCTCAAGTGGTTTAGCGATGATTTGTATGAACTGAGCATATCAGCTAGTAATAGAGTTAAGGATGATCAACTGAAAGCTTTGGGACTTGGCCATACTCAAACAGCTTTTTATATCCTTTTTATAGGTATAACTATAAGTTTTACTTCATTTGTGTTTGAGATTTTGGTTAGCAAAATTATAGTTAAGAGAACTCATAGTAAAATAAAACTTTTTCACTTTAACAAAGGTGATTTAAAAAAATAAAAAATAGCTGTGTGTTATATTTCAGAATATTTAGAGTTTCAAAATTATATAATGTAATCCATATTTCAAAAATACTAACATATGTTTACAACTACGGTTAGTAAATATTCGACAGATACAGAGTTCGCATTTAGTAAAAAAATAAAATGTCTTTGAAATAAAATATAATATCAAAGTTAACATAGATGAATTGATATTCACTGAGAAACATCGATGTGGGAAGTATAAAATTACAGACATTCATCTTTTGTTCTGTCTTGAATCCAGAATCAATGTCAGTAGTTTCTGTTTACAAACGCGAGTTTGGTTGCTATTCCGTTTCATGTGATGTCAAAGAATGGGTTTTCAACAGAATCTGTAAAATGAAACAAAATCCAGGGCTCAGTAAATCTCTCGTTCAAGTCCGGTTACAGAGCCTGTCTGTAATGAAGTGGCGGTGAACAGACTTCAGCTGATGCTTCGTGCGCCCCAGTTCGGAATTAGACATTCACATTCTTCGCGGTCATGGTGTATCTTTTGCCATCAGGGTGGAGATAACGCCGCCTATACATGGGTGGCTTCATCCGTTACCGCTTAGGGTAGCCATCTTGCATTGGTGCTCTTGGTAAGTAGCGAGTGATTTCCTTTGGATTTCAAGTTCAATTATAGACCTACTAACATTGAAAATAAACTTTAAGAAGTTGCGATTATTTAGAGGAAATGAAATTCCAGATTATCATCAGTGGAAGATTATGTGAGTGATCTAGTGAAAAAATGGGAATTAGGAGAATATGTGCAAGTGATCTGTGGTGATCTCATATCAATCCATACGCAACATTTTACTGCACATGGTTATAGATGTATTTGTTCATTAAGCCTATAGGAAATACCATAATTTCAAACTATCGTGATTGTTCCAATTACATTTTTGTAAAACCACTGAACCATGTCATATTTAAATAAGTTGAACTAATCTTTTGGGGTGGGCCTATAGCAGGATATACTGTTATTATAACAGTACAAACATTATACCCTTCCAATGCAATTTGGAGAAAATAACAGTAATGTCCTGGCTTTATTTCAACACACATGGGCTTGCAACATTATTCAATGGGCTATTTCCATTGCTACAGTTAAAATGTATGAAGTAACCAAATTGCCGCGTTAGCATAATTCCATTGTTGTACTGGAAATACATGAAAAACATTACCCGTCATGGAATAATTCCAGTCAACAATCAAGCTCTCCATTCCGCAGTCAGGACTGGAAAAACGTACGTATTTCAGTGTGTAAAATCAGTAAATTTCTTTCAGTGTAGTTTAATATAAATTAACATAACCTTTTATCAGAAAAAATTTCATTCTGAATGTTTAACTGTCATGTCCTAATATGAATTGCCCTAAATTTCCAAAATAGAAATTGTATTGAATACTACATTTATGTGATGATTGACTTGAATGTTAGCTACATTAACGAACACATTCTGGTTAATATTGTGGATTGCCCACTCCCGAGGGAACATTATAGTTTCCACGCATACGAGTCGGAGTCTTTTCGCTGCGATTTCACCCAAGTCGCTCGATTTCCCAAGAGCCCGAATTCCTGGCAGCCTTGTAGGAACCAATCAAGTACCCCGTCGCCTCCGTCGTCTTACCCTTTGACATGAGCCACGTGTGGAGACACACACACACACATTGAGCATTTTGCAACACCTACCATGATATTATTAGAACCTGTCATCACGGTGTAACTCAGGAAAATAAAATATTATATAATTCAGCTCCTGTTTGTTCAAAAATTCAATCTCGTGTATACATTTAAACTATATTAAAACATTCAGCTGTTCAAAAATAGAACATTTACAACGTTTCCATACTAGTTTTATTTGATTCCCCGGTCAAATCTGTGGTCAGGTGATCGGAGTTTTTGATCTCTAGTTAACTTTGTTGCAACCCAGATTTTTCTTAGTCTATGATCAAGCTGATTTAAAATCCGGTGATTGAAGAATCACTATAATGTTTGTGCAACCGGTCCTTATAATCCGAAGATAATCTCCTTTTTTGCCATTCATTGAATGGCCGTACGACTGGTAAATACATATTTGAAACAATTGATCACTATTTTGTTGAAAAAGGAATTCAATGGTCAAAATGCGTTGGGGTCACCACAGATGGAGGAAAATCCATGGAAGGTTGCTACTCAGGTCTTCGTTCACGCGTGACAGAGGTTGCCCCAAAAATGAAATGGACGCTCTGCTGTATTCACAGACAGAGCCTCGCGTCGAAACCTTTGCCTCCAGTTTTGAAAAACGTTCTTGATGAAGCGGTCAAGGTTGTCAACTTTATCAAGGAAAATCCTACTAACTCGAGGTTGTTTAAATTACTGTGTGAAGACATGGACATCATTCACAACACTTTGCTTTTGCACACCGAAGTTAGGTGGTTGTCCCGGGGTAAAGTCCTGTAGCGGCTGTTCGAACTTAGACACGCGGTAGCCCTTTTTTTGGAAGAGCATCCTTTTAAAAATCTTGGATCCAGGATTCATGATTTTGAATGGTTACAAAGCCTTGCATACCTGAGTGACATTTTCCACAAGATTAATAAACTCAATATTTCACTTCAAAAAAATTGTAACATTTTTCAAGTTGTCGACAAAATTGAATCCATGAAAAAAAAATTGGTTTTAGGGCAAAGTGCATTAAAAAGGGACATTCTGAAGTGTTCGAAACACTTCACGATTTCTTGTCGCAAGCCGAGCTAAATTTAACAGTCGGTGATAAGATAAATGACTACCTGAAAGGATTAAAATCCTAATTTGAAATATATTTTTCAAAAGCGAAAATGTGAGATCGGAGGTTATCTAATCCTTTCAAAGAAGAGTATTTTGAACCGGCTTCATTGTCGATTCCTGAAAAGGAGAAGTTGCTAGAGCTCGTATCAGATACCACTCTGAATAACCTTTTCAATGGTGTAATGGTGAACCTAGTCAACTTTTGGACTCGTCGTGGTGCCGAATACAGTGAACTTTCTAGAAAAGCCATAATGTTTTTGTTGCCATTTGCTACCACGGAGCTTGTTGAACGGGCGTTTTCTTCGTATACTTATATAAAAAATAAATATAGAAGCAAATTAGACGCAGCTTCGAATTTGAGATTGTATTTATCCGTTTTAGAGCCTAATTTTTCACAACTATGTAACTCAATAGAGTCCCAAATATCACATCAATTTTTCATTTTTCCAATCTATGTGTTAATTTGTTTGCTTACTTCAATAATAAAAAAACTGTATAATGAAAAAATAGACCATATATTTTAATTCAACATATACCTTTTATGGAGAAATTTTCGGAATCTTTAATGGGTGAAAAAAATTGATGGTGGGTTAGGGGGGTGGAGTGATGGTTGGAGGATTTGGGGTAGGGGGTAGTCAGTTTGAAAAAGGTTGAGAATCACTGCTCTATACGATTGCGGGTAAATTTTCTCTAAAATATACCCTTCATAATCCCTGAAACTATTTTCGTAATTAGTATATACGAGTGTAACCTGAACGGGTAGTAAGACACTGTGCTAAGAAAAAATTAAAACATAATATAATTTTATAAGTGCTGAATTTAACTATCAAAAGTAACTACAATATTTTTTTGTGCTTATTACCTGTTGGTAATTCATATTTATGTTAATCGATATCAATTTGATAGAAACATATCTTATATGATTTCATAACACTTTAGAAAACATTCCACTTCCTAAGTTCGATCTCATCGTGTCCTACCACCCTTCGGACTCCATGATTATGGTGCGTCCAATTGTTAGCACCGAAACATGTCGGTAAAATAGAACTTATGTAGACATCATCAGTACAGGAATATCAATAACAAAGGAGTAAGGGAAGTCAATCCCAACAACAAGACTGATAATTTTTACATTTATTTATATTCATTTCATGTTATTAATGTTTTTATGAACTTAGATTTAGATATTTTAAATTAAACGAGTTAAAATTAGTTTAATAGAATTAGAAACTTTAAAGTGTATTTTAATTAGTCAACACTTATATGTATTTCCTATTAACTATATTTATTTATACTTTTTTATACTTTTAATCTGACCTGCATTTCATTTAAATATGCCAACTATGTTTGTACACAGTATTTTTAGTCCACTTTCTATCCCATATCATTGTTTACTTTAGTATATTGCTCAATCTCTTGTATTAAACTGATTACACATTTACATCATTTTCGTCTATTCAACTTTTAGTATTCATTTCAATTCTTATTGTAGTCTATGTTATTATAACATTATATGATTTCGATTGACTTGTGTATTCTCGAATTGGAACGTGATTCGTTATTGTAATAACACAAGGTGTTTTATAGCTCATTATTTCATTTGAACAAATATCAAAAATAAATTATAATGGTTTTCTCGTTTCTAAACAATGAAGTGAAAAGAGAAGAAACTAAAGGGAGGGAATCGAATAGAAAATAAAGAAAGTAGCTCTATTTTCTCGTTTTCTTTCGTAGCAGATCGATTTCATCTAAAAAAACAAGTTGAGGTTAAAAAAAAGCGCTATTCGCAAGTGCTTGTGTGAGTTATTATTATTAGCACCACGTCTTACTACCCGTTCGGGTTATACGCACTTACGCTAATGAGTAATGGTAGGGTGATTGTGAGATGAAATGGAGGACCTACAGTTTAACGTGGAATCCGAACCACGGTGGAGGTCTGGCATTCCACACATTCACAAGATATCTTGTCAGAGGTGAAGGAGGGGTTTGGTAGTCAGATAAATCTGTGCCGGGACCAAGGATTGAACCCCGGCCGCCAGCACAGAAGTCTGACACCTTACCCCTAGACCACCAGGTCACCACTTGTTGGAGTGCTACTAGGGAAGTGTTGGGGGTTAAGGGGTAACAAAGTACAGTCCGTTAAAACTAAAAAAATTTAGTCTATGTACTTTTATACTTATTTTTACTCTACCCCCTTTTTTTTGTAATATTTATTTACAAAACAAGGATCATTAATTACCTAATATGAACGGGTGCTAAACTATATTACCTACTATGTGGACGAGGTATTAAGTCCATAATCAAGAGTAAAAAACACTTCAATTAAAGTTTAATTAGAATGGGATAACTACAGTAATAAGGTAAATGTCAAAAATCCATTCAGGGTACACCTGACAAGGATTCGAACACCTCCTCCATCAACGCCGTACCCAAGATAACAACATAAAACAATTCAGTAGGTAGAAAAAGAGGAGCTGTTTGATTTACTAACTTAACTCCATTTGAAATTTCATACAGTTAGCCCATACGGATAAGACGAGGAAACAGACCAATAAAAACTGTCTGTGTTTGGAAGGGCATCAAACAAATCCAATTAACTCCATTAAAAATTGTTCAGCAGCGCTATATTTCAGTTATCCAACAGAGACACATCGATACAGCTCACAGATCATCACGTGGATCATACTTATACTATCAGATTAAAATTACGGGAAGTTTTATTACTCTGTGAGCCTACCTGTCCATTTCTCCGTGCGTCACTCGGCTAAAACAGCGAACACTGCAAAATTGCGATGTTATCTAAACTGACATATCAACGTCATCCATTTGTTAGGTTGGAGCGACAGGACTGACAAACGATGCGGTTTCGTGTTATTACATTATTCTTTATGGTAATAATTATGTAGAGCACCCTTGGCCGAATTTGACAGAGGGTATGTATCGTATTCAACCCCCTCCCCCCATGTCTTAATCAGCCTGGACTACCTTATACCTGCATTGATTTGATTGCTCACGTCTTCTTCAGTTACAGTGATGGAACATTTAGTTTGGTATATTAAGGCGGGAGTGTAGTGGACGCGAGAAATGGTCAGTGTTTTTGCGGTATTTTTTATAGCAAAACAATTGTTGGGGTAAAATAAATCGAATATTGCTTCAGTAGAAACATATAGAACTTAGTTTTCTTCACATAATGAAATCAACAGTTGTTGAATATGCATTATGAATATAGCGGCATTAGATGAGAAACCTTTTAAATGAGGAGAAAAAGTTGTCAATAAATTTCAGGACACTCTTTACAGATAATCAACAAATGTTGATAACAACGTGTGAAGAAAATTTAAACCATGTTTTTATTAGAGAAATATTTGATTTATTATGAACAAAATATGTTTTACTATAAAATAAATTGCAAAATATCACTTTATTTTATTCCCCTTCATCCTGACCCCAAGATACACTCATAAATACCACAGTGTGGGTATAAAAGTGTTTTAATTATTAATAAAAATATATTTTAAATTATTGTTAGACAATATGTGGGAGACTATTTTTCAATATAAATTTAAGTTTGTAAAACGATCCTCCACTAACTACCTTTGTATATTACAAATCTGGTAAGTTTATATTCTTACAGATGGTTTAAGAAATTATTTATAAAAAAAAACATCAAAAACAACAAACAGAACTTTTTAAATCCAATACTTCCCTCTATGTTAACCAACGATGTATTTAGAATTCAATGGATAGCTTCATTTTAATTAATTGGGCCAACCAAAATACAACCGGCCCATTCCATACCTGCTGATGAGTTTTGAAATGTGGAACACTAAATTGTCGCTGATATTTTGGCTCAAGGTGACCCTGGCTTGGGTTCGAACCTCACCTCCTTAATGTAGGAGTTTAGTAAGCTCTCACCAAGATAGCTCTATCGGGACACTCTCTATTTGAGGATACAAAATTGTACATGGAGTTTAGAACTAATCCTTTTCATTTAGCTATTTAATATTAATGTTTTACATTTTTTTAAATATCACAAATTAGTGTATTTTTTAAGTATTTACTAAAGTGAAAAATATATATATATATAAACCAGGTCTATAACCAGGTTATTTTAAACTAAATTGCAACCACTTTAATAACAGGCTGCTTGGAGTAATGGTCAGTGCCCCTGGCTACGAGTCTAGGGGTCCCGGGCTCGATTCCCAGCTGGTGAATTGGGTATTATTCCCTTGAAAGAAATGATCCAAATGGTCACAAGGTTATGGTTAATTAGGCTCAAATTAGGTTGAGACTCACACCGGTTCCAAAACGTTATAGTAACTATCATCACATCTTATTTGTGGTACCACGTCTAGTCAACCCCCATGTTGTACCCTCGGCAACGCTATTTCCCACCATAGTGGTGAGTAGTCTACATACAGGGGACAGAAATTGTACGTCAGAGACCCTACCGGTCATTTATACCATACGATAACAAAAACTACTTGAGTCACTAAATCCCTGCAAGCTCAATACTCTAGTCATATTAAAAATATTCAAAAATATAACCGATGAGTCCCACCAACATATAATAATATATATATTCTTGTATTTAATATTTTCTTCTCCTTCAAGTGCCGCTTTCGATTTATTTTCCATATTCCACCCTTTCCATTTTCCGCTCTTCCTTTTCTCTTTCCTTTGTGCCGGTAGGGAAATATCAGTGACAAGGAAATAATTGAAGGTTTTATTTATTGGTCGAAGAGAAAGAAAATGATCGTACACTATTTCAAACACAACAAAATAACTAACGAGCTTTGTCGAGGGTAGTTCTTGAATCGCTATTAATATTAAATGTATTTCAAAAATGTACACGCTATGCGCCTTTAATTTACGACTCATCATCTTTAAGGAACTTAGCGGTTTGCTGCCCGTTTGGGTTATACGTTTCTGTACTAAATTACGCTAATGGACTTAGAGATTAGGAAGATTATATTTAGATTAAGTGTACCCGCATTTGCTTGCAAGAAGAGTTGAAAAGCATCAAGGAAAAAACCACCCTCATACACCCAACCGAGGTTTGAACCCCCGCCATCAGCAGTAAAGCCTACTGCGAGTCAAAACTGTATTGGAAACTCTTGAGAATGTGGTGGGCTAGATCAAGGGAAATGGAGGCATTTTTAATAATAAAAGGAAGTGTTTGTTTGTTTGTGATGCCAAGACAAATCTACGACACAAAGAGATCTGACATTTTTAACACAGGTGGATGGAAGGGAGGGGGGGGGGGATGCGAATGCAACAAAAGTCAGAATTTTTTTAATTAGATTATATTTAACAATTTTTAAGAAACATGTCTTTTTTACTTTCTGCATATCATGTGATAGTGAAAAAATATCCATCTCGAGATTGTGACAAATCTTTACGTTTTTTGGTAACAAGAACCCAAAAAGGAGGATTTTACAATTATTTCTGTCCCCATTTCCATATGTCTGTCCCTGGATCCTAAACGGTTAGATAGATTTTGTTCAAACATGACATTTAGATTTTGCAGGGCTGTACTTCAGGATTTTCTTTGATTTTTACCCAAGCCCCCAAATTAAGGGTAGTTTACTGATATGATTTTTTTGGAATTCCAAAAAATGTGTGAGTGTTTCTAACGATTTTGTTTAAAATGTAAACAAAATATTTGTTTGACATGACAAATAGTACTGTGTAGGCTAGTTGGTTTGAGAAATTTTTGAAATATTGAAATATTAAAAAAATTACGAATGATGTTGTCCAAAGTATAAACATGGAGAAGGTGTGCTATGACAAATAACAATATATAATTGTTTTTACGTTAAAAACTCATTTATGGCTAGTTTACCGAGAATGATTTTGGGAAATTCGAATTATTTTGCAAATTATTATTATTATTATTACTAGCACCGCGTCTTACTACCCGTTCGGGTTATACGCACTTACGCTAATGTGTAATGGTAGGGTGATTGTGAGATGAAATGAAGGACCTACAGTTTAACGTGGAATCCGAACCACGGTGGAGGCCTGGCATTCCCCACATTCACAAGATGTCTTGTCAGAGGTGAAGGAAGGGTTTGGTAATCAGATAAATCTTTGCCGGGACCGAGGATTGAACCCCGGCCGCCAGCATAGAAGTGTGACACCTTACCCCTAGACCACCAGGTCACCATTTTGCAAATGGTTATAACGATTTTGCTTAAAATGGTTATTATGAAAATGTTTGACATGAGCATGACAAATGAAGCCTTACCCTTGTTTTTAGGGGTAATTATGTTATGGGTACTGATGACTGGTTTTTTTTTTTAATGTAAATATCTAAAAATAAATTATTTTAACGATTTGGTTCCAAATGGGTATATGTTAAGTTTATTGTATTATAAATTGTTATATAAATTTAATTTTCTGAAAGCGTATAACCCGAACGGGGAGTAAGACGCGGTGCTAATAATAAGAACTATCTAACTCCAAAGTATATATATTTCCTATAAAATTCTGATAGGCTTACTATAGATTTATATACAATTTAAATGTTAATTCAAACCTTTTTTGTATTTGTTAGGATGTTTGGAGAGTTCTAGAAAAAGATTAGTCTTTAAAAAATACTGAAAAAGCTTTTTAAAATATTGCATCTTTTTAAATGATTGAATTTGTAACGTTGATTGACATCAACATTACAAGCTTGAAGGATATACTGGCGAATGAACACTATTTCAACAACACCGAAGAATAAACAATATTGTACTCACCAAGAAGTGCCCCGTTTCTCGGCTAGTGTGTCTCGACTCTCGTTAAACAACATCCCTGTTCGCGAGCACTTTTTCTGCACCGAGTGTGAAATAAAGACTAAACGAGTGAAAGGTGTGGCACATTGAGCGTGAGGTCGCCCGTTGCATCATGGGAATAACCTCGTGATAGACACGTGATGTTCTACGCGCCCCTCCAATGATCTAGCTGTTTCCTTTGGTGACTTACGACCCCTTCCCTCTGTTAGGTGTGATTGTTCTTTGAAGTTCTTTTGTTTCCCCTATGTTCCCCTCCCCTGAGAGAATAACGGTTTATATACGGGTTCAGTTTGTGTTGTAAACTCACTTCTTGAATCAACCGTGTCGCTACACACTTACTCTAGGATGGGATTTTTTCCCAAGGTATATACAAAATTAATTGTGGGCTGACTTTCTGTTATTTTGGGTTAAATCACTATTTTTTGTAAACATGATGAATTACGTAGCCCAACGTGTCGTAATATATTTTATTACAGGTTAAATGTATTATTGGGAGTTTTTGCCCTTCCGGCGTGGTAAATAATGGTTAAAGCCATGAGGGACATTATCTCTTTGTATTTTTTTGATCTTACATCTTTTAAGGGGTAATGCCTGGATAATATGGGAAATGTTTATAGCCTTAAGGCTAAATATTGTTTGTACTTATTTTTTATGGCTAAGTCCATGATTTACTATCTCCTTTTAAAATATAGATTTTGGTTGCCATAAATAGTTGTGTTTTCAAATTGAATTTTCTAAGTCATATGATTCAATCCTATTTTGAAACGCGGATTGTTGGCCTGTGGCGGCTAGTTATTGTTGTCATTATACTGAGGGTTGCCGCGGAGACCCATAGAGAAGTTATATATTAATCTTGGAAATAATTGTTAGGACAAATGTTGTTATGGCAACGGTACAACAGTATTATCATGGGCATAACCCTGTTCTTAATATATCTATATAAATATATATATATATATATAATATATATATATATATATTTATTTATTGTTACCTATATTCATATATATATTGTTATATTTTTCAAATAAATATTTATTTACTTCACATGCGATCTTTAATTTACTATTGCAGGTAAAAAAGTCATTGTCTTTACTCTAAGGATTCTCGCCTCTTTTCCCCCTTTGACTGATAGTACAAAATAACGGGTGATGGTTGGGAAGGCTTCTTGACAGCAAATTGTTGTATAGGTCAGACTGAAGACCTATTCGCATTTATGTGGTCCTACTGCTCTTCTGCAATTAATCATTTGCTTTTTTTTTTTAGGCCCCCTTTATTTTATGTATATGTGCGCCTGTCCTTGTCCATTAGAGGAGAAGGAGGGCGGTACAAATGTAACTTGGTAAATTTAATTAATATATGACTTTTTAATGTTATTTTTTATATACTGTATAGACGTATAACCCAGGCACGAGGAACGTACCAGTAGCGTAGATAGAATAAATGCTGAGTGGATGTTTCATGTAAAAATCTTATTTCCCCATGGAGTTTTGAAAAAAAAAAATATAGCAGTTTGAATAAAGAAAATATAGACTGGTCCTATAGATAATTTTAAATATTCAATCGTGTTAGTTTTTATTTTTATCCTCAAACTTTGTAGTATGGGGAAATCTTGTAAACCTACTGTAGAATCCATACCACCCAGTGATTGTTCACACGGGCAATCTTGTAAACATACTGTAGAAACCATACCACCCAGTGATTGTTCACACGGGAAATTTTACTCTTTGACGTCACGAAGTGTAGGACTTTTAGAAATAAAAAGATGGCACCATATATAGTTTTGAGTGTAAACACAATTATTGTAGGCTTGTAATTATTATTTTATGTTTTCAAACACGTAAACAACAAACTAATAGTGTCATTACATTATTTCTAGTGTAGGCTATGGTCGGTAAAGGGTTGGGGGAGGGTGTTTAGTCACCAGCGATGTTACTACCTTCCTAACGAGTAATAATATACTGTACATACAGTGGAGAAAAGAAATAGTATACTTTATACCTTGGATGAATTATATTTATATTGCCAGAAATTATAATATTTTGGGGATTTAAGACAATGCTAAACGAGCTTTTATTTGTTAATATTTAGCACCACATGCAACCCGTTTGTGTTATGTGCCTATATACTAATTAAATTAACGGTTTAATGGATAAGGAAGGTTATAATTTTAGTAAATGTACTCGCATTTACATGTTAAGAGTAGAAAACAATTTTGGAAAAACAACAACTTACTATATAAAATACATTTACTCTCAAAATTTATAAATTATAAAAATAATTTTATCATCTTTACTATATATATATATATATATATATATATATATATATATATATATAAATATAAATATATATATAAATATAATATATATATATATATATATAAATCTAAGACATGGTTTATGTGTTTTAGACATTGAAATTAAATCAATTTCTTATCCCCTTATGAAAAACTTTAATACAACCAGGTTAAAGAAACCTGGAGATGAATCGTTTGCACATACTCCACATGGTAGGTACATTTTTTCAAAAATTATACAAAATGTTGTAGCAAATAAGTTAACACTTCAAAATGTCTCTACTATTTAAAGTGTGCTAGAATTATTATAAACGTATGAAAAAAGGATGTGTGTGTAGAAACCAAGTATTGATTGAGTATTGTACTTTATTAAATTCTGAATAACTTCCAACCCATTACACATAAAGTGTACCACGTATTATAATAGCAGCAATTGTATTGAGTGGACATTAAACGATCAAACGATCACGAGTATACCTGTCCTTTCAAGCTAATGCAGGTGCATTAAGAGGCAGCATTAAAAATAAGTGTGATAAGAATGGAAATAGTTGTGAAAAACCAACTCAATGATTTATGTCTAAACAATATTAAAGGTAACCTGGCGGTCTGTGCTGAGGTCCGGGGTTCAATCCTCGGTCCCGGCACAGATCTATCTGAATGACAAACCCTTCCTTCACCTCTGACAAGACGTGTATTAATCACAACATGTGAATTTGGGGAATGCCAGGCCTCCACCGTGGTTCGGATCCCACGTTAAACTGTAGGTCCTCCATTTCATCTCACAATCACCCTACCATTACACATTAGCGCAAGTGCGTATAACCCGAACGGGTAGTAAGACGCGGTGCTAATAATAATAATAATAATAATAATATAATAATAATAATAATAATAATAATAATAATAATTTTATTTGTTTTTTAAATTCTTTTACCAATTCCAATTAATATTTTATTACCCGCCTCGATGGCCGCATGGTCTAACGCATCACACTCGTGTTAGACTAGACCACCAATACGGGTAGATCAAGGTTCGAATCTCAGTCAGGTACACTGAGGGTTGTTTTCCCTAACTAAATATTTTTACATTCTTTCTCCCTCTACGCAAATATGGGAGTACTTACTCTAAATTTAACCTTCCTAATCCCTAACATACGAGTGTAATTAAAATATAGGTGCACAACACGAACAGGTGCTAAAAATCTCTCAACCAAAAGGAATCCGACTTAACCCAATTTTATTTTGCCCAGAACATGTGGTAGAATGATTGCTCCTTCAATGACCTGAAGAAAAAGAGGTCACCGCCATTAATATGACCCTCTTTTCTCTAGGCCGATCATTTCACGGTCAACTTGATACGATCCTTCGTCGAAAAAAAAAAGTTTTAACGATCGCAACGTTACAAAATGTTACCGCCAAGTTCCAATTTAACCGGCGGTTAGTTGGTTTGTTCGTAGAGAAACAAAGTAACAATTCCATGTTATTTGTCTGGTTGATTATATTTTATCCTTAAGCCGGGGATGTGGGGGACGCCAGAAAAGGACAGTGTTTTTTGCAGTTTTTATGGCAAAAAAATTTGTTGGGTCAAATAAAATATTGCTCCAGTGCAAACATAGTTTAATTTTCTTCACATGTTGATATCAACAACTGTTGAATATATGTCATGAGCATGGTGACATTATCTAACAAACTTTTTAAACGAAGGGAAAAAGTTGTCATTAAATTCCACGACACCATTGACAAATATTTAAGAACTTTTGAGCTCACCATGTGAAGAAAATTAACTTCATGTTTGTACTGGAGTAATATTTTAATTATTTTGGATAAAAATTTTTATTACAATAAAAACTGCAAAAACACTGTATATTTCTCTCATCCCTTAAGCTCTGAATCCGATATATATGAATATATATTGTAACGCCCCACATTATTTGGGTGCCCGGTAGCCAACCCTAACTACTATACTACCGGAACACCCTAGGGGGTTACATGGGCAGGATGGACCCCGAGCGATAGGGGTCGGATGGATAAATCGTGGGGAATGAGGCTAGCAAGTTAGTCCCAGAAGATCAGTTTATTACTCTAGATAGATACTACATAGAAAAGAGGCAATCCCCTGTGACGAGGGAGCACGCGCGATGACGGAACTCGTGAAAACTACCTAGAGACCCGGGATCGACCCTCCGTCCGGGTTGAATCCTCGACTACATGTTCGCTTGTCTAACGCAACCTCCCACACATGCGTCCAGCATGGCTTTCAACAATCAACAACGTGTGTTGTTCTCACACACAAACGTCTGATCTCTATTCACACGAGTCAACAGGATGAAGCTATATGAGCTATGTGCTGTTCTAAACAAGATGGCAACCCAATACTCTTGACTTCCAAGGAAATGTATAAGCGTGGATTAACCTCCTGCCAGAATAAACCTTCAAATAATTATGCTCTTACAATATATATATATGATACCCGGTAATAATTATAGATTTAATATGTGATCAAAATTATTACAGAGTGGTCACTCAAGTTCTAAAATAAAATTCCATCAAAAGTTTCTGATAAAATAAAAAAAAAATCCAATTTTTTAAAAGGTTTTTCTTCCTGTTGTAAGATTCTGAACAAAAACTATTTTGAGTGAAAATATTTTGTGAACGGTGTGTTGAACATGTCTCCAAAATTGTTATAATTTAATAAGTAATATTATTGATAATATTAATAATATTTAGCACCGCGACTTACTACCAGTTTGGGTTATACGTTTTAAGTACTAATTACGTTAACGGATTTAGGAATTCGGAAGGTTGAATTAGAGGAAGTGAACCCGCATTTGCGAGAAGGGAGAGTGGAAAACCATTTAGGAAAAACCACCCCCAGTTCACGCGACCGAGATTCGAACCTCGATCTCCCCGTTCTCAGCAGTCGAGCTCAACACGACAAGCGCGTTAGCCATCTACGCCACCGAGCCGGGTAGTAATATTATTAAATATTTCCACCCTACACTTACATTGCCTAGGTCAGTAGACTAAAGGTGATCTACAAAAAATATACCAACTACAACCACAATCATGGCTTAAAACAATTTAAATTACTTAAAGATGGGTCTTTATTAAACAAATAAAGCCCAGATATGTTTTACAGGGTGAGTCAGAAACAATGATACGAACTATGCTAATAAAAGTGATGGACTACTTGCTGAGGTTTGTCTGACTATACTGAGGAAATTGATGGACAATGTCCTGAGGTTTGTCTGACTATACTGAGGAAAGTGATGGACAACGTGCTGAGGTTTGTCTGACTATACTGAGGAAAGTGATGGACAACGTGCTGAGGTTTGTCTGACTATACTGAGGAAAGTGATGGACAATGTGCTGAGGTTTGTCTGACGTCCGGTGGAACTCCCCTGAGTGACATCTTAAAAAATTGAAAAAGTGGAAGCGTAGTATGTAGTTTGCTTTTATTTAGCTAGTTAATATTTACTTTTCAGTTAAATTATTAATTATCAAGCTACCAGCCATCTAATTGTTTCTCCCCACATAGTTTTCAAGACACAGCCCTTAAATTGCACATCATCATCATCATCATCATCATCATCACAAATTTTTAACGTTTGTTATCAGAAAGTAATTATTCCACTTGTGAGTATCTCGGCCATGAGTAGAGAATAAACAAGTTAAACAGTATAATGTACACAAATGTGCTACATCGAGTGTCAAAATAACCTTTTTGGGAAGGCAGAAGGTTAGGAAAAGGTTTTTAAAAAATATTGTCAAAAGGGTGTTCGATTGAGTGAACTAAGAAACTTTTTGAGAGGTCCTCGTTCTAGAAACATTTTGAAAATTAATCTCCTCTCAAATAAAATTAAAATTTGACATTTTCCAAAAAAAATTGAAATTTTTATGTACCTAAAATCTATTTGGAGTGGTCCTTGAATTAAATTTTCCCGGCGGGCACCAAAATTTAACCACTTTCCCATGGTTTTTCCTCCGATGCACAAAATTCAAACGTAACTCCCAGTTTTCTTGGTTTTACCGATTAGTGGTCAAATGTAGTTATATTATAATTTGAAAATAAAATAAAAGTTGATTAATGTGCAATGTAGTTTTTCTATCAAAAATATATTTATATTCTAAATTTCAGTAATTATACTTACTTGACAAACTTTGACTTATTTTGGTTGGTTATTAAATACGTGTGGTAGATTTAATATATCCTATTTTAAAAAGTTATTTGTAATATATTGATTGCTTTTTATATTTATGATATTGTTGTTGTTTAGTTGTATAAATTGTTTCCTCACTTAAAACAATTGCATGTTTTGTTTAGACATATGTATTCACCTGTTGTTTTATAAATAAGCTTGGTCAATCATACAAATTGACCTATATTGTGACAATACCATTATCTTTCTCAATCTTTATTTTGTATTTCAAGTTAAAGGTCAACTCTTCCTATAAAACAATTTTATACTTCATAGCTCATTCAGTGTGATTTTATTGAGGCCATTTGAGGGTATTTTATATTTATTTGTACGAAATTCTTGAATCAAACAATATTTTTAAACACATTTTTGGGACATTATGGTCAGTAAATAATTTATTTAAACAATATTTCAAAGAGATTAATTGGTAATCATATCAATACATTGTATTAGTTAAATATTTAAATTAATTAAATTAATATCTATAAACAAAATTTTCATAAGTGATAAAAGCTAAACAAATTATGAAGGTGTTGACGACCATTTTTATCATATGCCTGGTAAGGAGTATTGAAACCAAACTTAACTATTCAATTGGATATTCTAGTTCTAGTAACAATTTCTTAGAAACTGTTCACTCCATCGTGAACGTTGTTCCAAAAAGTGGATCTCGCCATCTGGTAACAGTCGTTCTACAAGAAAACAGTCTTCATCATTCAAATGAACTGTTCAGGCAAGTGCACTTGGTGGAATATTTCCCTACTCTCACTTTACAAATGAAAGAACACATTACCTTGGATTTAAAAGAAAAATTTCCAGATGATTTATTATTCAGTGGCATGATAGGAGTACCAAGGATGTTATTTTGGTTTGTCGAAAAATTTGATCAAATATTTTGGGAATTCCTGGCACAATTTCGAGACACTTTCATCGGTAACCCGAGGATACCGTTTATAATAATAATTACTTTACAAGATCAAAATGAAATATACATATTTAAAGAGGAATGTAAAAGATTGTGGAAAGAATATCACATTTTGAATCTAGTAGTGATTAATTTCATCAAGGATTATTTACCAAACCATAAAAATACAAATCAATCACCTTCCCCAATTAAAACAACAGAAGTGTGGTTTTACAATCAGTTTAAAAACAAAGGTTCATTTAGGGAACTATCAAAAACATTGTTGAGAAATAGAGAGAACAACATATTTTCAGACAAACTAAATGATATATATGGACATAAAATAAAAGTGACGAGGAGCAGAGCAGTATCAATTTTGATGCTAGGCCAAGCAAGGTTTGAATATTTAGGTATTCAATTATTGATACGAAGAATGAATGCTACAATTGTTACCATTAAACCGAAATATCAAGATATGGCGGGTTATTCAGATGACGATACAAACATTGATACTAAAGAAAATATACCAGATTTGTTTGGAAATATCTATTTTAAACACACAAAGAATCAATTTACATCCACTGTATCATTATATCAAAATTGTATTCAAATTACAGTTCCAAAAGCCCAACGTGTTCCTCAATACCTGAACATTGTTCTACCTTTCACTAAAAATACCTGGGCACTTGTTTTAGGCAACCTACCATTTATTACATTGTTGTGGAAACTATTTAGACAAGATGCGTCTTTAGAAATTTTAACAATTTTGGAAACTATTAGAATATTTGTGACTGGATCCACAAATTTTACATCAATTTCCTCGAGACAAAAAATCTTTGTCATGTCTTGTTTGTGGGTGAGTTTAGTACTGGTGGGCGCTTATCAGGGAAGTTTGATAAGCTACTTGACAGTAACTCATTTCTACCCTGATATAAATACCCTGGATCACTTGATTGACACTAATCTTAATATAGCCGTACTTAAATCTGATGGAGCAGGTGATGATTTAAAAGTTATGTTAAATGATGCGGACTATAACGACAAAGTTGTAGCAAAATAGATTGGAAGAGGATTTGTTGTTAATAGTGTTAAATCTGCCCTTGACATGGTTGCTTTTAATAGAACCATAGCTTATGTTGATGGATCATATTTTGCTCAGTTATATATACAAGATAACAGGTACTATAGAGATGGATATCCTCTATTGCATCTAATGGCGGAGTGTCCATTATCATTGCGTCTTGCTATACAATTTCCTTACGTTTCCCCTTTGCAAGACAGAATAGAGAAGATCGCCAGAAGAGCTGTTGAATCGGGATTTGTACTCAAGTGGTTAAACGATGATTTGTATGAACTGAGAATATCAGCTAGTAATAGAGTTAAGGATGATCAACTGAAAGCATTGGGACTTGGCCATTGTCAAACTGCTTTTTATATCCTTCTTGTAGGTATAACTATAAGTTTTACTTCATTTGTATTTGAGATTTTGTTTAGAAAATTTATGGTTAAGAGAACTCATAGCTTTTCCTCTTTCATCAAAATTGATTTTAAATAAATATTATTAATTACAACGTAAAATCAATGTATTGAAAAAATAACTGTGTGCTATATTTCAGAATATCAAAATTTTCCAACATAGATAATGTTATCCATATTTTAAAACACAAACATATGTTCATAATTACCATTAGTAACTATTCAACAGGTCTATACACGGAGCTCACATTTAGTAAAAAATAAGATATGGTTTAAACAAAATATCAAATTTAACTAGAAAATATATATAATTTATTATACATAAATTAACATAGCCTTTAATATAGAGAATATTCAATTTTAAATATTTAACTGGCATCTACTAATTATGAATTGTATTTTTTACTCAATATATGTGATAAATGACTTATATGTTACCGCCATTAATGAACAAATTCTAGTTGATTGTGGCTTGTGATGCCTTAATTACCCCCCGCCCTCCAACTACCTGAGGCAACATTATAGTTTCCACGCATATGGGTCTGAGTCTTTTCACTGCGTTTTCACCCAAGTCGCTCGATTTACCAAGAGGTGGAACTCCTGGCAGCCTTGTAGGAACCAATCAAGTACCCCGTCACTTCCGTCGTCTTACCCTTTGACTGGAGCCACGTGTGGACCCAAACACAGGGAGCATTTTACAACACCTACCCTGATAATATTAGAACCTGTCATCACGGTGTAACTCAGGAAAATAAAATATATAATTCAGCACCTGTTTGAAGTGGAAACTCACCATCCGGGCCAGGGTTCGGCAGCAACTTATCTGGGGAACTAACACCTCTTACGAGGCTCCTCTAACTTATCACAGCTGTGTCCTTTGAGACTAGCCACGCACATTACGTGCGCAGCAGAGAATGAAGGGACCTACGACCCAGTGTTGGCCATCAACTCTGTCATCACTAGACTCCTGGGGAAGGGACCAGACTTGGCCAGCTTCCCTCGTCAATAGGATTCGGCTCCTCCTTCCATCAGTACCGAACTCTCAAGTAGGGCCTTTAACCCCTCGAAGGATGTCAGGCATCTAGCCTCGGAAATCACTCATAAGATCTTTAAACCTGAGTTTTATATATGGAAGCTCGTAGAGGTGTACTGACCAGCTTTCCCAGAAGGTACTAGCTACCATCCGCTTAATGTTTGGCTAGTGTAGGGGGTCTCACTCCGATAAACCGGCCTCGATAGAGATGCAGTCGCCCATCGAGTTAAACCCTCCTGCTGTAGTAGGTGGTTCGCCACTATAAGGACCTATTTCAGGTTTACCAGACAAAGAATATCCAGGTAGAGAGAGGAAGCCTCTTATCCCGTCCGGGTCAGGGCAGTTGACAATAGGGCAAGCAGATCTCATACCCCAAGAGCTTTCAACCCTCAGCCCGGTGGTTTCTCCGAAATTAAGCCATACTCTTGAAATGCTTTCCCACTTCTGTGGTCGAATGGTCTAAGCCAGAAATCGACGAATAATTAAGCGTAAGATAGCGGTAGCTAGTGAAGAGATTATTTTTCCTAACAGTAATTTACATCTCAATTTTTGAGATCAGGTGACAACACTTCACGTACATTCTCATCAGCTGATAATCTTGAAGTTTGTCATCGGCGTCTTGATATTTAAGTTATATGATTGATGTCTCTCATCAACGTCTAGTGTTTCGGTTCTAAGATTGAAATCTCTCATCTGTAACGATGTTACACAAATAAGAAACAAAGTCACGCCTAAGAAGAAACAAACTGTCTAATGGTCCGTAACATGGGGCTGTACTCACCGCCGCCTTGCTGCATGGGGCACTTCAGAGCTCACACATAACGACACTCTCCACCAAGGGAAGTACAACGCGAACTGAAGCCAGGCCGAACTCAACACCCCACTCGGTTTGGTTGCCACGCCCGCAATAGACAAAGACTGAGTTTGACCAGGGTAGTTTCCAGCTGTGGAAATTTCCTAGCACTCTCGATAGTTCTCAGTGTCACCGTTTCCTCCACCATAGCGCTGCTCACCTCATTTCTTTCGTTTGTTTTTCTCCTTCCAGCTTCCCCCTCTCTGTGAATTTGCTCGAGTTTGTGTTCTATAAAACGGCTTGAAACTTTAGGCTATTTACTCATTGTACAACCGGCATTTATAAGATGAGGGCGGCGACTTAAATCTTATCTAGGGTATGAACTTCAAAATTCAGTTTCGATATCATTATGGGGTGTTTGGCTTTACAAAATTATCGTTTGGAATTAACTTTAATATGAATATAGTCTTTCTTTGGGGCTTTGGAAATATCTCTTGGAATTGTGTCGAGTATATCTAATTGTAAATATGTAGGGTTTTTTTTTTACCGGCGCGCTCTATATTATATTTCTATTAATTAATCTACGTTGGTTAGTTTGCTGAGTTTGGGGCCTCTGGTGCACCGACTAAACTAAAAATATGGTTTTCTTATTTGTTATACTAAAATTAATATTTAATGGCGTTTATAGATTCGTATGGCCAACGAATAGGTTTCTTATTGGTTAAACTAAAGTTAACATTTAATGGCGTTTATTGACCGAGATGATTATATCAAATTGCTCTTGGCTGTTAGGTTCAAATATTTTCTATTAGCGTTATTGACAGAGACAATTATATTTAATTGTGCCGAGATGTTATGTTTTGGTATAAACTTTGTTATGGGTGATAACTTTTTAGGGAAGGCTTTAGAATGGCCAAGTTTAACGAGTGTATAGAAAAATCCTTTTTCTTGAGAGCGTGTGATGCTCCTGCCTATTTTTCTAATGATATTATAATAATGTATAGTCTGGGCTGATTCTCAGCAGCCTATGGGTTTTAGATTTAAATATAAATAATAACTTATTGCGAGGTTATTAATTCTGCAAAGCCACTTGTCTTGTTGTTTTTGAACACCAAACGTTAAATTGGTCAAATCAATATTATTGTTCTTGTAACGATGATGTACTGTCCATACTTCAGAATTAAATTATGTAAACAAATAAATAAACAATCTGTTTTCTCTTGTGACTCCTTGGATATTATTTATGGTACTCTTCCTAGGAACCTTAAGGATGTCACACATCGACGTCTTCTGTTTCGGTTCTGTTATCTTGTTACAACATGACACAGAAAAAGTTGTATCACTCACCTAGCCAGCCCAAGTTGACTGAAATATTTTTCCACTGTCCCTCTATACCAGCGGTTCACAAACGGGGGTACGCGAGAGGCTGTTAGGTGATAAGCGAAAAGAAAACGGTAATGGCGGCTATCAGCTAAAAATAAATATTTAAAAAAATTAAAAATAATTTTAAAATGTAGGTAGATGTTTTTACTAATATTGTCAGTTGTAATATTGGCCTCCATATCAATAAAATCTTATATGAAAGAGGGGTTGAGTCCGCTGGAAGGATCGGCATTCCCTCCTCCTTCCCGCGCCCAATCCCTCGCCATCATCCCTCCACTCAGGATTGGCGCTTTCCTTCCTCGCGGCTCACCCTTCCTCGGTCTTTTAGATTTGATAGTTGACGTGTGCCAGGCTGTGCATAAAAACACCAAATAAGAGTACCGTGCACATCATCTGAGACTGAATGGACCAACAATACTACACCACAACAGGTACAAGAACCAGTTCCAGAGCAGGTGAGTAAACAAACTGCAGTCTCTTCTTATTCTTCTTCAGAGGGTGTAATAACCAAGAAAAGAAGGTACTTTGACAACTACATTAACTACAGGTTTTCATGTATAGGAGAAGAGGACTACCATAAGTCCCTCTTGTGTTGTATGTGGGAAAGTATTAAGTAACGGTTCAATGAAGCCTTCTTTGCTCACACGCCATTTACATACCAAACATCCCGAGTACAACGATAAAGCTGCCAGGTGTTTTTCGACGGTTGACTCCAAAGTATCCACACTTCCTATAAAATTCTGATAGGCCTACTATAGAATTATATACAATTTAAATGTTAATTCAAACCTTCATTGTACTTGTTAGGATGTTTGAAGAGTTCTAGTAAAATATTAGTCTTTAAAAAATACTGAAAAAGCTTTTTAAAATATTGCATCGTGTTAAATGATTGATTGTAACTTGGTATAGTTAATTAATATTTGACTATGTTCTTTTTTATATTACTGTATAGACGTATAACCCAGGCACGATGCACGTACCAGTAGCGTAGATAGAATAAATGCTGAGAGTGTGTTTCATGTAAAAATCTTATTTATTTCCCAATGGAGTTTTGATAAAAAAAAATATATAGCAGTTTCAATAAAGAAAATATAGACTGGTTCTATAGATAGTTTTAAATATTCAATTGTGTTGGTTTTATATTTTTTTCCTCAAAATCTGTAAAACGGGGAAAACTTGTAAACCTACTGTAGAATCCATACCACTCAGTGATAGTTCACGCGGACAATCTTGTAAACCTACTGTAGAATCCATACCACCCAGTGATTGTTCACGCGGACAATCTTGTAAACCTACTGTAGAATCCATACCACCCAGTGATTGATCACGCGGACAATCTTGTAAACCTACTGTAGAATCCATACCACCCAGTGATTGTTCACGCGGGAAATTTTACTCTTTGACGTCAGAAAGTGTAGGACTTTTAGAAATAAAAAAAATGGCACCCTATATAGTTACGAGTTTAAACACAATTATTGTAGGCTTGTAGATATTATTTTATGTTTTCAAACACGTAAACAACAAACTAATAATGTCATTACATTATTTCTAATGTAGCCTATGGTCGGTAAAGGGTTGGGGGAGGGTGTTTAGTCACCAGCGATGTTACTACCTTTCTAACGAGTAGTAATATACTATACATACAGTGGAGAAAAGAAATAGTATACTTTACACCTTGAATGAATTGTATTTATATTAGCACAAATTATAATACTCTGGGGATTTAAAACAATGCTAAACAAACTTTATTTGTTAATATTTAGCACCACGTGCAACCCGTTTGTGTTATGTGCCTATGTACTAATTAAATTAATGGTTTAATGGATAAAGAAGGTTATAATTTTAGGAAATGTACCCGCATTTATATGTAGTGAGTAGAAAACTATTTTGGAAAAATAACAACTTACAATATAAAATAAATTTACTCTAAAAATTTATAAATTATAAAAAAAATTTAAACAACTTTACTATATATATATATATATATATATATAGTAAAGTTGTTTAAATTTTTTTTATAATTTATAAATTTTGAGAGTAAATTTAATAATATTTATATATATATATATATATATTTAGTAATATTTATATATATATTTAGTAATATTTATATATATATTTAGTAATATTTATATATATATATATAAATATTAGACGTGGTTTATGTGTTTTAGACATTGAAATTAAATCAATTTCCTATCCCCTTATGAAAAACTTAAATACAACCATGTTAAAGAAACCTGTAGATGAATCGTTTGCACATACTCCTCATGGTAGGTACATTTTTTCAAAAATTATACAAAATTTTGTAGCAAATAAGTTGACACTTCAAAATGTCTCTACTATTTAAAGTGTGCTAGAATTATTATAAACGTATGAAAAAAGGATGTGTGTGTAGAAACCAAGTATTGATTGAGTATTGTACTTTATTAAATTCTGAATAACTTCCAACCCATTACACATAAAGTGTACCGCGTATTATAATAGCAGCAATTGTATTGAGTGGACATTAAACGATCAAACGATCACGAGTATACCTGTCCTTTCAAGCTAATGCAGGTGCATTAAGAGGCAGCATTAAAAATAAGTGTGATAAGAATGGAAATAATTGTGAAAAACCAACTCAATGATTTATGTCTAAACAATAATAGAGGTAACCTGGTGGTCTGTGCTGAGGTCCGGGGTTCAATCCTCGGTCCCGGCACAGATCTATCTGAATGACAAACCCTTCCTTCACCTCTGACAAGACGTGTATTAATCACAACTTGTGAATGTGGGGAATGCCAGGCCTCCACCGTGGTTCGGATCCCACGTTAAACTGTAGGTCCTTCATTTCATCTCACAATCACCCTACCATTACACATTAGCGTAAGTGCGTATAACCCGAACGGGTAGTAAGACGCGGTGCTAATAATAATAATAATAATAATTTTATTTGTTTTTTAAATTCTTTTACCAATTCCAATTAATATTTTATTACCCGCCTCGATGGCCGCATGGTCTAACGCATAACACTCGTGTTAGACTAGACCACCAATACGGGTAGATCAAGGTTCGAATCTCAGTCAGGTACATTGAGGGTTGTTTTCCCTAACTAAATATTTTTACATTCTTTCTCCCTCTACGCAAATATGGGAGTACTTACTCTAAATTTAACCTTCCTATTCCCTAACATACGAGTGTAATTAAAAAATAGGTGCACAACACGAACAGGTGCTAAAAATCTCTCAACCAAAAGGAATCCGACTTAACCCAATTTTATTTTGCCCAGAACATGTGGTAGAATGATTGCTCCTTCAATGACCTGAAGAAAAAGAGGTCACCGCCATTAATATGACCCTCTTTTCTCTAGGCCGATTATTTCACGGTCAACTTGATACGATCCTTCGTCGAAAAGAGAAGTTTTAACGATCGCAACGTTACAAAATGTTACCGCCAAGTTCCAATTTAACCGGCGGTTAATTGGTTTGTTCGTAGAGAAACAAAGTAACAATTCATGTTATTGGTCTGGTTGATTATATTTTATCCTTAAGCTGGGGATGTGGGGGACGCGAGAAAAGGTCTGTTTTTTGTAGTTTTTATGGCAAAAAAATTTGTTGGGTCAAATAAAATATTGCTCCAGTGCAAACATAGTTTAATTTTCTTCACATGTTGATATCAACAACTGTTGAATATATGTCATGAGCATGGTGACATTATCTAACAAACTTTTTAAACGAAGGGAAAAAGTTGTCATTAAATTCCACGACACCATTGACAAATATTTAAGAACTTTTGAGGTCACCATGTGAAGAAAATTAACTTCATGTTTGTACTGGAGTAATATTTTATTTATTTTGGTTAAAAAATTTTATTACAATAAAAACTGCAAAAACACTGTATATTTCTCTCATCCCTTAAGCTCTGAATCCGATATATATGAATATATATTGTAACGCCCCGCATTATTTGGGTGCCCGGGTCGCACCGTGCTCGCTCGTCAACAGGATGAAGCTATATGAGCTATGTGCTGTTCTAAACAAGATGGCTACCCAATACTCTTGACTTCCAAGGAAATGAATAAGCGTGGATTAACCTCCTGCCAGAATAAACCTTCAAATAATTATGCTCTTACAAAAAAAAAAAAATATATATATATATATATATGTATGGAAGTCAAGAGGGTTGGGTTGCATATATATATATATATATATATGCCATCTGAGACTCAATGACTAAGAACAATAAAAGAAGGATGGATTTATTTGAGAAAACGTTTTCCTTACGCGCTCCAAATTGGTATACTTAAATAGTTTAGCTTTGATTATTCCTTCCCCCCTTGAAAACAATGTGGGAACATTTACTCAAAGTTATACATCGGTGCCAGATTAACACAGTAGCGAAATTATCAAATGCCACGTTCCCCACGTTTTCGAGAACCCTCAATAGAATTTTTTTTTTTTAACAGATGTTTATAACCTGTCTGGTGAAATGACATCCCAGCGTAGCATGACAACTGACAACTCATTTGTTTACATGTCGAGATAACGGCGTACTAAATTGTACTATCTTACTGTGTGTTCTGCGTTTGTATTGTATTGAATGTGTTTGTACTGACGTTTAACTGTCTAAACAGAAAATAAGAAATTCTGAGTTATTTTACTGTTCAATCAAATTATTTTATATTTTAATATTTATACATTTGGGCCATCTTTATAATATGTTACTACTGGCCCCGTTCTAGCTTAATCCGACATTAAACTAACTTCATCTCTAAACCAATCAATGCAAAGGTGTAAGAAGATCCGCAAATGTTTCAAACATACTGGCAAACTAGACACGTTGAAAGTGACCTTCTGGCAAACTAGACACGTTGAAACTGACCTACTGGCAAACTAGACACGTTGAAACTGACCTACTGGCAAACTAGACACGTTGAAAGTGACCTACTGGCAAACTAGACACGTTGAATCTGACCTACTGGCAAACTAGACACGTTGAATCTGACCTACTGGCAAACTAGACACGTTGAATCTGACCTACTGGCAAACTATACATCATGAATCTGACCTACTGGCAAACTATACATCATGAATCTGACCTACTGGCACACTATACATCATGAATCTGACCTACTGGCAAACTATACATCATGAATCTAACCTAGAGACAAACTAGACATGTTGAACGTAACCTACTGGCAAACAAGACACGTTGAAACTGACCTACTGACAAACTGTACATGTTGAAACCGACCTACTGACAAACTACACATCACGAATCTGACCTACTGACAAACTAGACACGTTGAAACTGACCCACTGACAAAATAGACACGTTGAAACTGACCCACTGGCAAACTAGACATGTTGAAACTGAACTACTGGAAGAAAAGACATGTTGACACTGACTTATTGCCAAAATAGAAATGTTGAAAATGACGAATATTATAAGTGCTTAGGATTAGAAAAACTGGAAAGGATTATAGTGGAGATAGATAAAAATAAACAGTCATGATCTACACTGAATCAAAATTTCAATATATTGTGTAAAATTAACAGAGCTGGACATAATTTAGGTATAATTTAATATAATTAGTGAGTCACATATATGTTTACGTGCATGTACTTCCATATAAAACTACTACTTTTTTTCTGGTTAATGTCTGCAATGGGTCTTGCAGACAAATAGTTTAATCAAGAGATAAATATAATATTTGACAATAATTTTTGACTATACATTACTTATAAAATTTATCTAAACTTAGAGTAGAAATGTTATATAATAAAGAAGAGACCCGGTAATAATTATAGATTTAATATGTGATCAAAATTATTACAGAGTGGTCACTCAAATTCTAAAATAAAATTCCATCAAAAGTTCCTGTTTTTCTGATAAAATAAAAATTGTTCCAATTTTTTAAAAGGTTTTTCTTCCTGTTGTAAGATTCTGAACAAAAAATATTTTGAGTGTAAATATTTTGTGAACGGTGTGTTGAACATTTCTCCAAAATTGTAATAGTAATAATAATAATAATAATAATAATAATAATTATAATAATAGAGTATAATGTACACAAATGTGCTACATCGAGTGTCAAAATAACCTTTTTGGGAAGGCAGGATGTTAGGAAAGGATTTTTAAAAATAATTGTTAAAGGGGTGTTCGATTGAGTGGACTTAGAAACTTTTTGAGAGGTCCTCGTTCTAGAAACATTTTGAAAATTAATCTCCTCTCAAATAAAATTAAAATTTGACATTTTCCAAAAAAAATTGAAATTTTTATGTCCCTAAAATCTATTTGGAGTGGTCCTTGAATTAAATTTTCCCGGCTGGCACCAAAATGCAACAACATTACCTGGGTTATTTCTTCGATGCAGAAAATTCAAACGTAACTCCCAGTTTTCTTGGTTTTACTGATTATTAGTCATCTGTAGTTATATTATAATTTATCGAAAATAAATTAAATTTGATTAATGTACAGTGTAGATTTTCTATCAAAAATATATTTATATTCTAAATTTCAGTAATTATTAATACTTGACAAACTTTGACTTATTTTGGTTAGTTATTAAATACCTTTGGTAGATTTAATGTATCCTATTTTAAAAAGTTATTTGTAATATAATCGTTGCTTATTTATATTTATTATATTGTTTAGTTGTATAAATTGTTTCCTCACTTAAAACAATTACATGTTTTGTTTAGACATATGTATTTATCTGTTTTTTTATAAATAAGCTTGGTCAATCATACAAATTGACCTATATTGTGACAATACCATTATCTTTCTCAATATTTATTTTGTATATCAAGTTAAAGGTCAACTCTTCCTATAAAACAGTTTTATACTTCATAGCTTATTCAGTGCGCATTTTATTGAGGCCATTTGAGGCCATTTTATATTTATTTGTACGAAATACTTGAATCAAACAATATTTTTTAAACAAATTTTTGGGACATTATTTTATGTAAATTATTTATTTAAACAATATTTCAAACAGATTATTTGCTAATCAAATCAATACTTTTTATTAGTTCAATATTTAAATTAATTAAATTAATATCTATAAATAAAATTTTATAAGTGATAAAAGCTAAACAAATTATGAAGGTGTTGACGACCATTTTTATCATAAGTCTGGTAAGGAATATTGAAACCAAACTTGACTCTTCAATTGGATATTCTAGTTCTAGTAACAATTTCTTAGAAACTGTTCACTCCATCGTGAACATTATTCGAAAAAGTGGGTCTCGCCCTCTGGTCACAGTCGTTCTACAAGAAAACAATCTTCATCGTTCAAATGAACTGTTCAGGCAAGTGCACTTGGTGGAATATGTCCCTTCTCTCACTTTACAAATGAAAGAGAAAATTACCTTGGATTTAAAAGAAACATTTCCAGATGATTTATTATTCAGTGGCATGATAGGAGTACCAAGGGTGTTATTTTGGTTTGTCGAAAAATATGATCAAATATTTTGGGAATTCCTGGCGCAATTTCGAGACACTTTCATCGGTAACCCAAGGATACCGTTTATAATAATAACTACTTTACAAGATCAAAATGAAATATACTTATTTAAAGAGGAATGTAAAAGATTGTGGAAAGAATATCACATTTTGAATCTAATAGTGATTAATTTCATCAAGGATTATTTACCAAACCATAAAAATACAAATCAATCACCTTCCCCAATTAAAACAACAGAAGTGTGGTTTTACAATCAGTTTAAAAACAAAGGTTCATTTAGGGAACTATCAAAAACATTGTTGAGAAATAGAGAGAACAACATATTTTCAGACAAACTAAATGATATATATGGACATAAAATAAAAGTAACAAGGGGCAGAGCAATATCAATTTTGAAGCTAGGTCAAGCAAGGTCTGAATATTTATCTATTCGATTATTGATACGAAGAATGAATGGTACTATGGTTACAATTAAACCGAAACATCAAGATATGGCGGGTTATTCAGATGACGAAACCAACATTGATACTAAAGAAAATATACCAGATTTGTTTGGAAATATCTATTTTAAACATACAAAGAATCAATTTACATCCACTGTATCATTTTATCAAAATTGTATTCAATTTACAGTTCCAAAAGCCCAACGTGTTCCTCAATACCTGAACATTGTTCTACCTTTCACTAAAAATACCTGGGCACTTGTTTTAGGCAGCCTACCAATTATTACATTGTTGTGGAAACTATTTAGACAAGATGCGTCTTTAGAAATTTTAACAATTTTGGAAACTTTTAGAATATTTGTGACTGGAGCCACAAATTTTACATCAATTTCCTCGAGACAAAAAATCTTTGTCATGTCTTGTTTGTGGGTGAGTTTAGTACTGCTGGGCGCTTATCAGGGAAGTTTGATCAGCTATTTGACAATACCTCATTTTTACCCTGATATAAATACCCTGGATCACTTGTTTAATACAAATCTTAATATATCTATACTTAAAGTGGATGGCACAGGTGATGATTTAAAAGTTATGTGGGAAGATGCGGACTATAACGACAAAGTTGTGGCAACATTAATTGAAAGAGGATTTTTTGTTAATAGTGTTAAATCTGCCCTTGACATGGTTGCTTTTAATAGAACCATAGCGTATGCTGATGGATCATATTTTGCTCAGTTATATATACAAGATAACAGGTACTATAGAGATGGATATCCTCTATTGCATCTATTGGCGGAGTGTCCATTATCAATGCGTCTTGCTATACAATTTCCTTACGTTTCCCCTTTGCAAGACAGAATAGAGAATATCGTCAGAAGAATTGTTGAATCGGGAATTCTCCTCAAGTGGTTTAGCGATGATTTGTATGAACTGAGCATATCAGCTAGTAATAGAGTTAAGGATGATCAACTTAAAGCATTGGGACTTGGCCATTGTCAAACTGCTTTTTATATCCTTCTTGTAGGTATAACTATAAGTTTTACTTCATTTGTATTTGAGATTTTGTTTAGCAAAATTATATTTAAGAGAACTCATAGTAAAATAAAACTTTTTAACTTTAACAAAGGTGATTTAAAAAAATAAAAAAATAGCTGTGTGTTATATTTCAGAATATTTAGAGTTTCAAAATTATATAATGTAATCCATATTTTAAAAATACTAACATATGTTAACAACTACGGTTAGTAAATATTCAAAATGTCTGCATACAGAGTTCGCATTTAGTAAAAAAATAAAATGTCTTTGAAATAAAATGTAATATCAAAGTTAACATAGATGAATTGATATGCACTGAGAAACATCGATGTGGGAAGTATAAAATTACAGACATTCATCTTTTGTTTTGTCTTGAATCCAGGCTCAATGTCAGTAGTTTCGGTTTACAAACGCGATTTTGGTTGCTATTCCGTTTCATGTGATGTCAAAGAATGGGTTTTCAACAGAATCTGTAAAATGAAACAAAATCCGGGGCTCAGTAAATCTCTCGTTCAAGTCCGGTTACAGAGCCTGTCTGTAATGAAGTGGCGGTGAACAGACTTCAGCTGACGCTTCGTGCGTCCTAGTTCGGAATGAGACATTCACATTCTTCGCGGTCATTGGTGTATCTTTTACCATCAGGGTGGAGATAACGCCGCCTGTGCAGGGGTGGCTTCATCCGTTACCGCTTAGGGCTGCCATCTTGCACTGGTGCTCTTGGTAAGTAGCGAGCGATTTCCTTTGGATTTCAAGTTCAATTATAGACCTACTAACATTGAAAATAAACTTTAAGAAGATGCGATTATTTAGAGGAAATGAAATTCCAGATTATCATCAGTGGAAGATTATGTGAGTGATCTAGTGAAAAAATGGGAATTAGGAGAATATGTGCAAGTGATCTGTGGTGAGTTCATATCAATCCATGCACAAAATTTTAATGCACATAGTTATAGATGTATTTGTTCATTAAGCCTATAAGAAATACCATAATTTCAAACTATCGTGATTGTTCCAATTAAATTTTTGTAAAACCACTAAACCATGTTATATATAAATAAGTTGAACTAATCTTTTGGGGCGGGCCTATAGCAGGATACTGTTATTATAACAGTAAAAACATTATACCCTTCCAATGCAATTTGGAGAAAATAACAGTAATGTCCTGGCTTTATTTCAACACACATGGGCTTGCAACATTATTCAATGGGCTATTTCCATTGCTACAGTTAAAATGTATGAAGTAACCACATTGCCGCGTTAGCATAATTCCATTGTTGTACTGGAAATACATGAAAAACATTACCCGTCATGGAATAATTCCAGTCAACAATCAAGCTCTCCATTCCGCAGTCAGGACTGGAAAAACGTACGTATTTCAGTGTGTAAAATCAGTAAATTTCTTTCAGTGTAGTTTAATATAAATTAACATAACCTTTTATCAGAAAAAATTTCATTCTGAATGTTTAACTGTCATGTCCTAATATGAATTGCCCTAAATTTCCAAAATAGAAATTGTATTGAATACTACATTTATCTGATGATTGACTTGGATGTTAGCTACATTAACGAACATATTCTGGTTAATATTGTGGATTGCCCACTCCCGAGGGAACTTTATAGTTTCCATGCATACGAGTCGGAGTCTTTTCTCTGCGATTTCACCCAAGTCGCTCGATTTACCAAGAGGTGGAACTCCTGGCAGCCTTGTCGGAACCAATCAAGTACCCCGTCGCTTCCGTCGTCTTACCCTTTGACTGGAGCCACGTGTGGACCCACACACAGAGAGCATTTTACAACACCTACCTTGATATTATTAGAACCTGTCATCACCGGATAGGTCAGTAAATTAAAAACAGCCGTTTTCCTTCTTAACCAGCATCATAATTGGTCAGAAACTCAGCCTTGGATCCAGGATTCATAATTTTGAATGGTTACAAATCCTTGCATACCTGAGTAACATTTTCCACCAGATTAATTAACTGAATTTTTTTTTTTTTTTTTTACATTTTCCAAGTTTTCGACAAAATTGAATCCATGAAAAAAAATATTTGTTTTTGGGCAAAGTGCATTAAAAAAAGGACATCATGAAGTATTCGAAACACTTCACGATTTCTTGTCACAAGCAGAGCTAAATTTAACAGTCGGTGATAAGATAAATGACTACCTGGAAGCATTAAAATCCTAGTTTGAAAAATATTTTTCAACGCCGAAAATGTGAGATCCTTTCAAAGAAGAGTATTTTGAACCGGCTTCATTGTCGATTCCTGAAAAGGAAAAGTTTCTAGAGCTCGCATCAGATACCACTCTGAATAACCTTTTCAAAGGTGGAATGGTGAACCTAGTCAGCTTTTGGACTCGTCGTGGTGCCGAATACAGTGACCTTTCTAGAAAAGCCATAATGTTTTTGTTGCCATTTGCTACCACGGAGCTTGTTGAACTGGCGTTTTCTTCGTATACTTATATTAAAAATAAATATAGAAGCAAATTAGACGCAGCTTCGAATTTGAGATTGTATTTATCCGTTTTAGAGCCTAATTTTTCACAACTATGTAACTCAATAGAGTCCCAAATATCACATCAATTTTTCATTTTTCCAATCTATGTGTTAATTTGTTTGCTTACTTCAATAATAAAAAAACTGTATAATGAAAAAATAGACCATTTATTTTAATTCAACATATACCTTTTATGGAGAAATTTTCGGAATCTTTAATGGGTGAAAAAAATTGATGGTGGGTTAGGGGGGTGGGTGATGGTTGGAGGATCTGGGGTAGGGGGTAGTCAGTTTGAAAAAGGTTGAGAATCATTGCTCTATACGATTGCGGGTAAATTTTCTCTAAAATATAACCTTCATAATCCCTGAAACTATTTTCGTAATTAGTATATACGAGTGTAACCTGAACGGGCAGTAAGACACTGTGCTAAGAAAAAATTAAAACATAATATAATTTTATAAGTGCTGAATTTAACTATCAAAAGTAACCACAATATTTTTTTGTGCTTATTAGCTGTTGGTAATTCATATTTATGTTAATCGATATCAATTTGATAGAAACATATCTTATATGATTTCATAACACTTTAGAAAACATTCCGCTTCCTAAGTTCGATCTCATCGTGTCCTACCACTCTTCGGACTCCATGATTATGGTGCGTCCAATTGTTAGCACCGAAACATGTCGGTAAAATAGAACTTATGTAGACATCATCAGTACAGGAATATCAATAACAAAGGAGTAAGGGAAGTCAATCCCAACAACAAGACTGATAATTTTTACATTTATTTATATTCATTTCATGTTATTAATGTTTTTATGAACTTAGATTTAGATATTTTAAATTAAACGAGTTAAAATTAGTTTAATAGAATTAGAAACTTTAAAGTGTATTTTAATTAGTCAACACTTATATGTATTTCCTTATAACTATATTTATTTATACTTTTTTATACTTTTAATCTGACCTGCATTTCATTTAAATATGCCAACTATGTTTGTACACAGTATTTTTAGTCCACTTTCTATCCCATATCATTGTTTACTTTAGTATATTGCTCAATCTCTTGTATTAAACTGATTACACATTTACATCATTTTCGTCTATTCAACTTTTAGTATTCATTTCAATTCTTATTGTAGTCTATGTTATTATAACATTATATGATTTCGATTGACTTGTGTATTCTCGAATTGGAACGTGATTCGTTATTGTAATAACACAAGGTGTTTTATAGCTCAGTATTTCATTTGAACAAATATCAAAAATAAATTATAATGGTTTTCTCGTTTCTAAACAATGAAGTGAAAAGAGAAGAAACTAAAGGGAGGGAATTGAATAGAAAATAAAGAAAGTAGCTCTATTTTCTCGTTTTCTTCCGTAGCAGATCGATTTCATCTAAAAAAACAAGTTGAGGTTAAAAAAAAAGCGCTATTCGCAAGTGCTTGTGTGAGTTATTATTATTAGCACCACGTCTTACTACCCGTTCGGGTTATACGCACTTACGCTAATGTGTAATGGTAGGGTGATTGTGAGATGAAATGGAGGACCTACAGTTTAACGTGGAATCCGAACCACGGTGGAGGTCTGGCATTCCACACATTCACAAGAAATCTTGTCAGAGGTGAAGGAGGGGTTTGGTAATCAGATAAATCTGTGCCGGGACCAAGGATTGAACCCCGGCCGCCAGCACAGAAGTCTGACACCTTACCCCTAGACCACCAGGTCACCACTTGTTAGAGTGCTACTAGGGAAGTGTTGGGGGTTAAGGGGTAACAAAGTACAGTCCGTTAAAACTAAAAAAATTTAGTCTATGTACTTTTATACTTATTTTTACTCTACCCCCTTTTTTTTGTAATATTTATTTACAAAACAAGGATCATTAATTACCTAATATGAACGGGTGCTAAACTATATTACCTACTATGTGGACGAGGTATTAAGTCCATAATCAAGAGTAAAAAACACTTCAATTAAAGTTTAATTATAATGGGATAACTACAGTAATAAGGTAAATGTCAAAAATCCACTCAGGGTACACCTGACAAGGATTCGAACACCTCCTCCATCAACGCCGAACCCAAGATAACAACATAAAATAATTCAGTAGGTAGAAAAAGAGGAGCTGTTTGATTTACTAACTTAACTCCATTTGAAATTTCATACAGTTAGCCCATACGGATAAGACGAGGAAACAGACCAATAAAAACTGTTTGTGTTGGGAAGGGCATCAAACAAATCCAATTAACTCCATTAAAAATTGTTCAGCAGCGCTATATTTCAGTTATCCAACAGAGACACATCGATACAGCTCACAGATCATCACGTGGATCATACTTATACTATCAGATTAAAATTACGGGAAGTTTTATTCCTCTGTGAGCCTACCTGTCCATTTCTCCGTGCGTCACTCGGCTAAAACAGCGAACACTGCAAAATTGCGATGTTATCTAAAGTGACATAACAACGTCATCCATTTGTTAGATTGGAGCGACAGGACTGACAAACGATGCGGTTTCGTGTTATAACATTATTCTTTATGGTAATAATTATGTAGAGCACCCTTGGCCGAATTTGACAGAGGGTATGTATCGTATTCAACCCCCTCCCCCCATGTCTCAATCAGCCTGGACTACCTTATACCTGTCATTGATTTGATTGCTCACGTCTTCTTCAGTTACAGTGATGGAACATTTAGTTTGGTATATTAAGGCGGGAGTGTAGTGGACGCGAGAAATGGTCAGTGTTTTTGCGGTATTTTTTATAGCAAAACAATTGTTGGGGTAAAATAAATCGAATATTGCTTCAGTAGAAACATATAGAACTTAGTTTTCTTCACATAATGAAATCAACAGTTGTTGAATATGCATTATGAATATAGCGGCATTAGATGAGAAACCTTTTAAATGAGGAGAAAAAGTTGTCAATAAATTTCAGGACACTCTTTACAGATAATCAACAAATGTTGATAACAACGTGTGAAGAAAATTTAAACCATGTTTTTATTAGAGAAATATTTGATTTATTATGAACAAAATATGTTTTACAATAAAAAAAATGGCAAAATATCACTTTATTTTATTCCCCTTCATCCTGACCACAAGATACACTCATAAATACCACAGTGTGGGTATAAAAGTGTTTTAATTATTAATAAAAATATATTTTAAATTATTGTTAGACAATATGTGGGAGACTATTTTTCAATATAAATTTAAGTTTGTAAAACGATCCTCCACTAACTACCTTTGTATATTACAAATCTGGTAAGTTTATATTCTTACAGATGGTTTAAGAAATTATTTATAAAAAAAACATCAAAAACAACAAACAGAACTTTTTAAATCCAATACTTCCCTCTATGTTAAACCAACGATGTATTTAGAATTCAATGAATAGCTTCATTTTAATTAATTGGGCCAACCAAAATACAACCGGCCCATTCCATCCCTGCTGTTAATAGTTTTAAAATGTGAAAAACTAAATTGTCGCTGATATTTTGGCTTAAGGTGACCCTGGCTTGGGTTCGAACCTCACCTCCTTAATGTAGGAGTTTAGTAAGCTCTCACCAAGATGGCTCTATCGGGACACTCTATATTTGAGGATATAAAACTGTACATGGAGTTTAGAACCAATCCTTTTCATTTAGCTATTGAATATTAATGTTTTACATTTTTTTAAATATCACAAAGTAGTGTATTTTTTAAGTATTTACTAAAGTGAAAAAAATATATATATATATAAACCAGGACTATAACCAGGTTATTTTAAACTAAATTGCAACCACATTAATAACAGGCTGCTTGGAGTAATGGTCAGTGCCCCTGGCTACGAGTCTAGGGGTCCCGGGTTCGATTCCCAGCTGGTGAATTGGGTATTATTCCCTTGAAAGAAATGATCCAAATGGTCACCAGGTTATGGTTAATTAGGCTCAAGTTAGGTTGAGACTCACACCGGTTCCAAAAAGTTATAATCACTATCATCACATCTTATTTGTGGTACCACGTGTATTCAACCCCCATGTTGTACCCTCGGCAACGCTATTTCCCACCAGAGTGGTGAGTAGTCTACATACAGGGGACAGAAACTGTACGTCAGAGCCCCTCCCTGTCATTTATACCATACGATAACAAAAACTACTTGAGTCACTAAATCCCTGCAAGCTCAATACTCTAGATATATTAAAAATATTCAAAAATATAACCGATGAGTCCCACCAACATATAATAATATATATATTCTTGTATTTCATATTTTCTTCTCCTTCAAGTGTCGCTTTCAATTTATTTTCCATATTCCACCCTTTCCATTTTCCGCTCTTCCTTTTTCTCTTTCCTTTTTGCCGATAGGGAAATATCAGTGACAAGGAAATAATTGAAGGTTTTATTTATTGGTCGAAGAGAAAGAAAATGATCGTACACTATTTCAAACACAACAAAATAACTAACGAGCTTTGTCGAGGGTAGTTCTTGAATCGCTATTAATATTAAATGTATTTCAAAAATATACACGCTATGCGCCTTTAATTTACGACTCATCATCTTTAAGGAACTTAGCGGTTTTCTAACCGTTTGGGTTATACGTTTCTGTACTAAATTACGCTAATGGACTTAGAGATTAGGAAGATTATATTTAAATTAAGTGTACCCGCATTTGCTTGCAAAGAGAGTTGAAAACCATTAAGGAAAAAACCACCCTCATACACCCAACCGAGGTGTGAACCCCCGCCATCAGCAGTAAAGCCTACTGCGAGTCAAAACTGTATTGGAAACTCTTGAGAATGTGGTGGGCTAGATCTATGGAAATGGAGGAATTTATAATAATAAAAGGAAGTGTTTGTTTGTTTGTTTGTGATGCCAAGACAAATCTACGACACAAAGAGATCTGACATTTTTAACACAGGTGGATGGAAGGGGGGGTGGGATGCGAATGCAACAAAAGTCAGAATTTTTTTAATTAGATTATATTTAACAATTTTTAAAAAACATGTCTTTTTACTTTCTGCATATCATGAGATAGTGAAAAAATATCCATCTCGAGATTGTGACAAATCTTTACGTTTTTTGGTAACAAGAACCCAAAAAGGAGGATTTTACAATTATTTCTGTCCCCATTTCCATATGTCTGTCCCTGGATCCTAAACGGTTAGATAGATTTTGTTCAAACATGACACTTAGATTTTGCAGGGCTGTACTTCAGGATTTTATTTGATTTTTACCCAAGCCCCCAAATTAAGGGTAGTTTTCTGATATGATTTTTTTGGAATTCCAAAAAATGTGTGAGTGTTTCTAACGATTTTGTTTAAAATGTAAACAAAATATTTGTTTGACATGACAAATAGTACTGTGTAGGCTAGTTGGTTTGAGAAATTTTTGAAAATTTGAAATATTAAAAAAATTACGAATGATGTTGTCCAAAGTATAAACATGGAGAAGGTGTGCTATGACAAATAACAATATATAATTGTTTTTACGTTAAAAACTCATTTATGGCTAGTTTACCGAGAATGATTTTGGGAAATTCGAATTATTTTGCAAATTATTATTATTATTACTAGCACCGCGTCTTACTACCCGTTCGGGTTATACGCACTTACGCTAATGTGTAATGGTAGGGTGATTGTGAGATGAAATGAAGGACCTACAGTTTAACGTGGAATCCGAACCACGGTGGAGGCCTGGCATTCCCCACATTCACAAGATGTCTTGTCAGATGTGAAGGAAGGGTTTGGTAATCAGATAAATCTTTGCCGGGACCGAGGATTGAACCCCGGCCGCCAGCATAGAAGTCTGACACCTTACCACTAGACCACCAGGTCACCATTTTGCAAATGGTTATAACGATTTTGCTTAAAATGGTTATTATGAAAATGTTTGACATGAGCATGACAAATGAAGCCTTACCCTTGTTTTTAGGGGGATAATTATGTTATGGGTACTGATGACTGGTTTTTTTTTAAATGTAAATATCTAAAAATAAATTATTTTAGCGATTTGGTTCCAAATGGGTATATGTTAAGTTTATTGTATTATAAATTGTTATATAAATTTAATTTTCTGAAAGCGTATAACCCGAACGGGTAGTAAGACGCGGTGCTAATAATAAGAACTATCTAACTCCAAAGTATCCATACTTCCTATAAAATTCTGATAGGCCTACTATAGATTTATATACAATTAAATGTTAATTCAAACCTTCATTGTACTTGTTAGGATGTTTGGAGAGTTCTAGAAAAATATTAGTCTTTAAAAAATACTGAAAAAGCTTTTTTAAAATATTGCATATTTTTAAATGATTGAATGTAACTTGGTAAATTTAAATAATATATGACTTTTTTATGTTATTTTTTATATACTGTATAGACGTATAACCCAGGTACGATGCACGTACCAGTAGCGTAGATAGAATAAATGCTGAGTGGATGTTTCATGTAAAAATCTTATTTCCCCATGGAGTTTTGAAAAAATATATAGCAGTTTGAATAAAGAAAATATAGACTGGTCCTATAGATAGTTTATAATATTCAATTGTGTTGGTTTTTTATTTTTATCCTCAAACTTTGTAGTATGGGGAAATCTTGTAAACCTACTGTAGAATCCATACCACCCAGTGATTGTTCACACGTTAAATTTTACTCTTTGACGTCACGAAGTGTAAGACTTTAGAAATAAAAAAAATGGCACCCTATATAGTTACGAGTTTTAAACACAATTATTGTAGGCTTGTAGATATTATTTTATGTTTTCAAACACGTAAACAACAAAATAATAGTGTCATTACATTATTTCTAGTGTAGCCTATGGTCGGTAAAGGGTGGGGGAGGGTGTTTAGTCACCAGCGATGTTACTACCTTCCTAACGAGTAATAATATACTGTACTACAGTGGGGAAAAGAAATAATATACTTTACACCTTGGATGAATTGTATTTATATTGCCACAAATTATAATATTCTGGGATTTAAGACAATGCTAAACAAACTTTATTTGTTAATATTTAGCACCCGTGCAACCCGTTTGTGTTATGTGCCTATGTACTAATTAAATTAATGGTTTAATGGATAAGGAAGGTTATAATTTTAGTAAATGTACCCACATGTTAAGAGTAGAAAACAATTTTGGAAAAATAACAACTTACTATATAAAATACATTTACTCTCAAAATTTATAAATTATAAAAATAGTTTTAAACATCTTTACTATATTATAAATATATATATATATATATATATATATATAAATATATATATATATATATATAATATAAATATATATAAATATATATATATATATATATATATATATATATCTAAGACGTGGTTTACGTGTTTTAGACATTTAAATTAAATCAATTTCATATCCCCTTATGAAAAACTTAAATACAACCATGTTAAAGAAACCTGGAGATGAATCGTTTGCACATACTCCTCATGGTAGGTACATTTTTTCATAAATTATACAAAATTTTGTAGCAAATAAGTTAACACTTCAAAATGTCTCTACTATTTAAAGTGTGCTAGAATTATTATAAACGTATGACAAAAGGATGTGTGTGTAGAAACCAAGTATTGATTGAGTATTGTACTTTATTAAATTCTGAATAACTTCCAACCCATTACACATAAAGTGTACCACGTATTATAATAGCAGCAATTGTATTGAGTGGACTTTAAACGATCAAACGATCACGAGTATACCTGTCCTTTCAAGCTAATGCAGGTGCATTAAGAGGCAGCATTAAAAATAAGTGTGATAAGAATGGAAATAGTTGTGAAAAACCAACTGAATGATTTACGTCTAAACAATATTAAAGGTAACCTGGCGGTCTGTGCTGAGGTCCGGGTTCAATCCTCGGTCCCGGCACAGATCTATCTGAATGACAAACCCTTCCTTCACCTCTGACAAGACGTGTATTAATCACAACTTGTGAATGTTGGGAATGCCAGGCCTCCACCGTGGTTCGGATCCCACGTTAAACTGTAGGTCCTCCATTTCATCTCACAATCACCCTACCATTACACATTAGCGCAAGTGCGTATAACCCGAACGGGTAGTAAGACGCGGTGCTAATAATAATAATAATAATAATTTTATTTGTTTTTTAAATTCTTTTACCAATTCCAATTAATATTTTATTACCCGCCTCGATGGCCGCATGGTCTAACGCATCACACTCGTGTTAGACTAGACCACCAATACGGGTAGATCAAGGTTCGAATCTCAGTCAGGTACACTGAGGGTTGTTTTCCCTAACTAAATATGTTTACATTCTTTCTCCCTCTACGCAAATATGGGAGTACTTACTCTAAATTTAACCTTCCTATTCCCTAACATACGAGTGTAATTAAAATAAAGGTGCACAACACAAACAGGTGCTAAAAATCTCTCAACCAAAAGGAATCCGACTTAACCCAATTTTATTTTGCCCAGAACATGTGGTAGAATGATTGCTCCTTCAATGACCTGAAGAAAAAGAGGTCACCGCCATTAATATGACCCTCTTTTCTCTAGGCCGATCATTTCACGGTCAACTTGATACGATCCTTCGTCGAAAAAAAAAAGTTTTAACGATCGCAACGTTACAAAATGTTACCGCCAAGTTCCAATTTAACCGGTGGTTAGTTGGTTTGTTCGGAGAGAAACAAAGTAACAATTCCATGTTATTTGTCTGGTTGATTATATTTTATCCTTAAGCCGGGGATGTGGGGGACGCCAGAAAAGGTCTGTTTTTTGTAGTTTTTATGGCAAAAAAATTTGTTGGGTCAAATAAAATATTGCTCCAGTGCAAACATAGTTTAATTTTCTTCACATGTTGATATCAACAACTGTTGAATATATGTCATGAGCATGGTGACATTATCTAACAAACTTTTTAAACGAAGGGAAAAAGTTGTCATTAATTTCCACGACACCATTGACAAATATTTAAGAAATTTTGAGGTCACCATGTGAAGAAAATTAACTTCATGTTTGTACTGGAGTAATATTTTATTTATTTTGGTTAAAAAATTGTATTACAATAAAAACTGCAAAAACAATGTATATTTCTCTCATCCCTTAAGCTCTGAATACGATATATATGAATATATATTGTAACGCCCCGCATTATTTGGGTGCTCGGTAGCCAACCCTAACTACTATACTACCGGAACACCCTAGGGGGTTACATGGGCAGGATGGACCCCGAGCGGTAGGGGTCGGGATGAATAGTTCGTGGGGAATGAGGCTAGCAAGTTAGTCCCAGAAGATCAGTTTATTACTCTAGATAGATACTACATAGAAAAGAGGCAATCCCCCGTGACGAGGGAGCACGCGCGATGACGGAACTCGTGAAAACTACCTAGAGACCCGGGATCGACCCTCCGTCCGGGTTGAATCCTCGACTACATGTTCGCTTGTCTCACGCAACCTCCCACACATGCGTCCAGCATGGCTTTCAACAATCAACCAACGTGTGTTGTTCTCACACACAAACGTCTGATCTCTATTCACACGAGTCAACAGGATGAAGCTATATGAGCTATGTGCTGTTCTAAACAGGATGGCAGCCCAATACTCTTGACTTCCAAGGAAATGTATAAGCGTGGATTAACCTCCTGCCAGAATAAACTTTAAAATAATTATGCTCTTACAATATATATATATGATACCCGGTAATAATTATAGATTTAATATGTGATCAAAATTATTACAGAGTGGTCACTCAAATTCTAAAATAAAATTCCATCAAAAGTTCCGGTTTTTCTGATAAAATAAAATAAAAATTCCAATTTTTTAAAAGGTTTTTCTTCCTGTTGTAAGATTCTGAACAAAAACTATTTTGAGTGAAAATATTTTGTGAACGGTGTGTTGAACATGTCTCCAAAATTGTTATAATTTAATAAGTAATATTATTAATAATATTAATAATATTTAGCACCGCGACTTACTACCAGTTAGGGTTATACGCTTTAAGTACTAATTACGTTAACGGATTTAGGAATTCGGAAGGTTGAATTAGAGGAAGTGAACCCGCATTTGCGAGAAGGGAGAGTGGAAAACCATTTAGGAAAAACCACCCCCAGTTCACGCGACCGAGATTCGAACTTCGATCTCCCCGTTCTCAGCAGTCGAGCTCAACACGACAAGCGCGTTAGCCAACTATGCCACCGAGCCGGGTAGTAATATTATTAAATATTTCCACCCTACACTTACATTGCCTAGGTCAGTAGACTAAAGGTGATCTACAAAAAATATACCAACTGCAACCACAATCATGGCTTAAAACAATTTAAATTACTTAAAGATGGGTCTTTATTAAACAAATAAAGCCCAGATATATTTTACAGGGTGAGTCAGAAACAATGATACGAACTATGCTAATAAAAGTGATGGACAACTTGCTGAGGTTTGTCTGACTATACTGAGGAAAGTGATGGACAATGTGCTGAGGTTTGTCTGACGTCCGGTGGAACTCCCCTGAGTGACATCTTAAAAAATTGAAAAAGTGGAAGCGTAGTATGTAGTTTGCTTTTATTTAGCTAGTTAATATTTACTTTTCAGTTAAATTATTAATTATCAAGCTACCAGCCATCTAATTGTTTCTCCCCACATAGTTTTCAATACACAGCCATTAAATTGCACATCATCATCATTATCATCATCATCACAAATTTTTAACGTTTGTTATCAGAAAGTAATTATTCCACTTGTGAGTATCTCGGCCATGAGTAGAGAATAAACAAGTTAAACAGTATAATGTACACAAATGTGCTACATCGAGTGTCAAAATAACCTTTTTGGGAAGGCAGAAGGTTAGGAAAAGGTTTTTAAAAAATATTGTCAAAAGGGTGTTCGATTGAGTGAACTAATAAACTTTTTGAGAGGTCCTCGTTCTAGAAACATTTTGAAAATTAATCTCCTCTCAAATAAAATTAAAATTTGACATTTTCCAAAAAAATTTGAAATTTTTATGTACCTAAAATCTATTTGGAGTGGTCCTTGAATTAAATTTTCCCGGCTGGCACCAAAATTTAACCACTTTCCCATGGTTTTTCCTCCGATGCACAAAATTCAAACGTAACTCCCAGTTTTCTTGGTTTTACCGATTAGTGGTCAAATGTAGTTATATTATAATTTGAAAATAAAATAAAAGTTGATTAATGTGTAATGTAGTTTTTCTATCAAAAATATATTTATATTCTAAATTTCAGTAATTATACTTACTTGACAAACTTTGACATATTTTGGTTGGTTATTAAATACGTGTGGTAGATTTAATATATCCTATTTTAAAAAGTTATTTGTAATATATTGATTGCTTTTTATATTTATGATATTGTTGTTGTTTAGTTGTATAAATTGTTTCCTCACTTAAAACAATTGCATGTTTTGTTTAGACATATGTATTCACCTGTTGTTTTATAAATAAGCTTGGTCAATCATACAAATTGACCTATATTGTGACAATACCATTATCTTTCTCAATCTTTATTTTGTATATCAAGTTAAAGGTCAACTCTTCCTATAAAACAGTTTTATACTTCATAGCTTATTCAGTGCACATTTTATTAAGGCCATTTGAGGGTATTTTATATTTTATTTGTACGAAATTCTTGAATCAAACAATATTTTTAAACACATTTTTGGGACATTATGGTCAGTAAATAATTTATTTAAACAATATTTCAAAGAGATTAATTGGTAATCATATCAATACATTGTATTAGTTAAATATTTAAATTAATTAAATTAATATCTATAAACAAAATTTTAATAAGTGATAAAAGCTAAACAAATTATGAAGGTGTTGACGACCATTTTTATCACATGTCTGGTAAGGAGTATTGAAACCAAACTTGACTCTTCAATTGGATATTCTAGTTCTAGTAAAAATTTCTTAGAAACTGTTCACTCCATCGTGAACGTTTTTCGAAAAAGTGGGTCTCGCCCTCTGGTCACAGTCGTTCTACAAGAAAACATTCGTCATCATTCAAATGAACTGTTCAGGCAAGTGCACTTGGTGGAATATTTCCCTACTCTCACTTTACAAATGAAAGAACACATTACCTTGGATTTAAAAGAAAAATTTCCAGATGATTTATTATTCAGTGGCATGATAGGAGTACCAAGGATGTTATTTTGGTTTGTCGAAAAATTTGATCAAATATTTTGGGAATTCCTGGCACAATTTCGAGACACTTTCATCGGTAACCCAAGGATACCGTTTATAATAATAACTACTTTACAAGATCAAAATGAAATATACTTATTTAAAGAGGAATGTAAAAGATTGTGGAAAGAATATCACATTTTGAATCTAGTAGTGATTAATTTCATCAAGGATTATTTACCAAACCATAAAAATACAAATCAATCACCTTCCCCAATTAAAACAACAGAAGTGTGGTTTTACAATCAGTTTAAAAACAAAGGTTCATTTAGGGAACTATCAAAAACATTGTTGATAAATAGAGAGAACAACATATTTTCAGACAAACTAAATGATATATATGGACATAAAATAAAAGTGACGAGGGGCAGAGAAGTATCAATTTTGATGTTAGGCCAAGCAAGGTTTGAATATTTAGGTATTCAATTATTGATACGAAGAATGAATGCTACAATTGTTACCATTAAACCGAAACATCAAGATATGGCAGGTTATTCAGATGACGATACAAACATTGATACTAAAGAAAATATACCAGATTTTTTGGAAATATCTATTTTAAACACACAAAGAATCAATTTACATCCACTGTATCATTTTATCAAAATTGTATTCAAATTACAGTTCCAAAAGCCCAACGTGTTCCACAATACCTGAACATTGTTCTACCTTTCACTAAAAATACCTGGGCACTTGTTTTAGGCAACCTACCATTTATTACATTGTTGTGGAAACTATTTAGACAAGATGCGTCTTTAGAAATTTTAACAATTTTGGAAACTTTTAGAATCTTTGTGACTGGAGCCACAAATTTTACATCAATTTCCTCGAGACAAAAAATCTTTATCATGTCTTGTTTGTGGGTGAGTTTAGTACTTCTGTGCGCTTATCAGGGAAGTTTGATCAGCTACTTGACAGTACCTCATTTCTACCCTGATATAAATATCCTGGATCATTTTATTGACACTAATCTTAATATAGCCATACTTAAAGTGGATGGCACAGGTGATGATTTAAAAGCTAGCTTTGAAGATGCGGACTATAACGACAAAGTTATGGCAACATTAATTGAAAGAGGATTTTTTGTTAATAGTGTTAAAACTGCCCTTGACATGGTTGCTTTTAATAGAAACATAGCTTATATTGATGCATTATCTTTTGCTCAGTTATATATACAAGATAACAGGTACTATAGAGATGGATATCCTCTATTGCATCTAATGGCGGAGTTTCCATTATCATTTCGTCTTGCTATACAATTTCCTTACGTTTCTCCTTTTCAAGACAGAATAGAGAAGATCGCCAGAAGAGCTGTTGAATCGGGATTTGTACTCAAGTGGTTAAACGATGATTTTTATGAACTGAGAATATCAGCTAGTAATAGAGTTAAGGATGATCAACTGAAAGCATTGGGACTTGGCCATTGTCAAACTGCTTTTTATATCCTTCTTGCAGGTATAACTATAAGTTTTACTTCATTTGTATTTGAGATTTTGTTTAGAAAATTTATGGTTAAGAGAACTCATAGCTTTTCCTCTTTCATCAAAATTGATTTTAAATAAATATTATTAATTACAACGTTAAATCAATGTATTGAAAAAATAACTGTGTGCTAAATTTCAGAATATTAATATTTTCAAACATAGATAATGTTATCGATATTTTAAAACACAAACATATGTTCATAATTACCGTCAGTAACTATTCAACAGGTCTATATATAGAGTTCTTATTTAGTAAAAAATAAGATATGGTTTAAACTAAATATCTAATATAACCAGAAAAAATATATATAGTTTATTATACATGAATTTACATATCCTTTAATTAGAGAATATTTAATTATAAATGTTTAACTGGCATCTACTAATTATGAATTGTATTTTCTATTCAATATATGTGATAAGTGACTTGGATGTTACCGCCATTAATGAACAAATTCTAGTTGATTGTGGCTTGTGAGGCCTTAACTACTCCCTGCCTCCAACCCGATAAGTCAACATTATAGTTTCCACGCATATGGGTCTGAGTCTTTTCACTGCGTTTTCACCAAAGTCGCACGATTTCCCAAGAGGTGGAACTCCTGGCAGCTTTGTAGGAACCAATCAAGTACCCCGTCGCTTCCGTAGTCTTACCCTTTGACTGGAGCCACGTGTGGAGAGACACACAGAGAGCATTTTGCAACACCTACCCTGATAATATTAGAACCTGTAATCAATGTGTAACTCAGGAAAATAAAATATTATACAATTGAGCTCCTGTTTGAAGTGGAAACTCACCATCCGGGCCAGGGTTCGGCAGCCACTTATCTGGGGAACTTACATCTTTTACGAGGCTCCTCTGACTTATCACAGCTGCGTCCTTTGAGCGTAGCCACGCACATTAAGTGCGCAGCAGAGAATGAAGAGACCTACGACATCGTGTTAGCCATCAGACTCCTGGGAAAAGGACCAGACTTGGCCAGCTTCCCTCGTCAATAGGAGTCGGCTCCTTCTTCCATCAGTACTGAACTCTCACGTAGGGCCCTTAACCCCTCGAAGGAAGTCAGGCATCTAGCCTCGGAAATCACTCATAAGATCTTTAAACCTGAGTATTATATCTGGAAGCTCGTAGAGGTGTCCTGACCAGCTTTCCCAGAAGGTACTAGCTACAATCCGCTTAATGTTTGGCCAGTGTAATGGGTCTCACTCCCATAAATCGGCCTCGACAGAGATGCAGTCGCCCATCGAGTTAAACCCTCCAGATGTAGTACGTGGTCCGCCAATAGAAGGATATATGTCAGGTTTGCCAGACAAGGAACATCCAGGTAGAGATGGGAAGCCTCTTATCCCGTCCTGGTCAGGGCAGTTGACAATAGGGCGAGCAGATCTCATACCCTAAGAGCTTCCAACCCTCAGCCCAGTGGTTCCTCCGAAAGTAAACCATACTCTTGAAATGCTCTCCCACTTCTGTGGTCGAATGGTCTAAGCCAGGAATCGACAAATATTAAGCATGAGCTCGTGAAGAGATTATCTTTCACAACAGTAATTTACATCTCAATTTTTTATATCAGGTGACAACACTTCACGTACATTCTCATCAGCTGATAAACTTGAAGTTTGTCATTGGCGTCTGGATATTTAAGTTATATGTTTGATTGAAGTTTTTCATCGACATCTTCTGTTTCGGTTCTGTAACCTTGTTACAACATGACACAGAAGAAGTTGTATCACTCACCTAGCCAGCCCCAGTTGACTCGTTCCGACTCGTCTACACTAAACCCGAGGTACACTCCGCCTCGCTATACTTATTCAACTAAGCCAGAGTTCGAGGCTCGCTGCTGGCCGCGTTGGGAGAGCCCCCCCCTCCCCTTAAGACAAGTGAACAAGCAAACAAGTGAACGTTGATGAGTGCTAGCTGTGCGCGCGCATTCTTAAACTTCTATGGACTATATTGGTGCTTGTGGCCGATACTCGCGGACTATCGAGCCTGTTCTGGTAACTCCCCTTTCTCCCCTTATCTCTCCAAACATTGAGAACACATGATTACCGTAGGGTATATAATGGTTGGAGTCCAGAGTAGAGTGACGCATTATACTCTGGGCTTACAAGGTAATAAGCCTAACTATTATGTAGGCTCGTCAATCTTTTCTAAATTCACTTTGGTTTTAAAACGTTTATCTTTCAAAATTCAATGTATAGGACTTCAGTATTATATATATATATATATATATATATATATGAATAATATTTATTGCTATGATCAGTTATTTTAGTCCTTGCCCATAAGGCAATGTTAACTTGGGGAGAACCGTTTTGTCTCCATTTATATTTTTTTGTATCTTTAATTTCCGCATTACGGAAAGTTTAGTTATTTGTTGTAACTAACCTGGGAAAGCTACGTTATGTTAACTTTATTTTTTGCCAACAGAACCTATTTAGAAGAGTAGAGATAGTTTAAATTTACCGCCTTGTTTTCTTTTCGAGGTTGGTTAAATGTGGGGGCGCGAGCCGGCAGACAGAATAATTTTTATGTGGGCACTTTGTTGGTTGTCAAAGTTAGGATAGTTTATTGTTGTCTCTTTGCTTATATCTATATTTATATGGTTATTAAATATGGGGCCGTGGGCCACACAGTGCATATATCCACGGAGGGCGCTCGGTTTGTTGTTAAAACATTAGGTATTATTAGACTTTTGAACTTTATATTTTGTCAGGTATTATATTCATGCCTCTATCGTTGTTTAGGTTAGGTACTTGAGCTCTTTACTCACATAAAGTTTTGGATTTTGGGCACGTGCTGACTATCTGCCTAAAATTATGAAAGACATTTATTAGCGTTTTATTGCCATTCTATGATGACGCCATTCTGGGACGTCTGGGCCGTCTGTTGTTTGTTATTATATTGTTGCCCATCTGGCTTATGTCCTTGCTTAACGCTTTAACTCTTATGTGCCTCTCCCTCATTGAGCTGTATCTATTTATTTACGAAATAAATTTATAACTCCCTTGTGCTTACCTCTGTGTGTTATTTGTATGGGATATTGATGGGGGAGTGGGGGCGGTAGTGGGGGGGTGGGGTGGGGGGGGAAGTCGTTCATCGAAATCTTGTGTTTCGGTTCTATGATCAATTGGTCGTTTCCAAGTGGTTTGTTTCTGTCAACCGCTGATCCAAGATATCGCTCTCGCAATAGACTAGACTGCTGATAACGGGGAGATTGAGATTTTAATTCCGGTCTGTTGCACTGAGGTTGGTTTATACTAAATGGTTTTACTCTCCGAAACGTAAGTATGTTATGCGTATTAAAATATTAACATATAGGTATAAAATTAAGTATATAGCAGTGTTTTACTAATATAAATAATAAACCATTATAATGTATTATTGAAACATTACTAAGCCATTTATTTAGCCTACAATATAAAATTTAGATTTAAAATGTAAATATTCAATAGACTAAAGTTGTAGAAAATCATATAATAAACCTTAAAAATACATTTTTCTCACTTTATTTTAAGTTAGATTACCGATTATCATTTGTTATTTTATTTAATTTTTTTAGATATTTTTTTTCATGAAGAATTATAAATAAACGTTTTATCAGCGTTTAACACAAAAGTACGTATTATTTTTTAAAATAAAGCTTTTAACAATATCAATATAGTATTTATAAAAATATGAAAGCTTTTCTTTTTAGCTTTCACTTGAATAATTCTGAATTTAGCGTCATTTTACATGTAGTATAAATTATCTTTGTGATAAAATTAAAAAGTCATAAAATAATTTAAATTTCAAAAGACACTTCTTACTATTACAATTTATTCCGGAGAGAAATCCAATTGTTACCAACAATTTTAATATTACTTCTAACATATATATTTAATATTTCGAAGTAGAGGGAACGATATCAGAAAAACTTAAAATATAATAATGTGTAAAATGTAATTACTTTATATTCAAATTACTGTCAATAACACAATATATTAACAAATTATGTATTATTGTAATTATATAAGCCTAATCTCAATCCATAATAATCTTCTTATATTAATAGTATTTTTATATTTCCTACTAATATAATTTCATAATATCCATACAGAAAGAAATGGTTTTTCATTATCCTCGAAGAATAAATGGTTATCAAGCTTAAAATTTCATTAGCCCACTTTTTGTTAAATGATGCTATAAGGGTAGGTAAATCTATGGAGTAAATGTGTGTTGGGTTTTATTGGTGGATTAGAATAATATTGCTGTCTATAATTTCATAAACAGAAATGATATGGTATTTATTACTCGAAGAAAAATTTTCAACTTATAAAATTTCATTAATTTTTGTGATAATGATAAAAGGTATTTTATGTATGAAATGTAGTTTTAATTCGGTGAAATAGGAAAATACATCCTAGTATCATGAGAACAAACTTATATATTATTTGGACTAGGTTAAAAAATACTTTTTTATTATTAGTAAATTCTGAAATTTCCTTTAGATAAAAAAGTATTTTTAAATTTATAATCGTAAAAGAGTTAGAACGTAATAAGTGAAATATTCTGGAGCAATGACAATAATTAAACTCTGGACAAATACATAATAAGATCAACTTAGTAAAAGTAATTTAATATATTTAAAATGAGTGAGCTCATTTATAATATGGTCCTTCTCAACTTGCTATGGAGTTATTTTTCAGTCCAAGTCGGAAAAAGAGGGGGGGTATAATCATGATGAAAATAGACTGCTCGAGAAACTCCTTGGAAAACATTCTGCAGTTGAGTGAGGCGGGGACAACGACTGACAGACTGACTAACTGTGTGAGGAGGAGAATGCTGGTCCATCTGACAGAGAGAGGTAAACCTAACTGAGAGATGAAGAAGATGAAGTCCTTCTCTGGAAGTTGATAAGATTTCCATAAAGGTGGAGTGGTCAGGAGATGTAACACTTAATTTATTGCAAATATCAACTACGCATTTAAATCTTTAAAAACGTGGTTTTAATTCATATGAATCCACTTTAGATTTTCAAAAATAATTATGTAGTTGCTAACGATTAGTTAATTTATACTTTTATTCATCAATTCATTTATGGCCACATAATTCTTAATTTATGTATTATAACCTTATTATTCTTTTTTAACTGTTTTACCTCAATAAATATGTCACATATAATACTAATATTATATTTATTTCTATTGAACTATTTAACGTGGAATAAATTTAAAATTTTTAGGTTAGTTGAATATAATATTTAAGGTTTTTTTTCCTTATCAAATTCTCCTTGCCAACAAATCACGATTAATATTATTAAAAGTATCTAGGAAGGTCAAAAAAAAAAAATCTCAACAGTCTAAAAAGTAAAAAAAAAATGGCTAGCTTTCCACATCTGTGAGCACGTGGAATAAACGTCAGGTACAATTTGTGTAATTTACTTGTTGGGGTTTGAACTCCGTATGAATGTACTAATTGTGTGTGTATCCAACTAAATGGTTTTTCATGCTCCTATCCACAAATTCGGGTGTCTCTCGTCTAAAAAATATATATTTTTCACCCCTGTCTTTTAGTGTAGCGGTGTGAAAAATAAAAGATGTTTTTAATAATAGCTAATTAATTAGCGATAGTAGAATGGCAAACACACAAAGCACCTCGTTTGACCACAGCTTCGTACTAATTTAATTTTTTTAACACCCAATGGTACACGCTCCCGGGATCTAACCAAAAACTCTCTTTGAGCCTTTAGTTAAAACAACTAGTATTTGGTTTTGTTACAATGATATTAACTATCGCATTCTCATATTACATTGTTCTGGCTTGCATGGGTAATTTTACAATAACGATGTCTATCATCATGTTCGCATTATTTTACTTTAATTTCCAATGAAAGTTTATTTTTACAGTCTCTATGGCTTTTGGTATCGAAATAATATAATTGCAAAACACAGCCTCTATTAAAACGGCGACCTGTGTCATTATTAAAACATCCCGTGGACGTAAAATAACCACAATAATTATTATAATCGCTAAATGAGCTTCAAAATAGGGTATGGAGACAGATACTAGAGGCATTTTGTATTTTATAAAAATTGTTCAATTAATGGGTTTCATTCTTTCACGTGTTTGTCTACTTTCAGCCGGTAAAATGTACACTCAACTCTAAAAGCTCCAGAAACTTTGAAGTTAGTACGAATAAAAGTTTCAGTAAACAATTATTTAGAAATTTAAAGGAATTTACGTTGGAAGTATAAAATATTGATAACTCTTTTGGAAGTAATGTTTCACGAAACGCAGTTTATGATCAGGATTTACGTAACTTAAAGTAACAACGCCAGCAAAAATACAGAAAATGAATCTGGATTGTTTGAAAGCAAAATGTTCACTAAAATGGAATACAAGTATTAAGGGATGATTAGGCTGCAAGTAATTGCAATAGAATCTTTACTGGGTATTTAAAATATAAAGTGTTACAAAAGGCTAACAAGTTTTAATTTTCACGATTACCCGCTTCGGTGGCCGCGTGGTCTAACGTGCTCTCGTAATAGACTAGACTGCCGATGACGGAAAGATTGAGATTCGAATCTCGGTCCGGTACTTAGGGTGGTTTTTCCAACATATTTTCCCATTCTCTCTTAAAGCAAATGCTGGTACAATTCTTATTAATAAACCTCCTTAGCACCTTAAACCACTAACATAACCAATACTTATGAGTATAATCCGAATGGGTAGTAAGACATGTTGCTATAAAAAAAAAGAGTTCACGATGCACGAACTATACCGTTGAGGTCGTTTGTTTACGATAAACAAACAAACGAAGTACTAATTTGCCCTGTTGATGTTTCTCGCACTACGATTGGCCAGATAGAACACGTGGTACCCTAAACTTAACGTTCACTTAACTAGAAAGTTCTCTCTTAGACAACGTTAAGTTAACTGCATCATGATAACTTTGGTTTTAAAGCACGAGGAGAAACGTTACGTTACGTTACGTTACCTTACGTTACGTTACGTTACGTTACGTGGACGTTAAGTTGATAGTGATACTGTCATTGTTGTAGAATCATAAATCAGTAGTCATGAATCTATCGATAAAAAAAATTACATGAATTAAAGTATTAAATGCAGGATTTGAAAAACTGTATGCATAAAATATACAAACGTGGAAAAGCCCGTTTCGTAATCTAAAATATTAATATTAATTAAGAAATATAGGTCTTAATGTTTTGCAGTACATAAGTTTAAGGAGCAAGAACAAATAATAAATAATTAATACTTTTTTATATATACCTTAAAACATTAGGCCAGCAAAGCGGATGTGTTTTTTTTAACTAAGAAACTAATCCTTGCAATAAAATGGAGCACATAGTTTAATATTCTAGTACTAATCTATACAAATAATTATAGATTCATATTAATATGTAAGAGTATAACATAGTAATTATAAACCTTTCTTAGCTAATAAATATTACACACTCACAAAAAGTGACAGTACTTTGTATTGGTTTTTTATTTACAGTTTAAAAATGTTAAATATATTTTCTCATGTATCTACTCCATGGCTTTGTAATTGTGTTTAGTAAACCGTTTTAATATTTTATAACAAACGTGCACTTTATACCCTCGGTTAAAAAACTACAGTTACCTTCCGTTTGATAAGTCAATAAAATAATCGCATTGTTCAGATAACCTTACATATGCAAACGTAATGGAGAATATGGAAATATTCCAATAATGGCGCAAATAACGTGGTTTTGGAACGTTTCCAAAAATACCCGTGCCAGAGGAAGTCATTATAGTCATGGGTCTAGTGTTCTAGTGGGGGTGGGCAGGGGGGGGGGGTTGAGGGGTTGGGTCAGGGTAAACAACCTAGAAATGAAATATTGAGGAGATTATGACGTACCCGAGTGTTGACTGCACCTTATGTGGGTGACTGAATAGTTTCAGAGGTTTCTGAAAGTCTCCGACATGGTAAATCTCTTACTTGGCATAACTTCAGTGTTTGACTAGTAATGGAGGTTACATTAGTGTTATAGATAACGTCGGGTAATCAATATACTCTACGGACATAACTGAGTGTTACTAGAACTCTCCCTTAGGTCAAGGTCATTGTAGGGTGTGTACCGTTCCTAATGCTGTGTCATTATATACGTTGTGGTATTAACGGTATTATTACCATTAGGTGTTCTGTCTTACGACAGGTCAATTCCTTTTGTCACTGAATCGTAATGACAATAATATATAATTAAATATTCGTGCTCTACATCTTATTTCCCGTCAGGACTGTCTAAATATTTACGTTGACATCGGTGGTCTTGGGGTAGAATTATCGTATAAGAACACAATGATCTTGGGTTCAAATCCACCCGCGATTAACAGTTTATTCTTGAACGATACAAATCCGCTGCACAACTTCCTCCGGAGGGGAAGTAAATCCGTTGGTCCCATGTCGAATTTGGCATGTAAAAATCTTTGGAATGTGTGAGAAAATTTCTTTCCCGGAACAATTGGTAGGCCCTTTAATTCTCGCTCATAGAAATTCAGTCGGTTCAGAAAGTGAACGTTAAATAAATAAATAAAACATAAATTCACACTTATTGAGTAAAGATGAAGAAGGTAGAATTTATAGGTATTGTAACGGAAGATTAGGAAACAAAAAGAAAGTAAATAATTTAAATTCTAATTGCCCAACAGCGGTAAAAAACATCAAGTAACCTTCACCCACATAATCACTGGTGCAGCTGAAGAATAAATTTTAGTTGTTTTAAATAAGGAGAAGAATATAAAGTTTACCGATTCATTTATGCTCTAACCGTTAAAGTAGGTAAAAATGTATTTTCCAAATGTATGCGTGTGCACGTGTTAACGTACATGTTGAGAATATTTCAATTTTGTACTAATATATATATATATATATATATAATCTTTTTGGACCTTCTCTAATAATAGAAAATTAATTTGTTCACGTTACGTCAATGCATTCATAATTTTAAAATATGTCATTCTGTTTTAACCAAATTCGGTCTCACAGCATAAAACTCGGTTAAAAAAATAGTTCTTATAACCAGATTCATTATATGTGTACTTACATTAGCCCACCTAATATTACTAATACTTGACCTAGCTTAACCTAACCTATCATATTGGCTCACATGATACCGGGTTGACTATCAAATTAGCATTAACGTAACGTAAATCTCACTTAAGGTAAATAAATAAGAGGTTTGAGAAAGATTCACGTAACAACATCTTTAGCAAAACATAGATCATGAGTGAAAATAAATGTTTCACTAAAATGAAAACTTAATATTTAGAGCCAATTAGACTGAAAGTACCGGAAAAATAAGGTTTACTGGATATAAAATAAGGAGAAACGACGTTTTACAGTTCCCGAGAATTGAAAAATATATAATATGAGCAAACAAAATTAAGTATTAAATAGCTCTATCAACGTTTCTCGCACGATGAGTGACTGGCTAGAACACGTGGTATCTTCACTTAAAGTTCACATAACGTGAAAATTATGAATATGTTAATAAAAAAGCCTGGGTCCATAATAGTGCAATCGAAAAGTGGGTGCAAAATAACGCAAACAATCGGGGTACAAAATAGCGCAGTCACAAAAGGGCGCAATCCTTAACTTCCGTAAAAAGTCGAGTGGATGTTTGGTAGGAATGCGTAAGTTACTGGATCAAACAGCTGTCCAACTTCGTCCTTGAGAATGTTTGAAATCTGAATGCCCTCTAACCTCACCTGAACTAACCTAGCCTAACCTAACCTAAACACACCATACCAGTAACTTGAAAGTTAGGGCTGATTGGGCGATCTGTTCATATGCTAACCAGACCTACCTTGTGTTGTTCTGGAAAGGGCACTATATGGTCACTAAACACTTGCGCGATCTGTACAACTATAATGCACTGTTTATCACCTGCTCTATATTGGGACTACGAGGTTGAACTTTTTTGTACCTGATCTATATTGGGACTACGAGGTTGCACTTTTTTGTACCTGATCTATATTGGGACTACGAGGTTGCGCTGTTTTGTATCGGCTCTATATTGGGACTACGAGGTTGCACTTTTTTGTACCTGATCTATATTGGGACTACGAGGTTAATCTGTTTTGTACCTGCTCTATATTAGAACTACGAGATTGCGCTGTTTTGTATCGGCTCTATATTGGGACTACGGGGTTGCGCTATTTTGTACCGGCTCTATATTGGGACTACGAGGTTGCGCTATTTTGTACCTGCTCTATATTGGGACTACAAGGTTGCGCTGTTTTGTACCTGCTCTATATTGGGACTACGGGGTTGCGCTATTTTGTACCTGCTCTATATTGGGACTACGAGGTTGCACTTTTTTGTACCTGATCTATATTGGGACTACGAGGTTAATCTGTTTTGTACCTGCTCTATATTAGAACTACGAGATTGCGCTGTTTTGTATCGGCTCTATATTGGGACTACGGGGTTGCGCTATTTTGTACCGGCTCTATATTGGGACTACGAGGTTGCGCTATTTTGTACCTGCTCTATATTGGTATTACAAGGTTGCGCTGTTTTGTACCTGCTCTATATTGGGACTAGGAGGTTGCGGTGTTTTGTACTGTCAGTTAATAAGTTATTATATATTATTATATTATTATTATATTAGTCCATAGAAACAGTAGAAAACATAAAGCGGTAAAGGTATTCACTAAATCGTACTAATTACATTGAAATGTATTACCGGAACAATACATTTCAAAGGGATTTGTAAAACCCTTATAGCATAGCTTAGGGTTACCCAACATTTTCCATGAATTTTGTAAATTACTGACAGGAGGGCGAGCCATAAAAAAAAGCAACCACTTTAATAATTCAAGGTGCGTGTATAACTGCGATACTGACACTGTCGGAAAGTTTGTTCATTAACCTGATGTTCGGCCATGCCATGTCGGAAGAGCGTTACGGGATGTTTCACCCCCTCGCTTGTAACGAGAAAACAGCGCACAAAAAAAAAGGAGTTTTGGGTCTACGTGCCAACTGTATTTGACATCAAAGGGTAGAGCACATACTTTATAATATTAGTCAGTAAAGTGAGCTATGAGATAGGTTTGTGAGTGAAGGGTATGGGGTATGGGGTATGGAGTATTGCCGGTGTTAAGGGATAACAAACACAAGATCTACTCGGCGTGGCCACTACAACTCTAGAATAAAAATTCCATCATAATTGCCAGTTTTCCTGAGAAAAAAAAAATTCTCGGTTTTTTTAAAATACTTTTTCCTTCAATTCTATAGGATTAAACTAATGATTATGAATGAAAATGTTTTGTAAATCTTGTGTTGAACACGTCACCAAATTTTAGGTATTTATCAAGTATTGTTAGTATGTAATGCCTAAGTCGGTAGACCAATGGAGTCTTACAAAATTCATGTCTCCTACAACTTCAATTATGTCTTTGAACACTTTAAATTACTTTAATATGGGTCTTTGTTAATAAAAAAAACTTACCATTTTCAACTGGGAGACTTCACCACGAACCACCACAGATCCCTGAAAAAAAAAAAGGTACGGTTATGGAATTAGTCCACATCCTCATCGCTCTTTTTTTTTAGGTCTGGATCAGAGCGTCCCTATTACACTTGTGTGTCCTCCGAATCAAGTAGAGAGAAGGCAAATTAAACAATAGAGTGTATATAAATGTACCACACTTTCTGGCGGTAGAAATATATTTTTGTAAATTGGAATGATTAGAAGAAGTGTTTGAAAAGTAATGGTGATCCAAGTCAAGGGCGGGGGGGGGAGGGGGTACAGGTACTCCATTCCGAAAAATGTTTGAAAATTGTATGAATCAAGAAACTTATGTTTAGACTTGTCTTTCCCTGGATTCTTTATAATTATTATTATTATTATTATTATTATTATAGGCTTTGAGAAACTATTTGAAGTAGCTCTCACCTATTAAATTTCTAAGTAAAAATATTCATCTAGGCGCTATTTGGAGTAGTCTATTCACAACAAATATTTTGAAAATGATATAGCCCCTATAAACAATTTATAGGGGTCCTCGACTTTAAATTCCTAACAGTTAGCAAAATTCAAGCATTTCTCCATGGTAATCTCCTGAAATATATAATTTAAAGCATAATTCCTAGTTTTCCCAATCGGTGGCCACCATGTTGTGAATTTGACTCTCGTAAAATACAAGATTATTGGAATACCGTCACTTATAACTGGAACATGAAGCACTGTAGTTGATTAACGAATAACTGCTCATCTTTATGCCTGTATTTCAACAGAGAACGTTCTAAACACAATTACTATAACTTATGGTAGCAGATTTAAACGTATATAACTTCTAAACTAAAATAATCAAAGAAATGGTTATTTGAGGGGTTCGGGGCAAAAACATGATAATCTTTATATAATTTAGAGGGGATGTATTCACTATACAAATGTCTATAAAATCCTGAAATTTAGGTACATAGTTAAATGGCTAATTAGTAGATATCAGCCATGCTTAACTGACCATGAAAACATCTTATTTCAAGAAGTAGGCTACCAGAAATCTCTGCTAATACTTTATGTATATATATACGCGACAATCCTTCTTCCTAATGCTTTGATTGTGAAAATGGTTTATTCTCTCAGAGATGAACAAAGAATACTGATCCAGATTTGCAAAAAGTGTTAAGACTTTCAAGAGGAAGCCTCCACATAGCCCCCAGGAAACCATTCAATGATATTTCTGACATGGACCAGGAAGACAAAGTTAGCAGTGTCTTGGATTTAACCTTGAAAGTATAACAAAAACTTGCTTTAGGATGACATTGAATGATGCAACCTTCATCAAATGCTAAACATAAATATGGGAGTAAATCACCATGATTCTGATTCATTCAATAAATACAATCAACTTTTTTTTTTCAGAATAGACTATGATGAATCATCATTTACAATTCGGGAGAAATGTTTTACTCATACAACGGATTTTTTCTCAAACTTTCCGATAATATACATAGCTGAAGTTTAGCACACTGATAAATTAAGTGATTATTCAATACATAATACAATCTGACACACTATACGGCTCGTTTCTAATGCATTTAATTTAATTTAATTTAAATGAGGGGTGGCGAGGCTAATGTTTTAGATCTTGGTCATTCGACCTTATCTGACCTCTGCCCTCCTGGCGTATGAAGGAATTCATTTCTCAGGTGGGGACAGCATTAAGGTGAATTCCACTATCCCCAGATACGTGAAATGATGATGGTGGAAATCAGGGGGGGACCTGCAGTTTAACGTGGGCTCCGAACCACAGTGTGGGATCTGGTATACCACACATTCACAAAGAGTGAAAACACACACTTTGACAGGTTAAGGAAGGGTTTGGTAATCAGATCGATCTGTGCCGGGACCGATATTTGAACTCCGGACCCCTAAAAGAAGTCTGACACCTTGTCCCTGGACCACCAGATCACGTTTTAAGTGTCATATATTACTCTACCAAACAAAACATGGCAGTATATTTGGCAGATTTTTCTCAGGGGACAAAGAGTAATATAAAAGAGCACATGTCTTTGGAAAGAGCAATGAATCAATGACAACGAAAATAACATGTGTTCCTTTTATACATCAACAACACATTCACTATATTTCTTTCTTTCTTTTCATGGCTCCTTGCTCTTATAGAATGTGGCTTCCGATACGAGTTTTTCAATGCACGTACGTATTTTACAGGCGGGCCTTTGGAACACTAGGTGAAAATAAACACTTTATGCGTTGGGTTTTCTTTCTTCCTGAAAAAAATGTTCCTTTCAAAACTTACTGTGAATGTAAATACGACTCATGTTAACAGAATAAAATCAAAATTCTAACAAAATTGATTTAATTTATCTTACAAATTTACAGAGAAGGATTTTTTAATAACGTATAATATTTTGTATATTTCCCATATACAAAATCAATATATTTTAGAAAAATATTTAGTTATTTCATTTAAACTTATGAGGTTATGTGCTTGAATAATATATAATATTGTTGCTAGCTTAGTATAACTCTCTTGTGACCAAATATTACAGATTTAAGAATAAAAAGTAATTATAGCTTCATTCCGGCTCCAGGAACTGTTTGTAATGAAACAGTTGAAACCAAACATTCTTTCCATTTTATTTCAGTCTTATAATTTCCTGCCATAAATCGTTTCTCTTCCCTTCGCTTCACCTACGTGCCCAAGCCCAGAATGTAACCCCCACTCCCCCACCCTCGCTATGGTCCAATCTCCTGTCTACAAGTCACGTGTCCTTGCCGAACTGAGAACTGTTCAAATCAGCACCGTCTACTAGGTTAGTGGTCTCATTAGTTTTTCACTTTGACATATTTATTTTATAAACGGTATTTAGTAAAATATACTACTCTTTTTTATGAGTGTGTGATAGACTTGTAATATAATAAGACACACAAATTTTCCTCTATTTTACCTCATATTATATTAAGTTTTTACCAACTAAGAGACACATTGTAACAGATTGTATTTACTGCCACTAATCAATTAATAAAAAATAATAATTTTATTTTTGTATTATAATTTTAAGATCGTATAGATTTGAATTTTTTTAATACATAATATATATTTTTTATGGAAATATTTAGTGTAGCTCTACCAGATTGACGCAAAAGAACCTTTGTTTAGAGTTGAAATTATACTAAATTTGTTTTACGTTATCTTGTTTGTTTCGCATGTGTCAACTTTGACAGCGGTAAGTAAATTGAGTTGGTTTCTTGACGCGTTTTAGGCCTATTATTGTGATATTTCCTCTAGTTGTTTGTTTGTTTGCGTGACAGCCTCCAGGCGTTACTGCCAGTGGCCGACATTGTTTTGGCCGTCTGAAGAAGAACTGCCCCCCCTTCCCCTCCTACACAGCACCATTGACCTTTCTCTCGACCCACCACAATTGTCTGGCTGCATGGATCAAGGTGTCACTCTCGCAATAGACTAGACTGCCAATGACGGGGAGATTGAGGTTCGAATCTCAGTCGAGTGTACTGAAGGTGGATTTTATAAAATAAGTTTTCCACTGTACCTCCATACGATTGCGGGTAAATTTTCTCTAAAATATATCTTTCATAATCCCTTAAACTATTTTCGTAATTAGTATATACAAGTTTAACCCGAACGGGTAGTAATACACTGTGCTAAGAAAAAATGAAAACATAATTAATTTTATAAATGCTGAATTTAAATTCAAATGTAGCCACAATATTTTTTTGTGCTTATTACCTGTTGGCAATTCATATTTATGTAAATCGACATCAGTTTGATAGAAACATTACTTATATCATTTCGAATGACCTGTGTGATCTCGAATTGGAACGTGATTCGTTATTGTAATAACACAATATGTTTTATAGCTCAGTATTTCATTTGAACAAATATCAAAAATAAAATATAATGGTTTTCTCGTTACGAAACAATGAAGTGAAAAGAGAAGAAACTAAAGGGAGGGAATCGAATAGAAAATAAAGAAACTAGCTCTATTTTCTCGTTTTCTTTCGTAGCAGAACGATTTCATCTAAAAAAACAAGTTGAGTTTAAAAAAATAGCGCTATTCGCGCGATCTTGTGCGAGTGTTATGGAAGAGTTGGGGGTTAAGGGGTAGCAACGTACAGTTTGTTAAAATTAAAAATATCTAGTCCATGTACTTTTATCCTTATTTTTACCCTACAGCAAAATAAAGAGAGTAGAGATTAAACCCCCCCCCCTTTTTTTTTTCAATATTTATTTACAAAACAAGGATTATTAATTACCTAATATGAACGGGTGCTAAACTATATCAACTACTATGTGGACGAAAAATTAATTTCATAATTTAGAATAAAAAACACTTCAATTAAAGTTTAATTAGGATGGGATAGCGGCAGTAATAAGGTAAATGTCAAAAATCCACTCAGAGTACACCTGACAAGGATTCGAACACCTCCTCCATCAACGCCGAACCCAAGATAACAACATAAAATAATTCAGTAGGTAGAAAAAGAGGAGCTGTTTAATTTACTAACTTAACTCCATTTGAAATTTCATACAGTTAGCCCATACGGATAAGACGAGGAAACAGACCAATAAAAACTGTCTGTGTTGGGAAGGGCTTCAAACAAATCTAATTAACTCCATTAAAAATTGTTCAGCAGCGCTATATTTCAGTTATCTAGCAGAGACACATCGATACAGCTCACAGATCATTACGTGGATCATACTTATACTATCAGATTAAAATTACGGGAAGTTTTATTCCTCTGTGAGCCTACCTGTCCATTTCTCCGTGCGTCACTCGGCTAAAACAGCGAACACTGCAAAATTGCGATGTTATCTAAACTGACATATCAACGTCATCCATTTGTTAGGTTGGAGCGACAGGACTGACAAACGATGCGGTTTCGTGTTATCACATTATTCTTTATGGTAATAATTATGTAGAGCACCCTTGGCCGAATTTGACAGAGGGTATGTATCGTATTCAACCCCCTCCCCCCATGTCTCAATCAGCCTGGACTACCTTATACCTGTCATTGATTTGATTGCTCACGTCTTCTTCAGTTACAGTGATGGAACATTTAGTTTGGTATATTAAGGCGGGAGTGTAGTGGACGCGAGAAATGGTCAGTGTTTTTGCGGTATTTTTTATAGCAAAACAATTGTTGGGGTAAAATAAATCGAATATTGCTTCAGTAGAAACATATAGAACTTAGTTTTCTTCACATAATGAAATCAACAGTTGTTGAATATGCATTATGAACATAGCGGCATTAGATGAGAAACTTTTTAAATGAGGAGAAAAAGTTGTCAATAAAGTTCAAGACACCATTGACAGATAATCAACAAATTTTTATATCAACGTGTGTAGAAAATTTAGACCATGTTTTTACTGGAGAAATATTTGATTTATTATGAACAAAATATACTTTACTATAAAATAAATTGCAAAAATTCACTTGATTTTATTCCCCTTCATCCTGACCCCAAGATAAACTCATAAATACCACAGTGTGGGGATAAAAGTGTTTTAATTATTAATAAAAATATATTTTAAATTATTGTTAGACAATGTGGGAGACTATTTTTCAATATAAATTTAAGTTTGTAAAACGATCCTCCACTAACTACCTTTGTATATTACAAATCTGGTAAGTTTATATTCATACAGATGGTTTAAGAAATTATTTATAAAAAAAACATCAAAAACAACAAACAGAACTTTTTAAATCCAATACTTCCCTCTATGTTAACCAACGATGTATTTAGAATTCAATGGATAGCTTCATTTTAATTAATTGGGCCAACCAAAATACAACCGGCCCATTCCATCCCTGCTGTTAATAGTTTTAAAATGTGAAAAACTAAATTGTCGCTGATATTTTGGCTTAAGGTGACCCTGGCTTGGGTTCAAACCTCACCTCCTTAATGTAGGAGTTTAGTAAGCTCTCACCAAGATAGCTCTATCGGGACCCTCTCTATTTGAGGATACAAAATTGTACATGGAGTTTAGAACCAATCCTTTTCATTTAGCTATTTAATATTAATGTTTTACATTTTTTTAAATATCACAAAGTAGTGTATTTTTTAAGTATTTACTAAAGTGAAATATATATATATATATATATAAACCAGGTCTATAACCAGGTTATTTTAAACTAAATTGCAACCACTTTAATAACAGGCTGCTTGGAGTAATGGTCAGTGCCCCTGGCTACGAGTCTAGGGGTCCCGGGCTCGATTCCCAGCTGGTGAATTGGGTATTATTCCCTTAGGAGAAATGATCCAAATGGTCACCAGGTTATGGTTAATTAGGCTCAAATTAGGTTAAGACTCACACCGGCTCCAAAACGTTATAGTAACTATCATCACATCTTATTTGTGGTACCACGTGTATTCAACCCCCTATGTTGTACCCTCGGCAACGCTATTTCCCACCAGAGTGGTGAGTAGTCTACATACAGGGGACAGAACCTGGACGTCAGAGACCCTACCGGTCATTTATACCATACGATAACAAAAACTACTTGAGTCACTAAATCCCTGCAAGCTCAATACTCTAGATATATTAAAAATATTCAAAAATATAACCGATGAGTCCCACCAACATATAATAATATATATATTCTTGTATTTCATATTTTCTTCAGCTTCAAGAGCCGCTTTCAATTTATTTTCCATATTCCACCCTTTCCATTTTCCGCTCTTCCTTTTTCTCTTTCCTTTTTGCCGATAGGGAAATATCAGTGACAAGGAAATAATTGAAGGTTTTATTTATTGGTCGAAGAGAAAGAAAATGATCGTACACTATTTCAAACACAACAAAATAACTAACGAGCTTTGTCGAGGGTAGTTCTTGAATCGCTATTAATATTAAATGTATTTCAAAAATATACACGCTATGCGCCTTTAATTTACGACTCATCATCTTTAAGGAACTTAGCGGTTTGCTACCCGTTTGGGTTATACGTTTCTGTACTAAATTACGCTAATGGACTTAGAGATTAGGAAGATTATATTTAGATTAAGAGTACCCGCATTTGCTTGCAAGAAGAGTTGAAAACCATCAAGGAAAAAACCACCCTCATACACCCAACCGAGGTGTGAACCCCCGCCATCAGCAGTAAAGCCTACTGCGAGTCAAAACTGTATTGGAAACTCTTGAGAATGTGGTGGGCTAGATCAATGGAAATGGAGGAATTTTTAATAATAAAAGGAAGTGTTTGTTTGTGTGCGATGCCAAGACAAATCTACGACACAAAGAGATCTGACATTTTTAACACAGGTGGATGGGTGGGTGGGGGGGGGGGGGGATGCGAATGCAACAAAAGTCAGAATTTTTTTAATTAGATTATATTTAACAATTTTTAAGAAACATGTCTTTTTTACTTTCTGCATATCATGTGATAGTGAAAAAATATCCATCTCGAGATTGTGACAATTCTTTACGTTTTTTGGTAACAAGAACCCAAAAAGGAGGATTTTACAATTATTTCTGTCCCCATTTCCATATGTCTGTCCCTGGATCCTAAACGGTTAGATAGATTTTGTTTAAACATGACATTTAGATTTTGCAGGGCTGTACTTCAGGATTTTATTTGATTTTTACCCAAGCCCCCAAATTAAGGGTAGTTTACTGATATGATTTTTTTTGGAATTCTAAAAAGTGTGTGAGTGTTTCTAACGATTTTGTTTAAAATGTAAACAAAATATTTGTTTGACATGACAAATAGTACTGTGTAGGCTAGTTGGTTTGAGAAATTTTTGAAAATTTGAAATATTAAAAAAATTACGAATGATGATGTCCAAAGTATAAACATGGAGAAGGTGTGCTATGACAAATAACAATATATTAGTTTTTTAGTTAAAAACTCATTTATGGCTAGTTTACCGAGAATGATTTTGGGAAATTCGAATTATTTTGCAAATGGTTATAACGATTTTGCTTAAAATGGTTATTATGAAAATGTTTGACATGAGCATGACAAATGAAGCTTTACCCTTGTTTTTAGGTGGTAATTGTGCTATGGGTACTGATGACTGTTTTTTTTTTTAAATGTAAATATCTAAAAATAAATTATTTTAGCGATTTGGTTCAAAATGGGTATATGTTAAGTTTATTGTATTATAAATTGTTATATAAATTTAATTTTCTGAAAGCGTATAACCCGAACGGGTAGTAAGACGCAGTGCTAATAATAAGAACTATCTAACTCCAAAGTATCCATACTTCCTATAAAATTCTGATAGGCTTACTATAGATTTATATACAATTTAAATGTTAATTCAAATCTTTTTTGTATTTGTTAGGATGTTTGGAGAGTTCTGGAAAAATATTAGTCTTTAAAAAATACTGAAAAAGCTTTTTAAAATATTGCATCTTTTTAAATGATTGAATTTGTAACGTTGATTGACATCAACATTACAAGCATGAAGGATATACTGGCGAATGAACACTATTTCAACAACACCGAAGAATAAGCAATATTGTACTCACCAAGAAGTGCCCCGTTTCTCGGCTAGTGTGTCTCGACTCTCGTTAAACAACATCCCTGTTCGCGAGCACTTTTTCTGCACAGAGTGTGAAATAAAGACTAAACGAGTGAAAGGTGTGGCACATTGAGCGTGAGGTCGCCCGTTGCATCATGGGAATAACCTCGTGATAGACACGTGATGTTCTACGCGCCCCTCCAATGATCTAGCTGTTTCCTTTGGTGACTTACGACCCCTTCCCTCTGTTAGGTGTGATTGTTCTTTGATGTTCTTTTGTTTCCCCTATGTTCCCCTCCCCTGAGAGAATAACGGTTTATATACGGGTTCAGTTTGTGTTGTAAACTCACTTCTTGAATCAACCGTGTCGCTAGACACTTACTCTAGGATGGGATTTTTTCCCAAGGTATATACAAAATTAATTGTGGGCTGACTTTCTGTTATTTTGGGTTAAATCACTATTTTTTGTAAACATGATGAATTACGTAGCCCAACGTGTCGTAATATATTTTATTACAGGTTAAATGTATTATTGGGAGTTTTTGCCCTTCCGGCGTGGTAAATAATGGTTAAAACCATGAGGGACATTATCTCTTTGTATTTTTTTGATCTTACATCTTTTAAGGCGTAATGCCTGGATAATATGGGAAATGTTTATAGCCCTTAAGGCTAAATATTGTTTGTACTTATTTTTTATGGCTAAGTCCATGATTTACTATCTCCTTTTAAAAGATAGATTTTGGTAGCCATAAATAGTTGTGTTTTCAAATTGAATTTTCCAAGTCATATGATTCAATCCGATTTTGAAACGCGGATTGTTGGCCTGTGGCAACTAGTTATTGTTGTCATTATACTGAGGGTTGCCGCGGGGACCCATAGAGAAGTTATATATTAATCTTGGAAATAATTGTTAGCACAAATGTTGTTATGGCAACGGTACAACAGTATTATCATGGGCATAACCCTGTTCTTCATATATCTATATATATATATATATATTTATTTATTTATTGTTACCTATATTCATATATATATTGTTATATTTTTCAAATAAATATTTATTTACTTCACATGCGATCTTTAATTTACTATTGCAGGTAAAAAAGTCATTGTGTTTACTCTAAGGATTCTCGCCTCTTTTCCCCCTTTGACTGATAGTACAAAATAACGGGTGATGATTGGGAAGGCTTCATGACAGCAAATTGTTGTATAGGTCACACTGAAGACCTATTCGCATTTATGTGGTCCTACTGCTCTTCTGCAATTAATCATTTGCTATTTTTTTTTTAGGCCCCCTTTAGTTTATGTATATGTGCGCCTGTCCTTGTCCATTAGAGGAGAAGGAGGGCGGTACAAATGTAACTTGGTAAATTTAATTAATATATGACTTTTTTATGTTATTTTTTATATATTGTATAGACGTATAACCCAGGTACGATGCACGTAGCAGTAGCGTAGATAGAATAAATGCTGAGTGGATGTTTCATGTAAAAATCTTATTTCCCCATGGAGTTTTGAAAAAAAGAATATAGCAGTTTGAATAAAGAAAATATAGACTGGTCCTATAGATAGTTTTAAATATTCAATCGTGTTGGTTTTTTATTTTTATCCTCAAACTTTGTAGTATGGGGAAATCTTGTAAACCTACTGTAGAATCCATACCACCCAGTGATTGTTCACACGGGCAATCTTGTAAACATACTGTAGAAACCATACCACCCAGTGATTGTTCACACGGGAAATTTTACTCTTTGACGTCACGAAGTGTAGGACTTTTAGAAATAAAAAGATGGCACCCTATATAGTTTTGAGTGTAAACACAATTATTGTAGAATTGTAATTATTATTTTATGTTTTCAAACACGTAAACAACAAACTAATAGTGTCATTACATTATTTCTAGTGTAGGCTATGGTCGGTAAAGGGTTGGGGGAGGGTGTTTAGTCACCAGCGATGTTACTACCTTTCTAACCAGTAGTAATATACTGTACATACAGTGGGAAAAGAAATAGTATACTTTATACCTTGGATGAATTGTATTTATATTGCCAAAAATTATAATATTCTGGGGATTTAAGACAATGCTAAACGAACTTTTATTTGTTAATATTTAGCACCACATGCAACCCGTTTGTGTTATGTGCCTATATACTAATTAAATTAACGGTTTAATGGATAAGGAAGGTTATAATTTTAGTAAATGTACCCGCATTTACATGTTAAGAGTAGAAAACAATTTTGGAAAAACAACAACTTAATATATAAAATACATTTACTCTCAAAATTTATAAATTATAAAAATAGTTTAAACATCTTTACTATATATATAAATCTAAGACGTGGTTTATGTGTTTTAGACATTGAAATTAAACCAATTTCTTATCCCCTTATGAAAACCTTTAATACAACCATGTTAAAAAAACCTGGAGATGAATCGTTTGCACATACTCCTCATGGTAGGTACATTTTTTCATAAATTATACAAAATGTTGTAGCAAATAAGTTAACACTTCAAAATGTCTCTACTATTTAAAGTGTGCTAGAATTATTATAAACGTATGAAAAAAGGATGTGTGTGTAGAAACCAAGTATTGATTGAGTATTGTACTTTATTAAATTCTGAATAACTTCCAACCCATTACACATAAAGTGTACCGCGTATTATAATAGCAGCAATTGTATTGAGTGGACATAAAACGATCAAACGATCACGAGTCTACCTGTCCTTTCAAGCTAATGCAGGTGCATTAAGAGGCTGCATTAAAAATAAGTGTGATAAGAATGGAAATAGTTGTGAAAAACCAACTCGATTATTTACGTCTAAACAATATTAAAGGTAACCTGGCGGTCTGTGCTAAGGTCCGGGGTTCAATCCTCGGTCCCGGCACAGATCTATCTGAATGACAAACCCTTCCTTCACCTCTGACAAGACGTGTATTAATCACAACTTGTGAATGTGGGGAATGCCGGGCCTCCACCGTGGTTCGGATCCCACGTTAAACTGTAGGTCCTCCATTTCATCTCACAATCACCCTACCATTACACATTAGCGCAAGTGCGTATAACCCGAACGGGTAGTAAGACGCGGTGCTAATAATAATAATAATAATAATAATAATAATAATAAATAATAATAATAATTTTATTTGTTTTTTAAATTTTTTTACCAATTCCAATTAATATTTTATTACCCGCCTCGATGGCCGCATGGTCTAACGCATCACACTCGTGTTAGACTAGACCACCAATACGGGTAGATCAAGGTTCGAATCTCAGTCAGGTACACTGAGGGTTGTTTTCCCTAACTAAATATTTTTACATTCTCCCTCTACGCAAATTTGGGAGTACTTACTCTAAACTTAACCTTCCTAATCCCTAACATACGAGTGTAATTAGAATATAGGTGTACAACACGAACAGGTGCTAAAAAAAAATCTCAACCAAAAGGAATCCGACTTAACCCAATTCTATCTTGCCCAGAACATGTGATAGAATGATTGCTCTTGGAACGACCTGAAGAAAAAGAGGTCACCGCCATTAATATGACCCTCTTTTCTCTAGGCCGATATTTCACGGTCAACTTGATACGATCCTTCGTCGAAAAAAAAAAAAGTTTTAACGATCGCAACGTTACAAAATGTTACCGCCAAGTTCCAATTTAACCGGCGGTTAGTTGGTTTGTTCGGAGAGACACAAAGTAACAATTCCATGTTATTTGTCTGGTTGACTATATTTTATCCTTAAGCTGGGGATGTAGGGGACGCGTGAAAAGGACAGTGTTTTTTGCCGTTTATGTGGCAAAAAATTTTTGTTGGGTCGAATAAAATATTGCTCCAGTGCAAATATAGTTTAATTTTCTTCAAATGTTGAGATAAACAACTGTTGAATATATGTCATGAGCATAGCAGCATTATTTAACAAACTTTTTAAACGAAGGGAAAAAGTTTTCATTAAATTTCACGACACCATTGACAAATATTTAAGAAATCTTGAGGTCACCATGTAAAGAAAATTAACTTCTATGTTTGTACTGGATCATAATTTCATTTATTATGGTTAAAAAATTGTATTACAATAAAAACTGCAAAAACACTGACTTTTTCTCTCATCCCTTAAGCTCTGAATCCGATATATATACGACTACATATATATATATATATATATTGTAACGTCTCTATTATCTGGGTGCCCGGTAGCCAACCCTAACTACTATACTACCGGAACACCCTAGGGGGTTACATGGGCAGGATGGACCCCAAGCGGTAGGGTTGGGATGGACAGTTCGTGGGGAATGAGGCTAGCAAGTTAGTCTCAGAAGATCAGTTTATTATTCTAGATAGATACTAAGATACTACATAGAAAAGAGGTAATTCCCCGTGACGAGGGAGCACGCGCGATGACGGAACTCGTGAAAACTACCTAGAGACCCGGGATCGACCCTCCGGCCGGGGTGAACACTCGACTACATGTTCGCATGGCTTCCAACAATCAACAACGTGCGTTCTTCTCACACACAAACGTCTGATCTCGATTCACACAAGTCAGCAGGTCCAAGGTCGCACCGTGCTCGCTCGTCAACAGGATGAAGCTATATGAGCTATGTGCTGTTTTCAACAGGATAGCAACCCAATACTCTTGACTTCCAAGGAAATGTATAAGCATGGGTTAACCTCCTGCCAGAATAAACCTTAAAATAATTATGCTCTTACAATATATATATATATATATATATTTATATATTTATATACCATCTGAGACTCAACGACTAAGAACAATAAAAGAAGGATGGATTTTATTTGAGAAAACGTTTTCCTTACGTGCTTCAAATTGGTATACTTAAATAGTTTAGCTTTGATTATTCCTCCCCCCCTTCCCCCTTCCAAAGAATGTGGGAACATTTACTGAAAATTGTACATCGGTGCCAGATTAAAACAGTAGCGAAATTATCGAATGCCACGTTACCCACGTTTTCAAGAACCCTCAATAGATTTTTTTTCTAAACAGATGCTTATAACCTGTCTAGTGAAATAGCATCCCAGCGTAGCTGAACAACTGACAACGCATTTGTTTACATGTCGAGATAACGGCGTACTAAATGGTACTAACTTATTGTGTATTGTACTGAATGTGTTTGTACTGACGTTTAACTGTCTAAACAGCAAATAAAAAAATACTGAATTATTTTACTGTTCAATCAAATTATTTTATATTTTATTATTTATAAAATTGGGCCACCTTTACAATATTTTACTACTGGCCCCGTTCTAGCTTAATCCGACATTATTCTAACTTCTTCATCTCTAACCCAATCAATGCAAAGGTTGAAGAAGATCCGCAAGTGTTTCAAACATACTGGCAATCTAGACACGTTGAATTTGACCTACTGGCAAACTAGACACGTTGAATCTGACCTACTGGCAAACTATACACGTTGAATTTGACCTACTGGCAAACTAGACACGTTGAATCTGACCTACTGGCAAACTAGACACGTTGAAATTTACTTAATGACAAACTAGACACGTTGAAACTGACCTACTGGCAAACTTGACACGTTGAAAGTGACCAACTGACATACTAGATACGTTGAAAATGACCTACTGGCAAATTTGACACGTTGAAAGTGACCTACTGGCAAACTTGACACGTTGAAAGTGACCTACTGGCGAACTTGACACATTGAAACTGACCTACTGGCAAACTATACACGTTGAAACTGACCTATTGGCAAACTAGACATGTTGAAACTGACCTATTGGCAAACTAGACATGTTGAAACTGACCTATTGGCAAACTAGACATGTTGAAACTGACCTACTGGCAAACTAGACATGTTGGAACTGAACTACTGGAAGAAAAGACATGTTGACACTGACTTATTGCCAAAATAGAAATGTTGAAAATGACGACTTTTCTAAGTGCTTAGGATCAGAAACACTGGAAAGGGTTATTGTGGAGATAATAAATAAAAATTAAGTCATGATCTACACTGAATCAAAATTTCAATATATTGTGTAAATTAACAGAGCTGGACATAATTTAGGTATAATTTAATATAATTAGTGAGTCACATAGATGTTTACGTGCATGTACTTCCATATAAAACTACTTTTTTTCTGGTTAATGTCTGCAATGAGTCTTGCAGACAAATAGTTTAATTAAGAGATAAATATAATATTTGACATTCATTTTTGACTATACATTACTTATACAATTTATCTAAACCTATAGTATAAATGTTATATAATAAAGAAGATACCCGGTAATAATTATAGATTTAATATGTGATCAAAATTATTACAGAGTGGTCATTCAAATTCTAAAATAAAATTCCATCAAAAGTTCCTGTTTTTCTGATAAAATAAAAATGGTTCAAATTTTTTAAAAGGTTTTTCTTCCTGTTGTAAGATTCTGTACAAAAAATATTTTGAGTGAAAATATTTTGTGAACGGTGTGTTGAACATGTCTCCAAAATTGTAATAATTTAATAAGTAATATTATTAATAATATTAAAAATATTTAGCACCGCGTCTTACTACACGTTATGGTTATACGCTTTAAGTACTAATTACGTTAATGGATTTAGGAATTAGGAAGGTTGAATTAGAGGAAGTGAACCCGCATTTGCGTGGAGGGAGAGTGGAAAACCATTAAGGATAAACCGTCCCCAGTTCACCCGACCGAGTTCTGAACCTCGATCTCTCCATCCTCAGCAGTCGGGCTCAACACGACAAGCGCGTTAGTCAACTACGCCACCGAGGCGGGTAGTAATATTATTATATATTTCCACCCTACGCTTACATTGACTAGGTCAGTAGACTAAAGGTGATCTACAAAATCAATACCAACTACAACCACAATCATGGCTTAAAACAATTTAAATTTACTTAAAGATGGGTCTTTATTAAACAAATAAAACCCAGATATATTTTACAGGGTGAGTCAGAAACAATGAAACGAACTATGCTAAGAAAAGTGATGGACAATGTGCTGAGGTTTGCCTGACTATACTGAGGAAAGTGATGGACAATGTGCTGAGGTTTGTCTGAATATACTGAGGAAAGTGATGGACAATGTGCTGAGGTTTGTCTGACTATACTGAGGAAAGTGATGGACAATGTGCTGAGGTTTGTCTGACTATACTGAGGAATGTGATGGACAATGTGCTGAGGTTTGTCTGACTATACTGAGGAAAGTGATGGACAATGTGCTAAGGTTTGTCTGACTATACTGAGGAAAGTGATGGACAATGTGCTGAGGTTTACCTGACTATACTGAGGAAAGTGATGGACAATGTGCTGAGGTTTGTCTAACTATACTGAGGAAAGTGATGGACAATGTTCTGAGGTTCGTCTGACTATACTGAGGAAAGTGATGGACAATGTGCTGAGGTTTGTCTGACCTCCGATGGAAATCATTTGAGAGACATCTTAAAAAATTGAAAAAAGTGAAAGTGTAGTATGTAGTTTGCTTTTATTTAGCTTGTGAATATTTACTTTCAAGTTAAATTATTAATTATTAATTATCAAGCTACCAGCCATCTAATTGTTTCTCCCCACATTGTTTTCAAGACACACCCATTAAATTGCACATCATCATCATCGTAAATTTTTAACGTTTGCTATCATAAAGTAATTCCACTTGTGAGTATCTCAGCCATGAGTAGAGAATAAACAAGTTAAACAGTATAATGTATACAAATGTGCTACATCAAGTGTCAAAATACCCCTCTGCGGGACGGGGTTTAGAATAGTCCCGCAGTAACCCTGCTTGTCGTAAGAAGCGACTAAAAGGGGAGGTTTCTGTGCAGGACGTACCTCGTGCAGGAAAAACCTATCCTTAATCTTTCCTTTCACCTCCTTTTTTCTTCCTTCCCTTTCACTCCTTTTTTTTTTCTCATTCTTCTCCCTTCGCTTCCTCACTCCTTACATCTTTCTTCCCTTCCCCTGCCGTCCAGTCCTGCACAGAGACTTTTGGCTCCACCGTTGATGACCTTGGCATCTAACACGGCTTTCCTTTGATGATTATCGGATACCACTGCTTAGAGCTCCTGAGTGAAAGTGCGCCGGTTGTAATATCTTGGTAGAAGGGCCTTAGGGATGACAATAACCGGGTACCCTACCTTGAGAAAAGACCGGTTGCGTTCACGAAGGCCCGGACGTAAAATTGGCACTTTCCTGCACCCACTTGCTGCGATGACCTCTCTCCTGGCGCAGCCCCACGCGAAGGTTGTCAAGTCTAGCGTCGTGTGGGGTTTCCCGCCAGGAGGGTTAACGGGGCCTCATGTGGTAGAACCAACTTGGATCACCCTGGGTCTACGATCCGAGTATTGTGCAGGTTGTCCCCAAAAAAGGCATGGCCACCTCCATTGTCACCGCTGACACCTCACTGTCCGCTAGCAACGTACTGCCACACCCCGCTGGCAACTCACTGCCCGGCCCCTCACAGGGCCGTATTAATGATAAGAGCCGGAAACGGGTAAGGCCGTCCAGCCCTTTAACAGAAAAAGTCCAGGAAGTTGTGAGGCCCCAGCCCGCTTCCTGGTAATGTCTCGAGTAGAGGAAAACGAAAGTCTTAAGCGAGTAAGCCCATTTATCCTCGAAAGAGTGATAAATGGTGCAGCACAGTCTGACGTATCAATAAGAAAACTGCGTGATGGCACTATAATGATACAAACAATAACAGATATTCAGTTCTCAAAAGTAATGGCAATCTCTAAAATACCGTTGAGCAATACGTCTCATATACCGGTGAAGGTGGAGCCTCACGGGTTCCTCAATGTTTGCAAGGGAGTGGTCACTTGCTATGACCTCGACTGCGTGAGCATTGAGGATATCTGTGAGGAACTTTCCCCCAGCACGTCACCGAAGTATACCGCATTGTAACCAAAAAGAACGGACAAGAGAAAAAAACCGACACGTATATCCTTACTTTTGCAACACCTACCCTTCCAAAGGAGGTCTGAGCGGGTTTCCACGTGCTCAGGGTCCGTCCGTATGTCCCTAACCCCCGGCGCTGCTTTCAGTGGCGGGAATTTGGGTATACGAAGCTGCGATGCCGTGGCAAGCCAACCTGTGCGGATTGCGGACAGGAGGCTCACGAAACACCATGTGAGTCTCCTAAGCACTGCGTCAACTGCAAGGGTCCGCATCCTGCCTGGTCTCGGGCCTGTCCGAAATGGAAGGTAGAGAAAAAAGTCCTGGAGATACAATCCGAAAAGAAGATCTCATATGCCCAGGCACGAAAGGAATACACATCTAGTCAGAATCCGGTATTTCAAACCTCCTACAGCCAAATTGTCAGTCAGAATATCAACTGTCCCAACTGTCATTGCACAGTTAATCTCGCAAAGCCGTCTACACGACCTGTGCCATTAGTCTCTACTCGAGACAATCTCAATAATAACGCGCCGACTAAGGTGGCGCCTAAATTGCTAGAAGAGGCGAAACCTCAACATAGGTCGTCTCCCCCACCCGTGCCGCCGAGGAGCCCTCCTCGGGGAACACACCCGACTGCACCTCGGGGACCTCCCCGAGCCCACCTCGGGGACCCACCCCGAACCAGCCCGGGGAAACAAAAGAACTTGCGGCCGTTGTTGGTTCGTCCGCTCTGGTCTCTGGGTCACCTGAGGTTGGAGTGGGTGGCGGAACGGGTGAGGCCGCAAAGGCGAATCCTGCTGGTGCCTGGAGAAAGGTCCAAAGAGGTGTCGCCGACACAAATAGTAAGAAAAAAGTGCCAAAGGCTGTAACAAAGCCTTCGCGCTTAGAATCAACCCCACAAGTCTCTTCCGCAGAAACAAAAGCCTCTCTTGAAACGAGAGGTCCAGGAGAGACTTGGCAAGGCCAGAGGACCTAAAAAGGTCCTTAACCAATTTTTATTACTAAGAGATAGTGACATGGATTGCGTGGATGAATAAATTTATATTTGTACCTAATGTCGCTACTACAATGGAATTGTAGGGGTTTTTATGCTCGTGTAGAGGAAATTAAACTAATAATCTCTTCCCTGCATCCTTCCATATTGTGTTTGCAGGAGACCCACTTCCGCCCAACTGACAGCCCGATGCTTCGTGGGTACGATGTATATCGTACCGACAAGCCATTCTTCGATCGGGCTAGCGGAGGTGTGGCTATACTTGCACGTAGCAATTAATATAATAAGTCTATAAATATTGTATCTGATCTCCAAGTGATTGCTGTGAGAGTCTCCCTTCCTATAGAAGTAACTGTATGCTGCATCTACCTCCCACCAGGTGAACGTGTTTCAAAGAGGAGCCTAGAGGCCCTCTTTAAACAACTTCCCGCCCCCTATATTATCTTGGGGGACTTTAACGCACACAACCTGGTGTGGGGGTCTAATTATACAGACGCCCGCGGGAGGATGGTAGAGGATATTCTTGTCTCGGGAAACCTGGTGTTAATGAACACCGGGACCCAGACACACTTTTCCACCTTTAATGGTGTATCCTCTGCCATCGACCTAACTCTATGTAGCCCCGGGATCGCTGCCCACTTCCTTTGGGAGGTCCACTCGGATCTATGTGGCAGCGATCACTTTCCCATTCTGCTTTCGCTAATTGAAGACCCTCCCGGTATAGCACGTGCACCACAATGGGTGCTTAAACGTGCTGACTGGGATAAATTTCGCGAGCTCGCCGTATTTGTACAACCCCTTTCTCCGGACGTCGATGTTAATATTGCCCATTTTACTTCGACGGTCATCATGGCGGCGAGGGAATCTATCCCTAAATCTTCGCCAAATCCGCGCCACCATCCTGTTCCCTGGTGGAACGAGGAGTGTAGATTGGCTATTTCTGACCGTCGAAGAGCATTACGTCTCTTCCATCGGCGTCCTACCTTGGATAATCTAGAATCATTCCGGATTATGCGTGCTCGAGCTCGCCGTATCATTCGTGAAAGCAGAAAAGTGTCTTGGAGACAGTTTATATCTACCCTTACAATTTACACTCCCACAACTAAGGTTTGGGACAATATTCGTAAATTACGTAGTAGCAAAAATACCATCAATAACATACCTGCCCTCATGTCAAATGGTACGCTTGTCTCCTCCCCTGTGGAGGTCGCCAATGTATTGGGCTCTATGTTCACCGCCATATCTAGCACTGCAAGCTACTCAAATGAGTTTGCAGCGCATAAGCGGAACATAGAGCGCCATTCTATTGACTTTGGTCAGAGTCAGGGGGAGGATTACAACTCCCCCTTTACTTTAGATGAACTGACCTATGCTATGTCCCAGGCGGGTAGCACAGCTCCTGGCCCCGACGACATTAATTATGAAATGTTGCGCCAGTTACCCCCTGCTGGACGAGCATGTCTGTTGGACCTCTACAATAGTGTTTGGGAATCTCGTCAGTTCCCAACACTGTGGAGGCAAGCAACAATTATCCCTCTATATAAAAGTGGCAAGGAAAAATTAGAACCAACTAGTTATAGACCGATAGCCTTAACTAGTTGTGTATGCAAAATATTGGAAAAAATGATAAATAAACGATTAATATGGTATTTAGAATCCCGCAATCTACTATCAAATATTCAATGTGGTTTTCACCGCAACCGATCTACGGTGGATCATCTCGTCCGTCTCGAGACGGCAGTTCGTGACGCCTTTCTCCATAAACAGCATCTTTTGGCAGTTTTCTTTGACTTGGAGAAAGCGTACGATACCACATGGCGGTACGGCATTTTAAAAACCCTTTTTAACTGGGGGTTCCGTGGGAACCTCCCTGTTTTTATAGCTAATTTTATGTCAGATAGACACTTCCGGGTAAGGTTAAACAACACCTTATCCGATGATTTTATTCAAGAAAATGGGGTGCCCCAGGGCAGTATTTTAAGCTGTGCGTTGTTCGCCATTGCAATAAATGGCATTGTGGACAACGTACACCTTCCTGTCCGTTCATGCCTCTTTGTGGATGACTACGCAATTTATTGTAGTTCATCGAGTCTCCACAGGGCTGAACGGCAGATACAACTCTCTGTCAACAATCCATGGTCGTGGGCATCGCGTAATGGCTTTCGCTTCTCTTCAGCCAAGACGACGGTCGTCCACTTCCATAGATTACGTGGAATACAACAAGCCCCCAGTATTTTAATGAATCACGTTGTTTTACCTGTCTCGGAGACCGTAAAGTTTCTGGGACTTTTATTTGATTTTAAATTAACCTGGATTCCCCACATCAAAGATCTGAAAGCGAGGTGTATAAAAGCACTCAACCTGCTTAAAGTGGTTAGCGGTCGGTCCTGGGGGGCTGATAGGGAAACCTTGATGCGCCTGTATAGGGCCTTGGTAAGATCGAAACTAGATTACGGCAGTTTAGTGTATGCATCAGCGAGACCTTCGGCGTTGAAGACGCTGGATAGTGTCCACCATGCTGGCATACGACTGGCTACTGGTGCATTTCGTACCAGTCCAGTCGTCAGCATCTGTGCCGACGCCGGTGAGCCCCCTCTCTCTTACCGGCGGTCCTATCTTCTGGCATCTTACGTTTCAAAACTTCACTGCATGCCGGAGCATGTTGCCTACCGACCTGTGTTTCATCCCCCTAACCGTGTCTTGTACGAAACCAAATGGCGTAGTACAAAGCCGGTTGGGATCAGGATGCTATCGGTATTCGACACGTGTGGGATAGTCCTGCCAAAGGCTATCCCCACATACCCAGGTCGAGTTTCTCCCTGGAAGATTCGCCTACCTCAATGCCATTATGATCTTGCCAAGTTCCCTAAAGCGACCACCCCGCCGATTATATATGAGAGGACATTTAATGAGCTCCTCTCCACTCGCTTTCAGGGCTTTGAGCGCATCTATACGGATGGCTCCAAGTGTGGGGCTTCCGTGGGATGCGCATTTGTTGTGGAGGGAAACAATTTTAAATTTGGTTTACCTGGTGAATCCAGTGTTTTTATGGCTGAATTATACGCCATTTTTAAATCTCTGTGTTTTGTGTATCGTAAGTGTCACCGTTCTGTTCTCATCTGCACGGATTCCATGAGTGCTCTGTTGGCATTGTCCACCCTCTACTCTTGGAATCCCCTGGTGCAGATGATACATGAGCAAATTTTAAAAATTGATTCATTAAGCACCCGGCTCGCCTTTTGCTGGATTCCTGGTCACGCCGGTCTCTCAGGAAATGAACTGGCTGACCAGGCGGCCAAGGAGGCGGCACGCCTGCCTCCGGAGGCGAGTATGGGTGTGATGTTTTTAGATCTAAAGGGTTATGTTCGGCGTGGGGTCTTACGCACCTGGCACGAGCAGTGGGTTTCGACCCCTGCTCAGAACAAGCTGCGGTCCATCAGGGACGGTGTGTCGCGGTGGCCCTCATCTATACGAAAGTCCAGAAGAGAGGAGGTCATCGTGACAAGGCTCCGCGTCGGACACACAGCGTTGACCCATGGATTTTTATTGAGAGGGGACCCACCTCCAGTGTGTGAGTTTTGCGATGCTCCCCTTAGTGTGTACCACATTTTGGTGGAGTGTCGCAAGTATGCCCCTATCCGCCTGGCACTTAATTTTAAAGGTGACCTTCGGTTTTTACTACGCGATAGCGCGGATGGAGTTATATGTTTACTTCGTTTTATACGCCAGGCGGATCTTTTTAATGCTATTTGAGTCACTTTTATAAAGTGACTCATCTGGACTTTCTCATATTGAGTTTTTTTTTTAACATTTTAGTATATTTAAATATGTTTGTTTTGTCTTTTTAACGTATTATTTTAACACGTTTTATAATTTTAATGTGTTAAATTTTAATATGTTTGTTTTGTAATTTTAACGTAGTGTATACACCTGTGGTTTTATTTTAGCAGGTGTATCACTTCTTTTGTTCTGATAGCCCATTTGAGCGCTCCTATGGAGTGTCTCAAATGGGCATTTTCTCATATTGAGAATAACTGTTTTTAAATTAATTTAAAATTTTATTATTGTATATTGTTTTATATTTTATCTCTCCACCTGTTTATTCTAACAGGTGGACTATGTGATGTCTCTTCCCATTGGGGATTCTACTGTGTTTAATTTATTTTTAAAGGCCCTAATGACCTTACTGTGTCGACGGGCCTCAAAACAATGATAATAATAATAATAATAATAAAGTGTCAAAATAACCTTTTTGGGAAGGCAGGATATTAGGAAAGGTTTTTAAAAAATAATTGTCAAAGGGGTGTTCGATTAAGTTAACTTAGAAACTTTTTGAGTGTTTCTCGTTCTAGAAACATTTTGAAAATTAATCTCCTCTCAAATAAATTTAAAATTGACATTTTACAATTTTTTTTTTAAATTCTTTTGTCCCTAAAATCTATTTAGAGTGGTCCTTGAATTAAATTTTCACAGCTGGCACCAAAAAGCAACCACATTACGTGGGTTATTTCTTTGATGCACAAAATTCAAACGTAACTCCCGGTTTTCTTGGATTTACCGATTAGTAGTCATCTGTAGTTATATTATAATTTAACGAAAATAAATAAAATTTGATTAATGTATAGTGTAGATTTTCTATTATAAATATATTTATATTCTAAATTTCAGTAATTATAAATACTTGACAAATTTTGACTTATTTTGGTTAGTTATTAAATACGTGTGGTAGATTTAATATATCCTATTTTAAAAAGTTATTTGTAATATAATGATTGCTTTTTTATATTTATGATATTGTTTAGTTGTATAAATTGTTTCCTCACTTAAAACAATTGCATGTTTTGTTTAGACATATGTATTTTATTTATGTATGTTATTTTATAAATAAGCTTGGTCAATCATACAAATTGACCTATATTGTGACAAAACAATTATCTTTCTCAATATTTATTTTGTATATCAAGTTAAAGGTACTCTTCCTATAAAACAGATATATACTTCATAGCTTATTCAGTGCTGATTTTATTGAGGCCACTTGAGGGTATTTTATATTTATTTGTACGAAATTCTTGAATCAAACAATATTTTTTAAACACATTTTTGGGAAACTATTGTATGTAAAATATTTATTTAAACAATATTTAAAACAGATTATTTGCTGATCATAACCAATACTTTCTATTAGTTAAATATTTAAATTAATTAAATTAATATCTATAAACAAAATTTTCATAAGTGATAAAAGCTAAACAAATCATGAAGGTGTTGTCGAACATTTTTATCATATGCCTGGTAAGGAATATTGAAACCAAACTTGACTCTTCAATTGGCTATTTTAGTTCTAGTAACAATTTCTTAGAAACTGTTCACTCCATCGTAAACATTATTCCAAAATGTGGGTCTCGCCCTCTGGTCACAGTCGTTCTACAAGAAAATAGTCTTCATCATTCAAATGAATTGTTCAGGCAAGTGCACTTGGTGGAATATTTCCCTACTCTCACTTTAGAAATGAAAGAACACATTACCTTGAATTTAAAAGAAACATTTCCAGATGATTTATTATTCAGTGGCATGATAGGAGTACCAAGGATGTTATTTTGGTTTGTCGAAAAATTTGATCAAATATTTTGGGAATTCCTGGCACAATTTCGAGACACTTTCATCGGTAACCCAAGGATACCGTTTATAATAATAACTACTTTACAAGATAAAAATGAAATATACTTATTTAAAGAGGAATGTAAAAGATTGTGGAAAGAATATCACATTTTGAATCTGGTAGTGATTCATTTCGTCAAGGATTATTTACCAAACCATAAAAATACAAATCAATCACCTTCCTCAATTAAAACAACAGAAGTGTGGTTTTACAATCAGTTTATAAACAAGGGTTCATTTAGGGAACTATCAAAAACATTTTTGAGAAATAGAGAGAACAAAATATTTTCAAACAAACTAAATGATATATATGGACATAAAATAAAAGTAACGAGGGGCAGAGGGGTATCAATTATGAAGCTGGGTCAAGCAAGGTTTGAATATTTAGGTATTCAATTATTGATACGAAGAATGAATGCTACAATGGTTACCATTAAACCGAAACATCAAGATATTGCGGGTTACTCAGATAACGAAACAAACATTGATACTAAAGAAAATATACCAGATTTGTTTGGAAATATCTATTTTAAACATACAAAGAATCAATTTACATCCACTGTATCTTTTTATCAAAATTGTCTTCAATATACAGTTCCAAAAGCCCAACGTGTTCCTCAATACCTGAACATTGTTCTACCTTTCACTAAAAATACCTGGGCACTTGTTTTAGGCAACCTACCACTTATTACATTGTTGTGGAAACTATTTAGACAAGATGCGTCTTTAGAAATGTTAACAATTTTGGAAACTTTTAGAATCTTTGTGACTGGAGCCACAAATTTTACATCAGTTTCCTCGAGACAAAAAATCTTTGTCATGTCTTGTTTGTGGGTGAGCTTAATACTTTTGGGCGCTTATCAGGGAAGTTTGATCAGCTACTTGACAGTACCTCATTTCTACCCTGATATAAATACCCTGGATCACTTGATTGATACAAATCTTAATATATCCGTACTTAAATCTGATGGCACAGGTGATGATTTAAAAGTTATGTTTGGAGATGCGGACTATAACGACAAAGTTGTGGCAACATTGATTGAAAGAGGATTTTTTGTTAATAGTGTTAAATCTGCCCTTGACATGGTTGCTTTTAATAGAACCATAGCTTATATTGATGCATTATATTTTTCTCAGTTATATATTCAAGATAACAGGTACTATAGAGATGGATATCCTCTATTGCATCTAATGGCGGAATGTCCATTATCAATTCGTCTTGCTATACAATTTCCTTTCGTTTCCCCTTTGCAAGACAGAATAGAGAAGATCGCCAGAAGAGCTGTTGAATCGGGACTTCTGCTCAAGTGGTTGAACGATGATTTGTATGAACAGAGCATATCATCTAGTAATAGAGTTAAGGTTGATCAATTGAAAGCATTGGGAGTCAGCCATACTCAAACTGCTTTTTATATCCTTCTTGTAGGTATAACTATAAGTTTTACTTCATTTGTATTTGAGATTTTGTTTAGAAAAATTATAGTTAAGAGAACTAGTAGCTTTTTCTCTTTCATAAAAATTGATTTTAAATAAATATTTTTAATTACAACGTAGAATCAATGTATTGAAAATATAACTGTGTGCTATATTTCAGAATATTAAAATTTCCAAACATAGACAATGTTATCCATATTTTAAAACACAAACATGTGTTCATAATTACCGTTAGTAACTATTCAAAAGTATATACAGAGTTCACATTTAGTAAAAAATAAGATATGGTTTAAACAAAATATCCAATTTAACCAGAAAAAAATATATAGTTTATTATACATAAATTAACATAACCTTTAATTAGAGAATATTCAATTTTAAATGTTTAACTGGCATCTACTAATTATGAATTGTATTTTCTACTCAATATATTTTATTAGTGACTTGGATGTTAGCGCCATTAATGAACAAATTCTAGTTGATTGTGGCTTGTGATGCCTTACCTATCCGCCCTCACCCAGGAAACATTATAGTTTCCGTGCCAATGAGTCTGAGTCTTTTCACTGCATTTTCACTCAAATCAATCGATTTCCCAAAAGTCGGAACTCCTGGCAGCCTTGTAGGAACCAATAAACTACCCGTCGCCTCCGTCGTCTTACAATTTGACTGGAGACACGTGTGGAAACACACACAGCGAACATTTTGCACCACCTACCCTGATAATATTAGAACCTGTAATCACTGTGTAACTCAGGAAAATAAAATATTATATAATTCAACTCCTGTTTTAAGTGGAAACTCACTCTCCGGGCCAGGGTTCGGCAGCCATTTATCTGGGGAACTAACACCTCTTACGAGGCTCCTCTAACTTATCACAAGTGTGTTCTATGAGCGTAGCCACACACATTACGTGTGCAGCAGAGAATGAAGGGACCTACTACCCCATGCTGGCCATCAACTCTGTCATGACTAGACTCCTGGGAACAGGACCAGACTTGGCCAGCTTCCCTCGTCAATAGGAGTCGGCTCCTTCTTCCATCAGTACCGAGCTCTCAAGTAGGGCCTTTAACCCCTCGAAGGATGTCAGGCATCTAGCCTCGGAAATCACTCATAAGATCTTTAAACCTGAGTTTTATATTTGGAAGCTCGTAGAGGTGTCCTGACCAGCTTTCCCAGAAGTTCTAGCTACCATCCACTTAATGTTTGGCCAGTGTAGGGGGTCTCACTACCATAAAGCAGCCTCGACAGAGATGCAGTCGTCCACCGAATTAAACCCTCCAGATGTAGTACGTGGTCCGCCACTAGAAGGATCTATATCAGGTTTACCAGACAAGGAACATTCAGGCAGAGAGGGGAAGCCTCTTGTCCCATCCGGGTCAGGGCAGTTGACAATAGGGCGAGTAGATCTCATACCCTAAGTGCTTTCAACCCTCAGCCCGGTGGTTCTTCCGAAATTATGCCATACTCTTGAAATGCTGTCTCACTTTTGTGGTCGAATGGTCTAAGCTAGTAATCGCCGAATAATTAAGCGTGAGATAGTGGTAGCTCGTGAAGAGATTATCTTTCACAACAGTAATTTACATCTCAATTTTTGAGATCTGGTGACAACACTTCACGTACATTCTCATCAGCTGATAAACTTGAAGTTTGTCATAGGCGTCTTGATATTTATGTTATATGATTGAATGAAATCTTTCATCGACGTCATGTGTTTCGGTTCTATGATTGAATTCTCTCATCAACGTCTTGTGTTTCGGTTTTATGATTGAACTCTCTCATCTGTAACGATGTTACACCAAATAAGAAACAAAGTCACGCCTAAGAAGAAACAAACTGTCTAATGGTCCGTAACATGGGGCTGTACTCACCGCCTGCCTTGCTGAATGGGGCATTCCGGAGCTCACACATAACGACACTCTCCACCAAGGGAAGTACAACGCGAACTGAAGCCAGGCCGAACTCAACACCCCGCTCGTGATGGTTGCCATGCCCGCAATAGACAAAGACTGAGTTTGACCAGGGTAGTTTCCGGCTCCGGCTGGGGGAGTTTCCTAGCACCTTCGATAGTTCTCAGTGTCACCGTTTACCCCACCATAGCGCTGCTCACCTCCCTTCTTTCGTTTGTTTTTCTCCTCCCAACTTCCCCCTCTCTGTGAATTTGTTCGAGTTTGTGTGCTATAAAATGGCTTGTAACTTTAGGCTATTTACTCATTGAACCACCGGCATTTATAAGGTGAGGGCGTCGACTTAAATCTTCTCTAGGGCAGGAACTTCAAAATTAAGTTTCGATATCATTGTGGGGGTTTTTTTCTTTACAAAATTATCGTTTGGAATTAACTTTAATATGAATATAGTCTTTCTTTGGGGCTTTGGAAATATCTCGTGGAATTGTTGCGAGTATATCTAATTGTAAATATATAGGGTATATTTACCGGCGTGCTCTATATTATATTGCTATTAATTAATTAATTTACGTTGGTTAGTTTGCTGAGTTTGGGGCCTCTGGTGCACTGACTAAAATAAAAATATGGTTCTCTTATTTACTATACTAAAATTAATATTTAATGGCGTATAAAGATACGTCTGGCCAACGTATAGGTTTCTTATTGGTTAAACTAAAGTTAATATTTAATGGCGTTAGTGATACGTCTAGTCAACATATAGTTTTCATGTTTGTTAAACTGAACTAACATTCATTGGCGTTTATTGACCGAGATGATTATATCAAATTGCTCTCGGCTGTTAGATTCAGATATTATCTAATAGCGTTATTGACAGAGACAATTATATTGAATTGTGCCAATTTGTTATGTTTTGGTATAAACTTTGTTATGGGTGATAACTTTTTAGGGAAGGCTTTAGAATGGCCAAGTTTAACGAGTGTATAGAAAAATCCTTTTTCTTGAGAGCTTGTGATGCCCTGCCTATTTTTCTATTGATGTTATAATAATGTATAGTCTGGGATGATTCTCAGCAGCCTATGGGTTTTAGATTTAAATATAAATAATAACTTATTGCGTGGTTATTAATTCAGCAAAGCCACTTGTCTTGTTGTTTTTGAACACTAGACTTTAAATTGGTCAAATCAATATTGTTGTTCTTGAAACGATGATGTACTTTCTATACTTCAGAATTAACTTATGTAATAAATAAATAAACAATCGGTTTTCGCTTGTGATTCCTTGAATATTATTTATGGTACGCTTCCTGGAACCTTAAGGATGTCACACATCGTCTTGTGTGTCGGTTCTATGATTTAAGTTTCTCATTGACATCTTATGTTTCGGTTCTGTAACCTTGTTACAACATGACACAGAAGAAGTTGTATCACTCACCTAGCCAGCCCTAGTTGACTCGTTCCGACTCGTCAAAATTACTTTGATGAAATGAAAAATCTTTTTTGAAATTAATTTTCTTCTTTTTTGTAGGAGGCGACATCATTGAATAGTTTGTGATTGACAAGTCTTTTTGAGCATTTGAAAGTATTGGCTCATTTTGATCACTTTACATTAATGTAGAGGTGCTGCAAAACACCAACACAGGATTCTCAATAATATTTGAATGAGTAGGGTTGACAAGACACTCTTCTGATTGCTATAAAAATAATAAACAATTGTTATTTATAAACAACAGTTTTGTTTTAATTTATCATGAAACAAAATACCACTATTTAACTCAATACAAAATAATTATCTTTTCAACTTGTTCCTCTTCAGGAAATTCAAAGTGATATCCTGCGTTACTATCACTTAAATTTACTAATGGGACAAATTGTTGTTTGAGAAGTTCCATTAGCTTAGCTCCTTCATCATCCAGCTGCTTGGTGTATGTTCCACCGCCAGTCTTATACAATTCCACCTGAAAAAAAACCACTTGAATATTCCACTGTTTACACTTAAGTCAACTATCTGGATTGTTAAAATCAAATTAATTATTTCGTAAAATGTGTTGGGTTAGGTTTAGTCACAATAAGAATGATTAAATTCATGAAACTACAAATTTCTAATTTATTAATTTAGAAAATATTAAGTTAAGTAAAGTTTAGTGACAGTAAAATAAGTCTGTGAAACTTTAAAATTAATAAATTCAGAAAAATTATTGAGGTTAGGGTTAATATAAATAAAAATACCGTCTAAATTGATATTTATATATACAGTTTAAACTTATTGATTCACAAAATATTGTGTTAGGTTAGGTATAGTGACAGTGAAAACAATTTAGTTGATATAACTATAAAGTTCAAATTCATTAATTAACAAAATAGTATTTAGGTTAGGCTTAGTGACAGTAAAAATAATTAAATTCATGAAACAATAAAGATAAAATTTATTAATTCAGAAAATATATTAAGCTAGGCCTAGTGACAAAAATAATTAAAATTTATTGAAATCATTAATACTGTATAAAACTATAAAGTGTTTTATAAATAAACAATTTACCTTGTCATCAGCTGTTGCTTTTTTAACTCTCCTCTTGTAGATTTTATAATATATTTTTAATTGTTCTGAGGATCTCTGAACAGATTTAGGGCCGGTTGCACAAACAATAATCAGTGGCTTGATCAGAGATCAGTTGTATGTTGATCTCCAATCAGTGTCTCAAACCTCATTTTCAGTTGCACCATTAACAATTAGGACGTGATTGTCGATCAGATCTCTGGTCAAGTTAACCAGCCAATTCTCTCCCATCAACTGTTTGATTCCCCGATCAGTGTGTTTATGGTTAACATAACCTTTAACTGTTATTTTCTTGATAAATAAGATTTGTTCTTTATAATCTTTATTTATTAAGTAATATTTAATAGGTAAGTTTGTATATAATTAAATTTATTTTTAATGTGAGTTTGATTTATAAGTGTAAAGTATGGAATCTTCAGATAAAGATGTTTTTAATTTATATAATGAGGTTATAGAAAATGTTCAATTTCCAAGACAACCACGGGAAAGATATGAACTTTTTTTTTAAAATATAGCGATAGAGAATTTGAGATGAGTAAACGTTCTTGTGTTTATTTAATAGGATTGTTAAATGAGTATCTAGTATATTTCACATTGAGGAATGTGCCGGTCTCACCAATTAACCAATTGTTATTGACATTAAGATTTTTTGCAACTAGCACATTCCAAATAGTAATAGGGATAGGGGATCTAATAGGTGTCAACAAATCTACTGTATGCAGAATTGTTCGTAGAGTGACTCATCACCTTGCCTTAATGGCTAAAGATAAAATACAACTTAAAGTAGACCAAAGAAATATTTCACTCTTACAAGAAGAATTTGTGTCTATTGCTGGGTTTCCTGGAATTATTGGCGCTATAGACTGCACTCACATTCCTATACTCTCACCAGGGGGTGTGAATGTAGAGCTATATAGAAACAGAAAGGGCTATTTTTCTGTAAACGTTCAAGCTGTGTGTACAGCTTCATTTAAGTTCGTTAATGTTGTAGCTCGATGGCCTGGATCTGTACACGACAGTACAATATTTTTAAACAGCCGATTACGAGCTCAGCTACAAAACAGATACATTCCTGAGGGAAACCTACTGGGTGATGGAGGTTATGCTTGCAGTGCTTTTTTACTAACCCCACTTAGTTCTCCAACTAACGAAGCTGAAGCGTTATATAATCAATCTCATATTGACACAAGGAATCCTATTGAGAGAGCTTTTGGCGTTGTGAAGAGAAGATTTCCCTGCCTTACAATGGGCCTAGGGTTAAAACTATCAACAACATTGAAGTGCATTGTTGCTTGCTTTGTGCTTCATAATATTTTACTTGAAAGAGGAGAAGATGATCCACCACCATTAGAAGATATACATATACCTGCAAGAATTTATCCTTTAGTTGATGTTCCTTTGAATCGTCATAATGAAAGAGGGAGAGCTACTACTGCGACCAGAACAATGCTTATAAATACAACTTTCTTGGAAAGGGTAGAAAGGTGGGAACTGATAATTACAACAGATTGTTAGTAAATTAACAAATTATTACATTACCTACACAATAAGTTTTATTTTATAATAATGAAAAACAATAAATATGTATTATATATTCAAAGTAGCTTTGGCTAAATATATTATTTCTTCAAGTTGCTTAGTTCGATTAATTTAATTTCCAGCATAGCTTTTTTAATTTTAAGCTCTGTTTCTTGAACTTCTAATGTTGTCTGAAGGATTTTCATTTCCATCTTATGTTTTTATTCAAGAAGCTGAATTTTCTTTCTCTCAACAGAGCACCTAGTATCTGTGAACCCTTCTAAATTACTTTGATGAAATGAAAAATCTTTTTTGAAATTAATTTTCTTCTTTTTTGTAGGAGGCGACATCATTGAATAGTTTGTGATTGACAAGTCTTTTTGAGCATTTGAAAGTATTGGCTCATTTTGATCACTTTACATTAATGTTGAGGTGCTGCAAACCACTACTACAGGATTCTCAATAATAGTTGAATGAGTAGGGTTGACGAGACACTCATCTGATTGCTATAAAAATAATAAACAATTGTTATTTATAAACAACAGTTTTGTTTAAATTTATCATGAAACAAAATACCACTATTTAACCCAATAAAAATAATTACCTTTTCAACTTGTTCCTCTCCAGGAAATTCAAAGTGATATCCTGCGTCACTATCACTTAAATTTACTAATGGGACAAATTGTGGTTTGAGAAGTTCCATTAGCTTAGCTCCTTCATCATCCAGCTGCTTGGTGTATGTTCCACCGCCAGTCTTATACAATTCCACCTGAAAAAAAACCACTTGATTATTCCATTGTGTACACTTAAGTCAACTATCTGGATTGTTAAAATCAAATTAATTATTTCGGAAAATGTGTTGGGTTAGGTTTAGTCACAATAAGAATAATTAAATTCATGAAACTACAAATTTCTAATTTATTAATTTAGAAAATATTATGTTAAGTAAAGTTTAGTGACAGTAAAATAAATCTGTGAAACTTTAAAATTAATAAATTCAGAAAAATTATTGAGGTTAGGGTTAATATAAATAAAAATACCAGCTAAATTGATGATTATATACAGTTTAAACTTATTGATTCACAAAATATTGTGTTAGGTAAGGTTTAGTGACAGTGAAAACAATTGAGTTGATGAAACTATAAAGTTCAAATTTATTAATTAACAAAATAGTACCCCCCTGCGGGACGGGGTTTAGAATAGTCCCGCAGTAACCCCTGCTTGTCGTAAGAAGCGACTAAAAGGGGAGGCTTCTGTGCAGGACGTACCTTGTGTGGGACAAACCTATCCTATATCTTTCCTTTCACATCATTTTCTTCTTCCTTCACTTTCCACCTTTTTTTCACTCTTCCCCCTTCGCTTTATCTATCCTTACCTTTTTCTTCCTTTCCCCCACCGTTCATCCTGCACAGAGGCCTTTGGCCTTTCCGTTGACGACCTTGGCAACTAACCCGGCTATTCTCTGTTTATTATTGGATACCACTGCCTTGAGCTCCCGAATGAAAGTGCGCCGGTTGTAATATCTTGGTAGAAGGGCCTTAGGGATGACAATAACCGGGTACCCTACCTCGAGAAAAGACCGGTTGCGTTCACGAAGGCCCGGACGTAAAATTGGCACTTTCCTGCACCCACTTGCTGCGATGACCTCTCTCCTGGCGCAGCCCCACGCGAAGGTTGTCATGTCTAGCGTCGTGTGGGGTTTCCCGCCAGGAGGGTTAACAGGGCCTCATGTGGTAGAACCAACTTGGATCACCCTGGGTCTACGATCCGAGTATTGTGCAGGTTGTCCCCAAAAAAGGCATGGCCACCTCCATTGTCACCGCTGACACCTCACTGTCCGCTAGCAACGTACTGCCACACCCCGCTGGCAACTCACTGCCCGGCCCCTCACAGGGCCGTATTAATGATAAGAGCCGGAAACGGGTAAGGCCGTCCAGCCCTCTAACAGAAAAAGTCCAGGAAGTTGTGAGGCCCCAGCCCCGCTTCATGGTAATGTCTCGAGTAGAGGAAAACGAAAGTCTTAAGCGAGTAAGCCCATTTATCCTCGAAAGAGTGATAAATGGTGCAGCACAGTCTGACGTATCAATAAGAAAACTGCGTGATGGCACTATAATGATACAAACAATAACAGATATTCAGTCCTCAAAAGTAATGGCAATCTCTAAAATACCGTTGAGCAATACGTCTCATATACCGGTGAAGGTGGAGCCTCACGGGTTCCTCAATGTTTGCAAGGGAGTGGTCACTTGCTATGACCTCGACTGCGTGAGCATTGAGGATATCTGTGAGGAACTTTCCCCCCAGCACGTCACCGAAGTATACCGCATTGTAACCAAAAAGAACGGACAAGAGAAAAAAACCGACACGTATATCCTTACTTTTGCAACACCTACCCTTCCAAAGGAGGTCCGAGCAGGTTTCCACGTGCTCAGGGTCCGTCCGTATGTCCCTAACCCCCGGCGCTGCTTTCAGTGCCAGGAATTTGGGCATACGAGGCTGCGATGCCGTGGCAAGCCAACCTGTGCGGATTGCGGACAGGAGGCTCACGAAACACCATGTGAGTCTCCTAAGCACTGCGTCAACTGCAAGGGTCCGCATTCTGCCTGGTCTCGGGCCTGTCCGAAATGGAAGGTAGAGAAAAAAGTCCTGGAGATACAATCCGAAAAGAAGATCTCATATGCCCAGGCACGAAAGGAATACACATCTAGTCAGGCTCCGGTATTTCAAACCTCCTACAGCCAAATTGTCAGTCAGAATATCAACTGTCCCAACTGTCATTGCACAGTTAATCTCGCAAAGCCATCTACACGACCTGTGCCATTAGTCTCTACTCGAGACAATTTCAATAATAACGCGCCAACTAAGGTGGCGCCTAAATTGCTAGAAGAGGCGAAACCTCAACATAGGTCGTCTCCCCCACCCGTACCGCCGAGGAGCCCTCCTCGGGGAACACACCCGACTGCACCTCGGGGACCTCCCCGAGCCTTACTCGGGGTCCCCCGGGGCCCACCTCGGGGACCTCCCCCGAGCCCACCTCGGGGACCTCCTCCGAACCTACCTCGGGGACCCACCCCGAACCAGCCGGGGGAAACAAAAGAACTTGCGGCCGTTGTTGGTTCGTCCGCTCTGGTCTCTGGGTCACCGGAGGTTGGAGTGGGTGGCGGAACGGGTGAGGCCGCAAAGGCGAATCCTGCTGGTGCCTGGAGAAAGGTCCAGAGAGGTGTCGGCGACACATATAGTAGGAAAAAAGTGCCAAAGGCTGTAACAAAGCCTTCGCGCTTAGAATCAACCCCCAAGTCTCTTCCGGAGAAACAAAAGCCTCTCTTGAAACGAGAGGTCCAGGAGAGACTTGGCAAGGCCAGAGGACCTAAAAAGGTCCTTAACCAATTTTTATTACTAAGAGATAGTGACATGGATTGCGTGGATGAATAAATTTATATTTGTACCTAATGTCGCTACTACAATGGAATTGTAGGGGTTTTTATGCTCGTGTAGAGGAAATTAAACTAATAATTTCTTCCCTGCATCCTTCCATATTGTGTTTGCAGGAGACCCACTTCCGCCCAACTGACAGCCCGATGCTTCGTGGGTACGATGTATATCGTACCGACAAGCCATTCTTCGATCGGGCTAGCGGAGGTGTGGCTATACTTGCACGTAGCAATATATATAATAAGTCTATAAATATTGTATCTGATCTCCAAGTGATCGCTGTGAGAGTCTCCCTTCCTATAGAAGTAACTGTATGCTGCATCTACCTCCCACCAGGTGAACGTGTTTCAAAGAGGAGCCTAGAGGCCCTCTTTAAACAACTTCCCGCCCCCTATATTATCTTGGGGGACTTTAACGCACACAACCTGGTGTGGGGGTCTAATTATACAGACGCCCGCGGGAGGATGGTAGAGGATATTCTTGTCTCGGGAAACCTGGTGTTAATGAACACCGGGACCCAGACACACTTTTCCACCTTTAATGGTGTATCCTCTGCCATCGACCTAACTCTATGTAGCCCGGGATCGCTGCCCACTTCCTTTGGGAGGTCCACTCGGATCTATGTGGCAGCGATCACTTTCCCATTTTGCTTTCGCTAATTGAAGACCCTCCCGGTATAGCACGTGCACCACAATGGGTGCTTAAACGTGCTGACTGGGATAAATTTCGCGAGCTCGCCGTATTTGTACAACCCCTTTCTCCGGACGTCGATGTTAATATTGCCCATTTTACTTCGACGGTCATCATGGCGGCGAGGGAATCTATCCCTAAATCCTCGCCAAAACCGCGCCACCATCCTGTTCCCTGGTGGAACGAGGAGTGTAGATTGGCCATTTCTGACCGTCGAAGAGCATTACGTCTCTTCCATCGGCGTCCTACCTTGGATAATCTAGAATCATTCCGGATTATGCGTGCTCGAGCTCGCCGTATCATTCGTGAAAGCAGAAGAGAGTCTTGGCGACAGTTTATAACTACCCTTACAATTTCCACTCCACAACTAAGGTTTGGGACAATATTCGTAAATTACGTAGTAGCAAAAATACCATCAATAACATACCTGCCCTCATGTCAAATGGTACGCTTGTCTCCTCCCCTGTGGAGGTCGCCAATGTATTGGGCTCTATGTTCACCGCCATATCTAGCACTGCAAGCTACTCAAATGAGTTTGCAGCGCATAAGCGGAACATAGAGCGCCATTCTATTGACTTTGGTCAGAGTCAGGGGGAGGATTACAACTCCCCCTTTACTTTAGATGAACTGACCTATGCCATGTCCCAGGCGGGTAGCACAGCTCCTGGCCCCGACGACATTAATTATGAAATGTTGCGCCAGTTACCCCCTGCTGGACGAGCATGTCTGTTGGACCTCTACAATAGTGTTTGGGAATCTCGTCAGTTCCCAACACTGTGGAGGCAAGCAACAATTATCCCTCTATGTAAAAGTGGCAAGGAAAAATTAGAACCAACTAGTTATAGACCTATAGCCTAACTAGTTGTGTATGCAAAATATTGGAAAAAATGATAAATAAACGATTAATATGGTATTTAGAATCCCGCAATCTACTATCAAATATCCAATGTGGTTTTCGCCGCAACCGATCTACGGTGGATCATCTCGTCCGTCTCGAGACGGCAGTTCGTGACGCCTTTCTCCATAAACAGCATCTTTTGGCAGTTTTCTTTGACTTGGAGAAAGCGTACGATACCACATGGCGGTACGGCATTTTAAAAACCCTTTTTAACTGGGGGTTCCGTGGGAACCTCCCTGTTTTTATAGCTAATTTTATGTCAGATAGACACTTCCGGGTAAGGTTAAACAACACCTTATCCGATGATTTTATTCAAGAAAATGGGGTGCCCCAGGGCAGTATTTTAAGCTGTGCGTTGTTCGCCATTGCAATAAATGGCATTGTGGACAACGTACACCTTCCTGTCCGTTCATGCCTCTTTGTGGATGACTACGCAATTTATTGTAGTTCATCGAGTCTCCACAGGGCTGAACGGCAGATACAACTCTCTGTCAACAATCTATGGTCGTGGGCATCGCGTAATGGCTTTCGCTTCTCTTCAGCCAAGACGACGGTCGTCCACTTCCATAGATTACGTGGAATACAACAAGTCCCCAGTATTTTAATGAATCACGTTGTTTTACCTGTCTCGGAGACCGTAAAGTTTCTGGGACTTTTATTTGATTTTAAATTAACCTGGATTCCCCACATCAAAGACCTGAAAGCGAGGTGCATAAAAGCACTCAACCTGCTTAAAGTGGTTAGCGGTCGGTCCTGGGGGGCTGATAGGGAAACCTTGATGCGCCTGTATAGGGCCTTGGTAAGATCTAAACTAGATTACGGCAGTTTTGTGTATGCATCAGCGAGACCTTCGGCGTTGAAGATGCTGGATAGTGTCCACCATGCTGGCATACGACTGGCTACTGGTGCATTTCGTACCAGTCCAGTCGTCAGCATCTGTGCCGACGCCGGTGAGCCCCCTCTCTCTTACCGGCGGTCCTATCTTCTGGCATCTTACGTTTCAAAACTTCACTGCATGCCGGAGCATGTTGCCTACCGACCTGTGTTTCATCCCCCTAACCGTGTCTTGTATGAAACCAAATGGCGTAGTACAAGGCCGGTTGGGATCAGGATGCTATCGGTATTCGACACGTGTGGGATAGTCCTGCCAAAGGCTATCCCCACATACCCAGGTCGAGTTTCTCCCTGGAAGATTCGCCTACCTCAATGCCATTATGATCTTGCCAAGTTCCCTAAAGCGACCACCCCGCCGATTATATATGAGAGGACATTTAATGAGCTCCTCTCCACTCGCTTTCAGGGCTTTGAGCGCATCTATACGGATGGCTCCAAGTGTGGGGCTTCCGTGGGATGCGCATTTGTTGTGGAGGGAAACAATTTTAAATTTGGTTTACCTGGTGAATCCAGTGTTTTTATGGCTGAATTATACGCCATTTTTAAATCTCTGTGTTTTGTGTATCGTAAGTGTCACCGTTCTGTTCTCATCTGCACGGATTCCATGAGTGCTATGTTGGCATTGTCCACTCTCTACTCGTGGAATCCTCTCGTGCAGATGATTCACGAACAAATTTTAAAAATTGATTCATTAAGCACCCGGCTCGCCTTTTGCTGGATTCCTGGTCACGCTGGTCTTCCAGGAAATGAACTGGCGGACCGGGCGGCCAAGGAGGCAGCACGTATGCCTCCGGAGGCGAGTTTGGGTGTCATGTTTTTAGATCTAAAGGGTTATGTTCGGCGTGGTGTCTTACGCACCTGGCACGAGCAGTGGGTCTCGACCCCTGCTCAGAACAAGCTGCGGTCCATCAGGGACGGTGTGTCGCGATGGCCCTCTTCTATACGAAAGTCTAGAAGAGAGGAGGTCATCGTGACGAGACTCCGCGTCGGGCATACTGCATTGACCCATAGTTTTTTACTAAGAGGGGATCCACCTCCAGTGTGTGAGTTTTGTGATACTCCCCTTAGTGTGCATCACATTTTGGTGGAGTGTCGCAAACTAGCCCCTATCCGTCTGGCTCTTGATTTTAAAGGTGACTTACGTTTTTTATTACGCGATAGTGCGGATGGAGTTATTTGTTTACTCCGTTTTATACGCCAGGCGGATCTTTTTAATGCCATTTGAGTCACTTTTATAAAGTGGCTCTTTTGGATAATATCTCATATTGAGATCTTTTTAACAGTTTTATTACAATTTAACATGTTGTTTTGTCTTTTTAACGTATTATCATTTTAACATGTTTTGTCTTTTTAACGTGTTATATTTTAATATGTTTGTTTTGTCTTTTTATTGGAGTGATACACTTGTGGTTTTTTTTTAGCAGGTGTATCACTTAATTTATACCAAGAATCCATTTGAGCACTCCTATGGAGTGTCTCAGATGGTGAATGTTTTATCTCTTTCCCCTATAGGGATTTTATTATGGTTTTAATATATTTCAAGGCCCTAATGACCTAGATGTGTCGATGGGCCTTTAAACCACAATAATAATAATAATTTAACTCACTTCATAATATATTTTTAATTGTTCTGAGGATCTCTGAACAGTTGTAGTGTTTTTATTAAAATCGTCGGCTAAACTTTTCCAGGCCGCCTCTTTCTGTTTACTTGTCACAGCATCAGTTTTTTTTATTTTCAACTATCGACACGTATTCTTCCATCAAATACAATAACAGAACACGCTCATTTGAAGTAAAGTTGGGACTTCTGAATTTCTTTTCGTTCATTATGTTATGTTAAAATGATATGTATATACTTTAAAAGCTGATTTTATAACCTAACTATAATAATACAATTAATACAAACGTCTATTAATAATTTCAAACAAATTTACATGTATTGATTAAACAAAAACCAATAAAGAATAAATAGATATTCACAAAGCCAATCTGGTGTATACATTTAGGCCATGTTACAACATTTAGCTGTTCAAAAATAAAACGTTTTACAACGTTTCCATGCTAGTTTTATTTGATTCCCCGGTCAAATCTGTGGTCAGGTGATCTGAGTTTTTGATCTCTAGTTAACTTTGTTGCAACCCAGATTTTTCTTAATCTATGATCAAGCTGATTGACAATCCGGTGATTGAAGAATCAATATGATGTTTGTGCAACCGGTCCTTAGAATTCGAAGATAATCTCCTTATTTGTCACCCATTGAAGGGCCGTACTACTGGTAAAGACGTATTTGAAGCAATTGATCACTATTTTGTTGAAAAAGGAATTCACTGGTCAATATGAGTTGGGCTCACCACAGATGGAGGAAAATCCATGGAAGGTTGCTACTCAGGTCTTCGTGCACGCGTGGCAGAAGTCGCCCCAAAAATGAAATGGACGCACTGCTGTATTCACAGACAGAGCCTCGCGTCGAAACCTTTGCCTACAGATTTGAAAAACGTTCTTGATGAAGCGGTCAAGGTTGTCAACTTTATCAAGGCAGATCCTACTAAATCCAGGTTGTTTAAATTACTGTGTGAAGACATGGACATCCTTCACAACACTTTGCTTTTGCACGCCGAAGTTAGGTGGTTGTCCCGGGGTAAAGTCCTGACGCGGCTATTTGAACTTCGACACGAGGTAACCCTTTTTTTGGAAGAGCATCCTTTTAAAAATCTTGGCTCCAGGATTCATGATTTTGAATGGTTACAAAGTCTTGCATACCTGAGTGATATTTTCCACCAGATTAATAAACTCAATATTTCACTTCAATTTTTTTTAACATTTTTCAAGTTGTTGACAAAATTGAATCCATGAAAAAAAATTCCTTTTTGGGCAAAGTGCATTAAAAAAGGACATCCTGAAGTGTTCGAAACACTTCACGATTTCTTGTCCCAAGCCGAGCTAAATTTAACTGTCGGTGATAAGATAAAATAAACATTAAAAACAACAAACAGAACTTTTTAAATCCAATACTTCCCTCTATGTTAACCAACGATGTATTCTGGGCACCCAAAGACATATTCACTGGAACTTTTGGTTATCAAAACGATCATTTAGAATTCAACGAATAGCTTCATTTTAATTTTAATTAATTGGGCCAACCAAAATCCAACCGGCCCATTTCATACCTGCTGATGAGTTTTAAGATATGGAACATTAAATTGTTGCCGATATTTTGGCTTAAGGTGACCCTGGCTTGGGTTTGAACCTCGCCTCCTTAGTGTAATCTCTCATCAAGGTATCTCTATCGGGACATTCTATATTTGCTGATACAAAACTGTACATGGAGTTTAGAACCAATCATTCTCATATAGCTATTTAATATTAATGTTTTACATTTTTTAATATCACAAAGTAGTGTATTTTTAAAGTATATTTACTAAAGTACATACACACACACACACACATATATATATATATATATATAAACCAGGAATTGAACCAGATTTTTTTTAAACTAAAATGCAACTACTTTAATAACAGGCTCCGTGGTGTAATGGTCAGTGCCCCTGGCTACGAGTCTAGGGGTACCGGGCTCGATCCCCAACTGGTGCATTGGGTATTATTCCCTTGAAAGAAATGATCCAAATGGTTACCAGGTTATGGTTAATTAGGCTAAAATTAGGTTAAGACTCACACCGGCTCCAAAAAGTTATAGTCACTATCATCATCTCTCATTTGTGGTACCACGTGTAGTCAACCCCCTATGTTGTACCCTCGGCAACGCTATTTCCCACCAGAGTGGCGAGTAGTCTACATACAGGGGACAGAACCTGGACGTCAAGAGCCCCTCCCGGTCATTTATACCATACGATATAAAAAAAACTACTTGAGTCACTAAATCCTTGCAAGCTCAATACTCTAGATATATTATAAATATTCAAAAATAGAACCGATGAGTCCCACCAACATATAATAATATATATACTCTTGGATTTCATATTTTCTCCTCCTTCAAGTGCCGCTTTCAATTTATTTTCCATCTTCCACTCTTTCGTTTTTCCGCTCTTCCTTTTTCTCTTTCCTTTGTACCGTTAGGGATATATCAGTGACAAGGAAATAATTGAAAGGTTTATTTATTGGTCGAAGAGAAAGAAAACGATCGTACACTATTTCAAACACAACAAAATAACTAACGAGCTTTGTCGAGGGTAGCTCATGAATCGATATTAATATTAAATGTATTTCAAAAATGTAAACGCTATGCGCCTTTAATTTATGACTCATTATCTTTAAGAACTTAGCGGTTTGCTACCCGTTTGGGTTATACGTTTCTGTACTAAATTACGCCTTAGAGATTAGGAAGATTATGTTTACATTAAGTGTACCCGCATTTGCCTGCAAGGATTGAAATCCATCGAGGAAAAACCACCCTCATAAACCCAAACGAGGTTTGAACCCCCGCCATCAGCAGTAGAGTTTATTGCGAGACAAAACTGTAATGGAAACTCTTGGGAATGTGGTGGGCTAGATCAAGGGAAATGGAAGAATTTGTAATAATAAAAGGAAGTGATTGTTTGTTTGTTTGTTTGTGTACGATGCCCAGCCAAATCTATGACACGCAGAGATCTGAAATTCTTAACATAGGTGGAATAAAATGGGGGAAGGGGGACCGAGTGCAACCAAAGTCAGAATTTTTTTAATTAGGCTATATTTAACAATTTTTGGAAGAAACTCTTTTTGTCAGGTTTAGAATTACGTTTCAGAGATAAGGTTTCAAATGAAATAGAGCATCCTGGGTGATGCATGGGGGGGGGATTATATAATGCTTATACCACAGTGGGTTTAGGGGGCAACGCCATGCGGGTTTTCCCTTTTTGTAATAATATTGCCCCCCAAAGGATTAGGAAAAACCAAATAAATATGTTTGAAAAATTTTATTATAAACTAAAACCTTTGTAATTTAATAATATTGATATAAATTTTATAATTTAAATTTTGATTTAAAATAAAATTTAATTATTTTTAAAAAAAAATAAATAACTTTTTTTTATTTTTTCTATCTGTGATAGTGAAAATATCCATCTAGGATTGTGACAAATCTTTTTTTTTGTGAACAAAAACCCCCCCCCCCCCCAAAAAAAAAGTATTTTACAATTATTTATTTCCCCATTTCGTCTGTCTGTCCCTGGATCCCCAAACGGTTAGATGATTTTGTTTTAAAAATGAAAATTTTGATTTAAGGCCTGTACTTAGGGCCGTACCTAGCCCCCCAAAAAAATTTTGGTAGTTTATGAGAGAGTTTTGGGAAATTCAAATTATGTTGCAAATGGCTATAACGTTTTTGCTTAAAATGTTTTCATGGAAATGTTTGACATACATGACAAAGAAGCTTTACCCTTTTTTTTTAGGGGGGGGATTATTTAGGTTACTGATGAATTTTTTTTTTAATGTAATATCCCTCCACCCAGTGATCGTTAATGGGCATTTTTTTCTTTGACGTCGCGAATGTAGGCTTTTGAAAAAAAAATGGCACCCTATATGATACGATTGGGAAAACAATTACCCTAGGGTTGTAGATGTTATTTTAGTTTTTTTTAAACACTAAACAAAAACTAATAGTTTTCATTTAAATTTTTTTCTAAAGAGCCTATGGGCGTAAAGGGTGGGGGGGGGTTTAAACAACAGCGTCGTTACTACTTTATAACGAGTGTAATTATGACATACGGGGGGGAAAAAAAAATAGTATACTTTATACCTTGGATGAAATTTTATTTTTTAATTCCACAAATTAAATTTTTGGGGATTTAAGAAAAATAAAACAAAATTTTAGTTGTTAAAATTTAGCACCGCGGTAATACCTTTGTG